>JAZKJV010000201.1:682500-1210460 GCA_037367405.1 Ottelia alismoides | reverse complement strand
TATATGTTTCTATAAGTGCGTGCTATTTTTAGACTTCCTTATAAATTCCAAATTTAGTTTTCTTCCCATTATGGCTACGGTTCCTACTATTTGAAGATTGAAAAATCTTCTTAAAAAAGGCAATACACGTGTAATACAATGATGGTTGGATTAAGATCAAAGGGCTAAAAAGAAGGGCTCTTCGAAACTCAAATGGGCACAGGGCTCATTGGATAAATTTCCTATATATATATATATATATATAGAGAGAGAGAGAGGTGCGATCCTATGAGATGGTGAGATGGGACATTCTGGACCACTAGTTCCAACCAGGAGAGAGAAAGGCAGGAGAGAGAATACACCAACTTGTGGTCCAGAATGTCGCATCTCACCATCTCACAAAATCTCATCTCATAGGATCACCCCTATATATATATATATATATATATATATATATATATATATATCGTGCGTCTGAAAGTGATTTGTGATAGCCTTTAACTCAGCATTGAGAAGTTTTTCAAAACGAGACAAGAATGCCTTCCTTTATAACAACGTGGGTATGGTGAGAATTTTCAATATATTATGTATTGTGGAAGATATTTACGGACATGTCCTAGTTCAAAGCAGAAGATGATGATATTGGAAACAATTATCATGTACAAGATTATTTAATTTTGAGTAAAACACAGCATGCATGTGGGGATGTAAGGAAGGATATTACAAGGTGGGTGCAAATGCTTGTGGTCCGGCTGAGCCGATAGTGAGTCAGCTCTGCTCGAGGGGCATCATAGAGTTAGGTGGATGCATGTGTGCATCCCACCTTACGTATCCACATTGTGGCCACTTGTTTTGGGCGAGCGAGACTCCCCCAGTAGTCTCAATGATGGAATTGTGCTTCCGTGGCTATATGCTAACGTCTCGAGAGTTTGAGTACTACTAAGTAGGATAGCTGAATGGTTGCACTTGCGTGAAAGTTTTTTTCGATATGTACCCTGAAGTAGGTGTTGCAATGCTTTATTCCTAGTGTAGGCTTTCTCCTTTGACAGTGAGTTTGGATAGATAAATAAATAAAAGCTATGGATAAAGTACGAAAAGGAAGTGGATTGACTATATAAAGTATTTTAAGATCTGTTAGAGACCGGGAACATAAATATAAGCATACTACTTCCTTTCATTAGAAGGAATTCCATTATACATGTTTAGTCATTGCATTTTTACCTTATCTACCCCTGTGTGTGTGTGTGTATGTATGTATGTATGTATGTATATATATATATATATATATATATAGGGTTAAAGGAAGCTACTCCCTGGAAGTAGCCAATTGGCTACTCCCATCCCTATTTTTCTCTATTTTTTATTTTTTTTGGAAATAAAAATATGTATATTCATCACTATATTCCCCTAACATGCCATTCCAATCTCATCAGAAACAGAGACTCATATGCCCTCCATTTGAAGGATGTCGATTTCAGCAATTCTGAGACCGTTAAAATTTGACAGTCTTGATGGAGGGGATAGAAGTCTCGAATTAAGTTGAATTTTGAATGACACCATAATGATATATTGTGATCTAACTTCCAATAGGTTTCATTTCAAAAAAATAAAAAAATACAAGAAAAATAGGTGGGAGCACGTAAGTTGGCTACAACCAGCGAGCATATTCCTTTTTCCCATATATATATATATATATATATATATATATATATATGGGAAAAGGGAAGCTACATGGGGGGTGCAGCCAACTAGCTACACCCGGATATTTTTCTCTTTGATTTTTGATTTTTTGAAGGAAACTTATGGGGGATTTACTTAGTTTATTATGTGGAATATGTATTTCAAATTTCATGCAAAACAAACACTCCTAGCATGCCCATCTGGATATGGTCAATTTCAATAATTCTGAAGCCGTTAAAATATCATAGCCTTGATGGAGATGATAGAAATATCGAATTTAGTTGAAATTGGTATGATATCATGGTGATATATAGTGATTTAAATCCCCTTGGGTTTCATTTCAAAAACACGAAAAATCAATGAAAAAAATGGCCGGGTGCAGCTAGTTAGCTACACTCCCGAGTGCAGCTTCCCCAGCCGCTATGTATATGTATTGGATCATTTGACTCACAAGTCACAAGTACCCTTTTTTGGAAGCAGGAGTCCGAGGCCAGAGTGCTCAGTGGTGCAACAGAGAAGCGGATATAAAGATAGAAGGCATTGACACCGTACTTAGGATTTAGTATCCTAATTATTGGAATGTGGCCAATGTTGGAAGTCCAATGGGATATAGAAAGATGTACACAAAATAGAAAGACGTGAGCACTCAAGTTACTCACCCCCTAATATTTAGGATATAGTCATCCTAAGCATATATAAAAATAAAACGAGACATTATCATAGTGATCCATATCTAGCATGGGCCCTAGAGCATTGAGAGGACCTTTCCCTAGTACGAAAAGACAGAGGACTCACCTTTGATGTACCAGTTATCTTGCCCTTGATCAAGGTTGGGTAGCGCCAAGTACAGAGTCGATAAATGCTGAAAGCATCTAAGTAGTAAGCTCACCACAAGCAAGATGAATGCTCTCCTAATAGCCAATAGCTTTCTCGAAGCCTCTGATAGGACAGTCGAGACGACGACGAGCTCCTGCCCCCATGGGGATGGAGTGACAAAAGTATTGAGAATCCACCATAGCACCTATCTCCAACGAACAATAACTAAAAAAAAGAATTCATGCATGTCCTTTTTTTTATTTTAGACACTGCGCCATACTAGTCAATTGTCGACTCTTTACCCGGAAGCAAAAGTGAGGTTGAAACCAACCACAGGGAGAGGGAAAAGAGCAAACAAAGAAAGAAGTGAATTGCAAACCAACTATCCCAGTTGCATATTATATATTTTCATATAATTTTCTAGTATTTTTCGTTGGGGATCCATTATCTGCATTGGTCAAGTTCCCAAGTTAAGTAGATATGATATGGGGATCCATTACCTGCATTTTATTCACTGGTATGTGGTTTATTATATAGCATGAAACCCTAAAGCTTAAAAAGGTGACAATTAAATAGAAGACTTGCAAAGGGTTGGAAATAGAAATAGAGAACAAGGAAAATAAAAGAGGAAATAAACAAGTAAAGGAATATGACTATATTAGCCAATAACGTCAACATCTTACACGTTGGAATCATGTATATAAGGACATTTATAGTCGTTCAGGATATAAACTAATTATTCTTCAAACTATGGATCATTGCTCTCCATATGCAATTCAATTAACATGACGCATCCAGCGATCATAATTTTTTTTAAAATTAATTATTATCTCCTTACTATACAAAAATCTTGCCGTCCTTAGACGGTCATACATCATAGTCTTACTTCTCACCCCGTATATGACATGTCCTATTCTCGTCAAATACACAGTCCATAAATGATATGACACGATCTTTGTATTTGCAGAAATCAACAATTTGCAATGCAATTCATGAATTGTCTGTGACATATCTACAAAAAGTACTCTGAATATATGTTACACATTAATAACTAACCGGTTATAATCTAGTTAGTCCTACAGATCTAACTAAAATCTGACAAAATTTCCACTTATAACAAATAATAAATAATTGTCGCACCCAAGACACCTCATCTCCTAAGCTATTACATTCATAACATCGTCACAAATAATATTTTACACATATACAAGAAATTATGCACCAAAAATAATAGCTCAAGGTTGGAAAAGGTCGTGGCTAGAGAGGATCAAGATCAGTCTAACGGGGTGGGGAGGGGTGACCTAGAGCACACCTCCCCTTCGCTCGACTGTCGACACTCTCACCTCCAACCCGACCGACACAACTTGAAACACTACCCATCCCCAACATCACATCCTCGCCTTCCCACCTCCCCCACTCACCATCTCCTTCTCTCCACGCACAATCATCACATATGTACACCTTCCTCTCCTGAACCCCCAATGCGTTACTCTTTGAAAAAAAATTGTATAACTAGACACTTACCTTAAGGGAGTGTTCGTTTGAGGGATATGGAGAGGAATAAGGCTCGTATCATTCCTTATCCCTCGAATTTATTGTCTCTCTAAAGATGGCCAATGTCTTGCTGATGGAATCAACATGATGGATAGGGATTAGCCCCCTATCCCTCCATCATTAGCCTCTCCCCCATAAAGATACATTAAACTTACCTTTATCCCACTAAACTATCTTGTGTCTAATATCCGTTCTTTTCCAATCAAAAATAGAATAGTGAACAATTACCACTTATCCCCTCCTTATCCCTCTAAATCATATCCTTCCAACCAAAAAAATTATAGATGAACCCTCCTTATCTCTCTACCTAACATGCCCTAAGGGGACTCGAAGGAGACATGTAAAAAGGAAAAGCGAACAAAAAAAAGCCTTTTATAGATATTCTTTCTAGATTTTTATCAATTGTTCCCCTTTAAGATATTGCAGTGTCAATTATACCTCCGACTTATTGTTGTTCTATCACTTGTGCATCTCCGTTACTTTGGTAGTCAATAAGTTGAACTTAACTATGATTTTTTTTCAAATCATGGTGAGGTTAAGAGGGGCATAACTGTCAAAACAACCCCCCAACCCATCCTCCTCTGCCACACACGACCTCCAACCTCGTCTCTCACCATCCTCATGGAACTTCGTTGACTTCATCTGCAGATGGAGGTTGAATTCTCAAAAGTGAGTCGATTGTGTGCAACAAACTGGTGGGGAGTCTTTGTGGCTTCGATGCCGAGGGGGCAGCATCGAGAGTGGTGGTTGTGAAGGATGAGCAAGGGGCGGTGGAGGAGGGAGCGATCATGGAGGGGACAATGGAGGGGAGGGAAAGGTGGAGGGAGGGACAGAGGAGGAGCAGGGGTACAGAGGAGGAGGCGACGACGAAGGAGGAAGAGGGCGGCATAAGAGGGGGAGCATTAGATTAAGGGGTGGAGGAGCAGGGGGATAAGGAGGGGGTATAGGAGGAGCAAGGGTGGAGGAGGAGGGAGGCTACGAAGGAGGATGGGGAGCTAAAGGAGGGGGGAAGAGGAGGTTGGGGCAGAGAGGAGGGAGAGGAGGAAGCTGGAGGCGAAGGAGGGGAGAGGAGGAGAAGGTTGGGGGAGGAGGAGGCTAGGGTGAAGGACGGAGAGGAGGCTAGGGCAAAGGAGGGAGAGAAGGAGGCTGGAGCAATGGAGGAGGATGGGGAGGGTAAAGAAAGGGAGGAAAGGCCTCTCAACACTTTTTAAATTTAATTCCCTTTTTGTCTCCAAATTAACGTCCCTTGGAGATAGACGACAACTAACCCAAAGAACACAAGTGATAGAACGGCAAGAAGTCGAGAGCACAACTGATATACCAAAAAAGAGAAACACAATTGCAATGACAACTGAAAAAATCCCTCTTTCTACAACACGTGGGTTACAAAATCTCCTGTCCTAACAGATGTTCCAAACCTGTTACAACTCCACATTAAGTCTTTTTTCCATAAAAGCTAAAATTCACCAATTGGGAATCGGCTACATCCCCAACAACCCATTGGAAACTATATTCTAAACTTTTTTATCACAGCAAATTTTTGTTTTCAAGAACACATACCACAAATAAATTTGTTCGGAAAGGCAAGCTCATCCATTAATAAAGAGCAACTTTGGCCATTTTCTTTAAAAGAATTATCAAAACCTACTTGCAAAATTACACATTCACCTTTAACAATAATGTATCCAACATTTAGAAGCATGGCTCCACGTAGGTCACATCAAGGTACACAAACGAGAAAAAGAAAAACACTACTTCCCAGGCTCTAAAAATATATACATATCAATGTGCATTTACAAATAATTTACTCTGCACTCTACTGGCTCGCAACTGTAGATTTTTAACATTAAAATATGCCCTCTGACTGTTTAAATATGTGGATCATGAAACAGGTTTCTGACGTTTCGACAAAATGTATAGAGTATAGCCAAATAATTAATGGGCTCTGTGCATTTCCCACCTGAGTTGCATTGACAAAGAACAATGGGAAGACAAAAAAGAAACTTGGAACATCAGAGCAAGATCAAGCTGCAACCCTAGATAAACCGGTTCCCACCTGATATCCTCATCAAATCTCACAGAGCAAGTGAAGACTGTAAAGGTCGAACGGGAGACGAAATCAATCGAGAATTCTTCGGGCTATGGGTGCACTTAAATTTAAAAGAGTGAACATTCTGATTGATTAACACATCATCCCCCCAGCCATTAACATGACACAGATACACTCCCTGTGAGTAGGGTTACCTGCAAAGTTTGTGCGCCTGCAACGTGGAAAAACTTCAGCCTACTCATGTTTTCTTTTCTTTGTGTGTTAAAGCTGTGACCAAGATCCAAATAAGAACAAAACAGAGACAGGACGAAAGCAGACTATGTGCGGCGTGGAGCAGTTGTATTGTAATGTTAGGCGGAACTGATTGGCTCTGTGCATGCTGCATAGCAAGTGAGTGAGTCATAGACACAGTAATCCTTTAACTTGAACAAATGCACATTTGCTATTCTAGACCCCCTTCAGGGAAAAATGTGGGAAGGATCTCCAAAGAGGCTAAATATACAACCAAAATTGAATAAATTGGGGTTTGGCTCGCTCTTTTTCCTTGTAGGCAAATATATACATATACCTCAAAAGGTTCACCAAGAACTATCAACCCTCCTATTCCGCTGCTATATCAGGACTCAGGAGCTTCTTTACTATCTTTCGGTAACTCCTCTTTTTTTAACCACCTTCTCACAGATTGTTGGGCATTCCGGATAACTGTAATAATGCAGGTTGTTAGGTTGTCAGTCAAAGTTTCAGGATACTGTCATGCACATAAATCCAGTCCATTCTCATGTTCTAGTAGATCTACCACCTAAAGATAGAAAATGAGTACTTTGAATTCTGATGGATGAAAAGAGCCAGCTCTCTACATGTTTAGTCTGCCTTAGTTTGCATCAAAAATGCCATATCAGCAGCAACTGAAGGCTTCCAGAAACGGCGCCATTTTGCAAAAGCATATTTTTTCCCTCGTTTTAACGTCTCATCAAGTTGGGTATTGGGTTCTCAAGGTAGAACCCTTTGTTCGAGTGAGCCTTGATGATCAGTCAGTATCATCCATTGAGGGCAACGCTCAGGGCCTCTGATGTTTTCTTGGTTGGAGTTTGAAGCCAATTTCTCCTACACCATCTGCAATAACTTTATACTCCCTGATGAGTTTGCAGCAACGACCATATTCGATTTTGATCTCCAGCACACACTTGAAACAAACTGTCCATTATCATCTCCAGTCTCTTGGCCGGAAATTGGATCAACTGAACCAAACTTGTGGGAAGTTATAGGCATGGGAAGAGACTTATAGTATGCAAACACCTGAAACCAATTAATCATAGTATTTGAGACTTAAAAGCAACTTCCTAAATATGGAAACGGGCATTCTCGTTTGATGAACTGATGAAACAACATAGAATAATTAAACTTGGTATTTTTCAGGGCATTTACAAAGTGTGCTCTCCATCTTAACAGCAAAAACACTCAACCTGTGAGTTTCTAGACATGATATGTAATACTAAAAGAATGACTTCTTCCAGAAAATTTGATTCCCATATACGACATGAAATATTATATATGGCAATTTGAATATTGCATTGAATAGGGACACGTCCATCACATTTCGAACAGCTCTGGGAAGAGAAAATTATAGAGGAAAAACTTGCCTCGTTTGTCTCTGAACCACATGCAATGTAGCCATCTGCAACAGACAACCCTATGAAGTTCTGCAATATAAACCAAACCATCAGTCACAAACTCCTGTGATCAAACTGAATATATTGACATCCATCAGAAAACAAGTGTCAACCTTCTCATTAGTATGGCCACCAAAAGTCAAGCTGCATGAGTTTGTAGAAAACCCGCTAGAATTGGTTTTATTCAGGTCCCAGAGCTTAAGGGTATTATCTGTTGATGCAGAAACCAGAGTTTGAGAGTCCAAGAATCTCACATAGCTAACGGCCTTTTTATGTCCAACCAAAGTGCACCATGGGACTCGCACATTTCGAAGGTCATAACAATAAATTTTGTAATCCGCAGACCCAAAAGCTAACAAATTGGCGGAGTCTGCAGAAAATTGAACACAACAGACATTGGCCACACTCCTTATAGTGCTGGTGCTCTTTCTCTGCAAAAAATTTTAAAAAATTTCAGGATAATTTTATAATATAAAACAAAGCACCTAGTTACCATACAACGGGAAGCAAAGAATGACAAAAAAATAAAGGTCAGGGGTAATGGTACTAATAGGAGAAACATAGCAAAACAAGAAATAAGAACAAAATAACTTAAAATGGAGATCTTTAGGTGAAACTTGCAGCATATGTAGGCAAATAAAAAAAATAAGAGAAGGCAATCATGGATAATTATCCGATTATGCTCCAAAATTACCATAGATAGCAGATAGCAGCAAGCTAAAAAATTATGTTTCACAAAAAACCATCATGGATGGCATCAGATTAAGTATTTTTTTAAAAAAAATAAGAAGCATGCCTCGTTGATTTTCCAGAGCTTCACAGAGTAATCATCACTTCCGCTGGCTAATGAAGTTGGATCAACAGGAGAAAAATCAACAGACCAAGCTCTCTTTTGATGCTCTGTGTATTGTGTGAAAGCCTCACCAATGGTTGCGTCCCATAACTGCATTGCATGTAAATAATCAGATGATAGACAATATGTTGTCTAGTTCAGCTAGAGTATAATAGACAATAACAGGAAATATGCAGTTATACCAGGAGAAAAATATAAGCCTCTAAAATAAATTTATAGTTGAAGGCTCATTGACTCATTGATAACAGAAATGCAAGGGACAGTTGACCTACTTGGAGTGATGAGGCTCATTTGAAAATGTTGAGATATAGTTATCTTTTTATTTCTTTTATATATTCTCTTTTTCTTTGCTCAGTAGGCTTCTCCTCTGTATAAGAGAACGATATATCCTTATGAATAAGAAACTCATTATTTTCTCTCGACATGGTATCAAAGCGACGGTCCTAAACGGGAGTTCATGTACCCTGCGGCCTCGCCCCAACTGCCACTCCTCTCTTCCTCATCGTGCACCGTCGGAGGTCTTCCCCACATCGTGCTACGCCGCCTCCACCGCCAGGACCCACATGCGCAGCCCTCAGACCACCGCACACCGCCCCCAGCTACCCCTCGTGGCCCTAGGCTTCCCCGCAAGGCTTCCCTTTGGGCCTTAGCAGTGCCGCCAGAGACCCCTAGCCTTTGAGACTTCCGCTGGGTGTCTCCATAGGCCACCACTACCACCTCCAGCCCCTTTGGTGCCCTGCGGCAGCCTTCCCAGGCTGCTGGCAGCAGCCATTGGCATCGCCCAGCCCTCCTCCAGACACCCTAAGGCTCCGATAGGCCCCCTCTCCGACATTGTCCAGATCTACTGTACGGTCTGATTTTGACCGGAAAAGGTGATTTTAGACCTATAGGTCATCTTTTCCAGCCCTAACGTGGTGGTTGTATGAGTCTACGCGTACAACCAATCCTCTATATGATCGTGTAGACTCGCTCGGATAGGTCTACTTCCCCAGTCGAGTTCTGTTTCGACTTTTTTTCCATCATGTCAGAGAATAATGGTGATGCCTTCTCTTAGTCCGATGCTTTCAAGGGCCCGGCTCCTATTGTGAATATGGATGAGACCAACTATGAGTTATGGCTCATGCAGTTTTTGACTCTTATGCAATGCAATAACAAGGAGCATATTCAGACAAAGTCAGAGCCGACGAATAAGACTGGGAACAATACTTCGTGGAAGCAAGATGATGCGTACGCACGTGTTTGGCTCCCTGGAACTCTTACCACAGAGATAGCCAACGACATTGTGAACCGGCCCACTGCCAAAACGATGTGGGATAATCTGGCAGCCAAGTATGCCCAAGCGAAAAAACGAGGCCAAGATTCTTCAGCTATAGTTTGACATATGCACGGCCAAGCAGAATGCCCATCATTGCATACATTCTACTTTTCGCTTCGCGGCATGTTTGAGAAGCTTCACATCTTCGTCCCGTTACCATTTCTACGGAGCAACAGATGACATACAGTAATTCCACGATGGTTGGAGATTTCTTGCAGCCCTGGATCCGGAGTATGAGGCCGCACACACACAGCTTCTAACAAGCATGACCATACCTCCCGTTGAGGAGGCCTACAGTTGCCTCATTAGGCTTCTTATCCCACTACCCGCCACCACACAGACCTCCCTAGTGATGGTCATAGTCGGCAATATCGTGATATATCAACGATATATACCGATATATCGATATCGACGAGATGTGGGTACCGATGAAAATATAGATATCATTTTCTATGATATCGACCGATATCACGTGAGATATCGACGATATATCACCATATCGAGCCATATCGCTCAAAATTGAATGGTTTCAGCACAAAATTTCTCGGATATCGACTGATATCGTCGATATTTCATCAATATATATATATATATCAATGATATTACCCTTGTAAGCTTGATTTCAATACTTAATTTTTAGTACTCCTAATATTAAAATACATCATAAATTATATATTTTATTTTGGGTCCTTTGTCTGGTAAGGTATGGTGCTACAAGGGGTACATATGACGGCTCTTTAATTGGTGGACTTCGTCCTCTTTGGAAATAGAGAAGAAAACAAGTCTAATGTTGATCAAGTTACAGGTCCATAATACATCTCAAAAGTCAGCAATCAGTTCAGTTATCAACTATCAGCATTAACAACCAGCAATTTGTGTGATATAATACGTATTATTGTGCTAAGTACACATCATTCTTGCATATAAATATACATTTGCATGTTATTTATTGTTTTAATAACTAGGATGATCTTAATTCGTTAACAAATTGCTTTTTATATTATTTTTGACCAAGCGGACTGATACGATATCGATATTTCCTATCTTACCCTTCACGGAACTCTTGTTTCTAAACCCCTCATGACCAGGTAACCTCTTTACAAGATTACATTAATTTAAATTTTTTTCATAATTTTTGTGAATAGATAAATCTTTATACCAAAGAAGCATTGTCTCATTAATCAGTGTGTACATTTTTAGAATCAAATGATGTCTCAATACCATTCACTGTCTTCCATGAACAAAATGTGTTAAGTGTGCTTAACTTAGCTACTTTGATTCTAATTCCAATGTTTATTAATCATCAATCAACATTAACATCGATATGTGCAATATAAGGGTCATAGATGATCTATATGTGTCACCTAAGTGTATATTTATAAGTTTTTTAATATTACAAGAACTAGGATGAAATCCATTTCCAATATCTATAACTCAGCAATAAACATTTAATAGTGATATTATCAATAAGACCGATATGTGTGATATATGGGATATAAATGACCGATATGTGTGACATAAGTATGTATTTGTAGGTTAGTTGTTTTAATATCTTGGATGATCTTAATTTCTGGAAAAAATGACAAAAATGGCTTTTTTGAGCCATTTTCAAAATTTCCACTGATATCGTCGATATATCGGTGATATATCCCGATATATCTTTTTTTGGGTGAACCGATATAATATCGATATTTCCTACCTTGGTGAAGGCTGCATCTCACGGCAAGGGAGATTTTACGAAGTTCAAATGGTGTGGTCCACGTGGCAGAGGAGGTGGACATCATCGTACCTCTGCACCTATTGTCATCGTTCATATCACTCCGAGGATACATGCTATCAAAAGCATGGATACCCATCTACTCGTGTAACCGAGCAGATAGAGCCTCAAAACAATTCAGCTCCTCAGACGGATTCACGCCTTGATGAAGTTATCTATCGTCTGAGGGAGAAAACGCCTCTTGTTGCCAACACCATTACAGGTTCTCCAGATGTTGCAGCCGCTACTAGAGCCTCTTCGAGCTCCTCAAGTATAGCTTATACTTCTACAGATTGTAGTAAGGCAGATATGATAGAGTGGATCATGGATTATGGTGCTTCTCACCATCTGGTTAGAGACCGCGCACAGTTCGGTCTTACATATATATACCCCATTGTAGATGGGTCGTCATTCTGAATGGGGTTTACTTAAGGTGCATTTGATGACATCCATGCACCTGCAAAATATTTTATATGCTCCTGATTTTTAGATGAATTTGCTTTCTATTAGTCAGATCACAAAGGATCTGCATTGTCGTTCCATTTTTGACCTCTCTGCTCTTGTGCTTCAGGACATACTCACGGTCAAGGTAATTGGATGTGATCATGAGCAGCGAGGACTCTACAGACAGATCCATTCTCTTAGTGTCGGTTACCGTTCCCACTGGATTAGTCAACCTTACTTGTGGCATCTTCATTTTCACCACCTTCCTCGATAAAAGTTAAGTCATGTCCTATCACAGATTTCTGTGTGATCTTCTTTCCAATGTAAGGCTAGCCAGCTTGGGAAACATCACTGCTCTTCCTTTCCTGATCATCAGAGTCGTAGCAGTAGTCATTTATTTGAGCATATTCATCTAGATATTTGAGGTCCCAATCATGTTCGTGATCTCTAGGGACATCATTTTATCTTGTTGTTGCGGATGATTATTCTAAACTTTCTTGGATTTTTTTTGTTGAAAAACAAGTCTGAAGCTAGGTCTTTCATTAAATCTTTTATTAATGAAATAAAGAACATTTTATCTGTTACAATCAAGTTTGTTCGTTTTGACAACATCTTGGAATTCTGCGCGTTATAACTATCTGAGTTCTTCAGATCTCTTGCCATCGTACACCAGATCTCATGTGCTTTCACTTCTCAGTAAAACAGTATTGTCGGACACAAACACCATCATTTACTTGATGTGATCAGGACACTTTTAATCTAGACTCATGCTCCTCATTCTTTCTGGGGTGATGTGATCCTCACTACTAGCTACTTCGTGAATCGCATGCCATCTTCAGTCCTAAAAGAGAAGGTTCCTTTCTCGACTGTGTTTCCTGAGAAGGACTTATTCTCCCTTACACCCTGTGTGTTTGGCTCTATTGCCTTTGCTCATCATCTAACACCTGATCGTGACAAGCTCTCTCATAGAGCTATCAAGTGCAATTTTGTCGGCTACTCTCCTACCCAAAAGGGACATCGTTATTTTGATCGGTTAGACAAAAGTATTATTTTAGTACAAATGTCACCTTCTTTGATCTTTGAGTCTATTATGTATTTCTCGTACATGTGACATGTTGACTCTGTTTAACTCTAGAAAGGAGGTATATATGCCTCCTCCTCCTACTGTTGCACCACCTCCAGTACCTACACCACATTCACCACCACCTCCAGTATCTACACCTACTCATGTGCCTACCCATGCATCGCCACACAGTACATTGGCTCATATGCCCTGTATTTCTATGTTCGCAGGCATCACACAGTTCCCCCTGTTCATGAGCCTTCTCCGTCATCCAGCACACCCCATATATGTAGCGAGCACATTGTTTCTACTGACGGTACTAGTAATTTGTCCATGCAGCAGGATTCTTTATAGGATGAGCAAGTGCCCTCTCAAGAGAATGGTTTAGAGGTTGAGGAGGAGGCAAATGATCTTCATGTGTCTATTACTCAGCGAAAGCAAAGATGTACTTGTGCTACTTGATCTCTTGCAACACATTTTTCTTTGGGCCGACTCTCATAGGATTTCAAGAGGTTTGTCATGTGATTATCAGACTTGGAGATACCACGGACATATCAGGAGGTGATACAGGACAGTTAGTGGCGTCTTGCCATGGAGGAGATGGTTACGTTACAGTCACGTGGCATATTGAGCATTGTTACAACTCCTATCGAAGCATCTGTTGTAGGATGCAAGTGGGTGTTTACAGTGTTTACAGTGAAACACCGAGCATGTGGCGGCATGGATCGCTACAAGGTGAGACTTGTGGCTCGTGGATTCACCTAGACATATAAGGTGGACTATCATGATACTTTCTCTCCAGTAGCTCAACATTCTATAATGTGGATACTTCTTTCTTTTGCAGTGACTCGGGACTGACCATTATATCAGCTTGATGTGAAGAATTCTCTATGGTGGCATACAAGAGGAGATCTACAAGCAACAACCACCAGGGTTCACTGCTGAGGGAGAGTGTCAGAAGGTTTGCAAACTTCATAAGGCGATCTATGGCCTTAAGCAAAGTCCAAGAGCATGGTTACAGGAGTTCTTGGATTTGATAAAGCAACAAGGGTTTCGTGGGACGACTGTAGATCATTCACTATTTGTTCAGAGGTCTCAGAGTGATAAAGTTGCCATACTAGTTTATTTTGATGATATCATTACTATAGGGGATGATGAGCATGGCATCTATGCTGATAAGGATTTCCTTAGTCATCAGTTTGTAACCAAATATATTGGCGGTCTACATTATTTCCTTGGACTAGAGTTTGTCAGGAACCAGCGAGGTCTTGTATTGACCTAGAGGAAGTGCGTTACAGATCTTACTTTCTGAGACAACCATGACAGATTGCAGGCACGTCGCTACTCACATGGACCCGAGCATGAAGATGTATGATGATGACACTAAAGAGGTAGACAAAAGGAGACAGAAAAAGGTCTCAGAGTGATAAAGTTGTCATACTAGTTTATGTTGATGATATCATTGTTATAGGGGATGATGAGCAAGGCATACGAGCTGCTAAGGATTACCTTAGCCAGTGGTTTGTAACCAAAGACATTGACAGCTTACGTTACTTCCTTGGACTAGAGTTCGCCAAGAACCATCGAGGTTTTGTGATGACACAGAGGAAGTATGCTACAGATCTTCTTTCTGAGACGAGCATGACAGATTGCAGGCATGCCACTACTCCCATGGACTCGAGCATGCGGTTGCATGATGATGACACTAAGGAGGTAGACAAGAGGATGTACATGGAGCACGTTGGGAAGCTCCTGTACATCACCATCACCATGCCAGGTATATTCTTTGCAATGAGCAGAGATGGTCAGTTCATAGATCAACCTAAACATGCACATATGGATGCAAGCCATATGATTTTGAAGTATATGAATATCTCACCCGGTACTGGTTTTCTATATAGCATAAGCCCATCCCTTGTCATTACAGCTTGTAGATTATGTGGGGTGTCTGAAGGACAGGAAGCCCGCTTCTGACTTTGCAGTGTTCATAGGGAGTTCCTTGGTATCGTGGAAGAACAAGAAGCATACGGTGATCGCCAGATCCAGTGTAGAATCATAGTACAGATCTATGGCACAAGGCAACACCGAGATGATGCGAGTCAGATTACCATTCTTACAGACCTAGCAATTAAGATGCAAATTGTTTCAAATTTCGCGAAATTTCGACGAAATTTCGGCGAAATTTCGGTTTCGAGACCCTACCGAAATCGAAATCGAAATGTCGATATATGCCCTTCCTTCACAAATCTAGACCGATTTTGGCCGAAATTGTCGAAATTTCGACGAAATTTCGAAATTATCTCGTTTTTTCAGCATCTCGAAACGAAATCGAAATCGAGATTTAAAACCTTGGATGCAACTTCCTATGTACCTCCAATGTGACAACCAAGATGCTCTCTTCATTACCAACAACCCAGTCTTCCATGAGAGGACCAAGCATATCGAGGTCATGTATATCGACGATATATCACCAATATATCGGTATCAGCGTATCGCTGACAAGTCCATACCTATATCAGCCTATATATCCTTTTAACGGATATCAGCGATATGCGACCGATATATCGATGATATATCGCAAGTCAACGATATATCGACGAGATGGGGAATCTGTCAACTAGGGTTTCCATCGATATATGCCCCAAATCGCCCCATATCACCTCAGATCGGTCATTTCACCTGTATATTCCTCCAAGATTGTCTCCAAAGCTCTTCCTTCCTTCCTTGAGGTAACCTCTAGATTTACTCCAATTTTTGTGTTGAAATTGTGAAATTTGTTAGGGATTTTGTTCGTAGTTGTTAGGTAACGCATATTCTTTTTTTCTAAGATTTGAAGTATTTAGTGAGATATTTGGGGAACCAATTTGGGGTTTTTTAGTTATGTTGTGAAACTAAGTTAAATTATGAAAGAATAAAGGTGGATCTCATGTTCTAGACATAGAAAGCAACATTCTATGATGATTTATGTTAACTAAAAATTAGTAATTATAATTCCATTAATTAAAAATTAGATCTATAATTTAGAGAGATATTTGGGGAACTAATTTAGGGTATTTGAACTATGTTGTGAAATTAAGTTTAAGTTATGGAAGAATAAAGTATGATCTCATGTTATAGATATAGAAAACAACATTCTAAAATGATTTATGCTAACTAAAAATTAGTAATTAATTCCGTGTATTAAATTTAGACCTATAATTTAGTGAGATATCCGGGGAACTAATTTGGGGTTTTTTGAGTTATATTGTGAAATTAAGTTAATCTATGGAAGAATAAAGTCATATCTCATGTTCGAGACATAGAAAACAACATTTTATGGTGATTTATGTTAACTAAAAACTAGCAATTAATTAATTCCGTGAATTAAAAATTAGATTCATAATTTAATGAGATGTTTTGGGCACTAATTTGGGATTTTTGAGTTATGTTGTGAAATTAAGTAAAGTAACGGAAAAATAAAGTCAGATCTCATGTTCTAGACATAGAAAACAATACTCTACGGTGATTTATGTTAAATAAAAATTAGTAATTAACTAAATCCGAAAATTAAACTGTTGCGAAAATAGAGAGAGTTCTTCATCCCATAAGCGATAGGTTCTCTTATATAGAGAAGAGACCTATGGGCAAATTACATAAAAGACTTCTGAAATACATAAAACAAAACATATATTTCTACAAAAACTAAAAATAATTAGCAAATAATTGATTGTTCTCCTCATATCTCACGAATGTTTGTTGTGTAATTTCTTTGCAGAGTTCAGGCTTCAGTAATCAAAATCATGGGTTCACACTCTGGCTCAGAATCTAATGGTTCCGGTGATCGGTTGGACAGTGGAGAGATTGATTGGAGGCATGCCACCGCTCCAGATGGCAACAAATCAAAACCACAATGCAACTTCTGTGGGAAGAAGCTGGGAGGGGGTATTACGAGATAAAAGCACCATCTTGTTGGTAACAACAAGAATGTTGTCAAGTACCCGTGTTGTCCAAGAGATGTGAGGGAGTTGGTGAAGGTCAACTTAGGGGGAAGAAGAACAAAGACGTGGAGAGGTACAGAAGGGATGAACAGTTCAAGAAAATCATGGTCGAGAAAGAGTTCAATATCCTCTCTGATTTAGATGATGACTTTGTCTACCCTGCTAACATTCAAACCGCAACGGAGAGGATGGCATACATAAGGGTGACAAAAGGGTCTATGGGGAGCGAGTTCGAGAGGAGAGAACTCGCCAGTGCACGTGGCGGCTTCTATGATGTTGGTGGTATTAGGAGTAGTTCTGAAGGCACATCTGTACCACCATCCATCAAAAAACATAAGGCGAAGGGACTGGAACCCTTTTCGGCAAGGAGTGTGTCCATGCGGCACATGCCAAGCAAGGATCCAAGGTAGAAGATGATGAAGGCGATGTTCATCAATACACAGGAGAGAGTAGGCAAGGCCATCAGCAAGCTCTTCTTTGGAAAGAACATTCCGGCAAGCGTTGCTAGCAGGCCTTTTTTGCAGCACGCCATTGATGAGATCGTCGCAGCGGGAACGAGAGTAAAGGCTCCCACATCCAACGAGGTAATGAACAAATATCTCGAGATGGAGGAGATGAATGAGTACATCTCTAAGCTGAGGAGGAGATGGCCAGAGTACGGAGTGACGCTAATGTGCGATGAATGGACGAGTTACACGGAAAAGGTCATCAACTTCCCCATTTACTGCGATGGAAAGACCATTTTTTCAAATATGTTGATGCATAGGAACATGTGAAGGACTACAAGTACATGCTAATGTTGATGAAGGACGTCATCAAGGATTCATGGGAAAGAGAATATTGTTCAGATTGTCCCGAATAATTGCAGCAAATTCAAGAAAGTGGGTAAAATAATAATAAAGTCTAACATCTACGATATTTTTTGGACACTGTGTACTGCACATTGTATAAATTTAATTCTAGAGGACTTCAACAAGAGGAAGCTTGTCTTAATGGTGGTGGAGTAAGCATAAATGGTTACCACCTTTATTTGCATCCAAAGTGTTGTATTTAATGAAGCAGACATGTGATGGTGAGCTGGTGAGGCATGACATTACAAGCTTTGCAACCAATTTTATAACGTTGCAAAGCCCCAAACAACACAAGACATGGTTGAAGACCATGTGTTGATAAGCTAAATGGTTCGAGATACATGAAGCTCGGACTGAAGGAGGACGAAAAGTGGAGACAATCATCAATTATCTCTACTTATGAGATGACGTGACTCGGGTCACGAAGATAATGGATCCGATTGTTTCTGCATTGTGGATTGTAGAAGCGACAAGAAGCCCACCATTGGAATGATCCAAAAGATAATGCGTTGCATGAGAGAGAATGTCAGAGAAGCAGTTGAAAGAGGATTCAAGCACAGTTGGACATCATAGATGAACATTGGTTCAAGATGCTCTCACATCCTCTTCACAAGGATGGTGTGTATTATGTAATAAATTTATTTTTCCATTTTTGAAAGCACTTTAGATGGATTAAAATCTGAGAATTGTCCCCATGTTGTGTCCAGCTTATTACTTCAATCCCAAATACTAGTACACGAACAATCTTGGTACAAATGTTGACCTACTAGTTGTACAAGTTTTGGTAGAGAAGCTCGTTAAGGATGAGAAGACACAAACATCATGCATGAATGAGGTAATTAAGATTCTATAATCTAGAGTGGGAGTAAAAAAATATTCATTATGTAACAATTTATGACTTCAAATAATGTGCAGGTCAAGTACTTCAGGGATGCCTTAGGTTCTTTCAGTAGAATTACCACGATTAATGGACGGGGCAGTAGTCTTCCTGGTAAGGACTAACATGAATAAGTCCATTTTACTAATTTATTATTATTGATTTATCTCCTTTTGGATTTTCCGCAGCCGAATGGTGGTTACTTACGGGATGGAAGCTCCCAACCTACGGAAAGTCAGTGAAAGTATCGTCTCAAACTGTGTCTGTTGGTGGCTGTAAGAGGAATTAAAGCACATTCAACTTGATCCTTCGAAGAGACGGAACAAGTTGGGAGAACAAAAGCTCCATGATCTTGTCTTTGTGCACTCCAACTTGAGGCTGAAGATGAAACATGCATGAGATGGGCATGACAAAAGGACTACACAGACCCCATCGATCTTGCATACATTTTAAAGAAGCACGATGACGATGCAGATGAAGATATTCTGCAGAAGTGGTTGAATTCCAATGATGCTCCAATGCATGATCAACTGGGAGGCATGCGGAATAAGAATACAAGCCAACAAATGAGGGTAGATGTTGGTGACTACATGGCTAGATCTGGACAATTCATGGACCCTCTTAGAGGATTGGAGCTTGATGCAATTGTTGATGATATTCTCCCCACCAGTTCGAAATCCAAATTCAAATCAAAAGATGACGGTAGAAGTGATGATGATGATGATGATAATGATGTTTTTAGGAGAAATGATGTTGTCGGCGATCGTCATGGATCTGGTAATGGGGAGACATATTCAGGGGGTAATGGTCAACAGGGGGTGGTCGTGGATAACATGATGATACAAGATTTGAGGCAAAGCAAGAATACATAGAGCCACATGGAAACACCAATGATGGGCATTTTGTCCTAAGTCTGAGTCCAGAACCTTTGGATTACGATGCATATGAAAGTGGTCATCCTCCTACGAACAACTACATGAATGATTTGATATCATATGTAGGTTCACCGAGTCTCCTGAGCGGATATGGATCATCACAAGAAGAAAGATTATTTGGTATATTCCCTTAATATTTTCATGCTCCTCCTGGACCTCATCCTTCTCCTCAGACGTATACACATCCATCATATGGATATAGTTATAGTGAGTATGGAGGATATAGCAACTACACCGATGAGAACTACCAAGGTAGCCAACCTGAGCAGAGCCAGGGCAACTTCTTTGGTGGTAACATTTTTTATTTCTTCTCCAAGTATACGTATGTGCCTCCTCCTCCACAGAGATCTTCGTCGTCGTCGTCCCAATGATCTCAAGCCGGTACTTCACATCCTCGTCATGCATCTCGTGGTACCGGATCTAGTGCTTCTTATCCTCATCTCGGGATACTCATTGAGATCGATGACCATCAATACAAATGGTATGCCATGGATTACAAAGGCCATGTACTCGTACATGGCATGGAAACACTAGTGCGAGTTCAATGAGTCCATGATCCGCTATAAGAGATAACAAGACAGGGGGTCAATTCGGATCCATTACAAAACTCTTGGTTCTAGGTAATCTCTTTTACAATGATGCATTAATTTACATTTTTTTCATTTATTTTTGTGAATAGATAAATCTTTATACTAAAGAAATATTGTCTCATTAATCATTATGTACATTTTTTGAATCAAATAACGCATCTCAATGCCATTCATTATGTACCTGATATATCGATATATGCAATATAAGGACCATAGATGATATATTTGTGTTATCTAAGTGTATATTTGTAAGTTATTTAATGTTATATGAACTTGAATGAAATCCATTTCCAATATCTATAAGTCAGAAATTTACATTAACATTGACATGTTCGATATGACCAATATATGCGATATATGAGGTATAAATAATTGATAATGTGTGATATAAGTACGTATTTATAGGTTATTTTTGTCTTAATATCTTTGTTGATCTTAATTTCTGGAAGAACGGTAAAAAATGGCTTTTTTGAGGTATTTCCGACATTCCACCGACATCGTTGATATATCCTGATATATCCTTTTTCGGGTGACCGATATAATATCGACATTGATATCAATATTTCCTACCTTGATCGAGGTATACTGTCACTACACTCGAGACATGATTTAGAAGGGTTCCATTTCCGCAACTCACGTTAGCTCAGGAGATCAGACAACAAATGTGTTCACCAATGCCCTAGCCAGAGGGACATTCTAGAGATGTTCCAAGCCGAACATAATTGATATCTACGCTCCAGCTTGAGGGGGTGTTGAGATATTAGTTATCTTTTATTTCCTTTAAATATTCCATTTTCTTTTCGCATACTTTATGTAATTTGTCCAACAAGTTTCTCCTCTATATAAGTTAATCGTAAGACCTCATGAATAAGCAACTCATTATTTTCTCTCCACAAAAAATATCACTTCAGTATCTAGCTACTTCTAAGAGGGAGGATTCTAAAAAAGAACTGCATGGTGTATTGGACGCATAATGACGATATTTTTTCGAAAGATATACACATCGTGGCCATCGATTTTCTTTAAACCCCTTCAAATAACAAAGTTGGCACTTGAATAGCCATAACTCCCTTGTTTTCATAGACATATAACATACAAGAAACCCCCCCCCCCTCCACTACCACAACCCCCCACCATAGGAAGACAACAATAGAGGGAAGAAAATGTACATGGGCAAGAAAAAATACTTAGACACAAATAACATTATCTCATAGAGAGAGCAACCTCGGAAGAAGCTGATCACAAACTGGGAAAAAAGAATAATCAACCATCTACTAACATGCACCTTCAGTCGTGAACAAACCAACTCTGAATTCCGATGGAAGTTGGAACCAGTCGTCATGGTCGTAAGAGCTAGTTTCATCAATGGAAGATGATAGGAGAGTATCATCGAAGTAAAAGCACTTTGTTTGGAGTTGCTTCCGAATGGGATCCAATACAATGGAAGGAGATAAAAAATCGTAAAATATGGTGGGGAGAGAGGGAACTTCATGCGATAAGGAGTTACCTAATAATGGAAGTTCGGAACAACATAAGGAAATGATGTATAAGTGGTGTAAAGAGAGTCATTTGGAAAAGAGAGAACGTGCGATAAGGAGCGACACAAACGGAGGGGCTTGGTGGAAAGAGATGGCAATGACGAGCAGTGCAAGGAGATGGTGTCAAGGAAGGGGGGACAAGGGATACCACCATATGAAAGGAGAGGGGTTTGACAGTGTGTGGTTGCCGCCCAATATGCCCTGGGATGTAGGCGATACTCCTATAACGCCAGAGGGCCCTATCTCTACTAAGTCCTCTTCCAAAGAGGATAGCTCATAGTAGCCCAAGGTAAGGTCGTGATAGTGTATTGGTGGGACTTGGTATGAGGGCTCTGAGAAGACCCGCAGTGGTGCTCAAAGGTTCTAGTGTTACCGTTGTTGTGGAGAGGGTCATCTAGCGAGGGGGTGTACTGAAGAAAGCAATATGCTTCAATTGTTGAAGCCTAATCATCATAGGAAAGATTGTCCTCTTCTGGTGACAAGGATGGAAGTTAATGCCTCTTTGAGGCCAATGCGTGACACTCTGAGGGATCCTCTAGCAGGGATTCTCCTTACGGATGGTTCGAGGAGCGATTTGGAGGTGGTGGCACCTTTGCACAAAGGGAGAACGATTGGATGCGTTGAGGACTCTGTGTGGCTCTTGAGCCCATTGTGATATTTTCATGGTATCAAAGATGATGAGGTTGCTTTGTTTCTCAACAATAACAATGGGTTCTTTCTTGGGGGTGGAGTGTATAAACCCTTGTTTTGAAATAGGGTAAAGGAGATTGGTCTCAGACGGTTGTTGTTGATCTGAGGTCTCCATATACGATGCCGAGCTTTGGAGGCAGTGCAAGAGAGATTGACTATGATGGGTGTGTGGAGGAATTACGAGTCGAGCTGAAGTCAGGCGAGGCATGGGAGGTCTTGATGGGTAAGTGAGGACCCACATGATTGTTCCCTTATCTATGGTGTCCACGATTGTGAAATCTTTGTTTCTTCTGAAGATTGAGTCGAGAAACGAAATTGAGGACTGACCTCCAACGATGCAGGCGATGAAGGAGCAACAATGTTCCATGACAAGAGTGCAGCCTTTGAGCATCAACCCAAGGACGTTACTCCGAAATTTTTCAGGCACCAAAACCGATGATGATGAAGGAAGATGCGAGGTCAATTAGCCCTAAAGCATATGGGACTTCCTTCATAGAATTATTGACTCAACCTCTTGGAATGGTTGAAATGGTCGTGCAAACCCAAGCTGGATCAACTACCAATGGATCCCTCGTCTTAGATGAGCCCCTTACCTCATGATGGGCATGTCCGCAACCTGGAGTTTGCTCCAGAATGCATGTACATCATTTCTTCTCCTATTTCGAGGTGTGAGAAATAGGATCCCCCCAACTCATAGGAACAGTTGGTTAGGCAAGAGAAGGGCAAACTTTCTTTACGGTCAGAAGATAATTCTTCCAATGTTAGCAGAATCGAGCTGTGAAAAGAGTGAAATGAATCTTGGTGGTCGCTCATAGTGGTAAAGAAAGGCGCTGAAGGTTGAACAAATCGGTAGTCGTTACACGGTCGGTCGGATAACTAAGGTTAATCGGCAATCGCGCGATTAATAGGATTTAGTCGAACTTTAATCGGCTTTGAACTCATAGTGGTAAAGAAAGGCGTTGAAGGTTGAACAAATCGGTAGTCGTTATTCGGTCGGTCGGATAACTAAGGTTAATCGGCAATCGGGCGATTAATAGGATTTAGTCGAACTTTAATCGGCTTGGAATTTTTTATAAATATATGAATCATTTTTATACATACACTCTTATATATTTACATAAATTTATACATTTTTATATTATCATAACGCGAAATAAAAGAAGTAATTGAATTTAAATAAAACATTATGCGTATTAGAATAAGATTGCCTTAAAAGAAAAAATTTAAAAATATGGTATCTTCAAGCAAAAATCGGTCGATTAGCTGGCATATTAAAATTAGTCAATGCTTGGTCGACTAACCCCACAGATTAGACTAGTTGGACCTACTAATTGGGTCAGTCGGTCGACTTTTTCAACACCACATCGAGCCATAGCAACAACAACAACAACAACAAAGCCTTTTCCCACAATTAAGTATGGTCGGCTACATGGATTCTTCACCTCCATTCAGATCTATCTTGGGTCAAACCCAAGCCTATATCCAAAAAACTAAGATCCCTTTGTATAGTCTCTTTCCACACTGAGCCATAGGCTTCAGAAAAATCTACCTTTCAAAACACACCCTTCAATTATGCCTTTTCAATCTGTTATAATCTCAGTCGCCAAAGCCAAACTATAGCAATTTCTCTTCTCGAATTGAATGCATACTAGAGTGTCGAGGTGATGTGATCCATCACCCTGTTCAGTCTAATTACCAAGACATTTGCTACTATTAGATGAATAGCATTGGAGAGGGCAATCGGTCGAAAGTCCTCCACCCTCTCAAGTACTTCCTTTAAAGGCAATAGAAAAATCAAAGCCATGTTAAGTCTTTCAAAGACCACATTATTTCATGTAAACTCCTCCACAACATCTACCACCTCCCTTCCTACCTCCCTTCCTACAGACCCTCAAAATTCGCAGAAGAAGAAGACAGGAAACCCATCAGGACCAGGCACACCATAAGCATTCAGGTTCCACACTGCAACATTCACTTCCTCCAGTGTGATGACTTGCACCATGTGGTTGGCATGCTGTACAGATAATTGAGATGCCCCAAAATCGGACCATCTCCATGGCCTATCCACATTTCTTCTCGAGAAATCATGGAAGTAATCAACAATAGCATGCCTCATTTCACAGTCACCCTCCACCCTGCTGTCATTCACAACCACAAAACAAAGCTAGATATGGCAATGCCTCATGTTGACGACTCCAAGGGTTGCAGAAATCCGTAGTCGATACTCAGACGACTAATCGGATTTAGTCAGCCTTTAATCTGTTTTGAATGTTTTTAGTTAATTTTAAATACATAAATCATTTTTATACATATATATACGTATATATTTACATAGAATTGTACATTTTCTATATACTATCATAATGAAATAAAGATAAATAATTGAATTTACATAAAACATTAAGCATATTAGAGTAGTTGACTTTTTTAAAAAACCAAAAATAAAAAAAACTCTATGTAATAGTCAATTAGTCCGTCGACGAGGCCACCAACTAGTCCGGTTGAACGATTATTGGTTGACTAAGCTTTAGTCGAGTCGACCCCCCCCCCCCCCGACTCGACTACTTCGACCGACTAGTCGGCCGACTTTTACAACAGCGGACGACTCTATGGAAGTAAGCCATGTTCGCATCACCTTATTTGAGCAAGGAATGACGCGGTCTTCATTTCCACTCTACAATATGTTTCTTATTGTTGAGATATTAGTTATCTTCCTTATTGTTTTTCATATTATTTATTTGTTTTATCTTCTTCTTGTAATTTGCCCAACAGGTTCATCTCCTATATAAGAGAACCTTAGGGCCTCTCAATAATTCAATTCTTTCTTTCTTTCTACAAGATATCGAAGTGACGATCCTAGACCGGTGTTCTCGTATCCCACCAAACCCTACCTGCCCCCCTCAACCGTCGTAGCCCCCCGTGGACCGTCGCAGCACCCCTTGCGGGTTATTGACCGCTGCAGCACCCCCTGTGGGTCGCCGACTGCCACCCGACCCTCCTAGGTTGTCGCCTCGACCTCCCCCAGCCCGTCCAGTCGTGCCCCGGCCTCCCGAGACTGCCACATTGGCCATCCCAGGCCGCCACCCAGGCTCCTGTGCGCATCCTTGCGCCTCTACGCTCATCCACGGTTCGGAATGCGGTCTGAAATAGTCTGATTTTGACCGAAAAACGTGATTTCAGACCTATAAATCATGTTTTTTGGCCTTAACGCGTAGTAGAGGTTAACAAAGATGGTTGTATGAGTTTACACTTACAACCAATCCTCTGTATGATCATATAGACTCGTTCATATCATTCTACTCCCCAATCGAGTTCCGTCATTCGACCGCTTCATCATCATGTCAGAAAACAAGGGTAACATATTTTCTTCGTCTGGTGTCTTCAAAGGCTCGACACCCATTGCAAAGATGGATGGGACCAATTATGAGTTGTAGTTCATGCAGTTTCTCACCCTCATGCAGTGCAAAAACAAAGAGCACATCCTGACAGATCCAGAGCCACCGGTTAAGGCTGAGGCCAATGCTTCATGGAAGCAAGACGATGTGTATGCGAATGTTTGGCTATGTAGAACTCTCACCATGGAGAAAGCCAATGATATTCTGTATCATCCCATTGCCAAGGCGATGTGGGATACTTTGTCTTCCACATATGCTCAAGCGAATAATGAGTCCATGTTCTTCAGCTACAGTTCGATATCTACAAGGCCAAGCAGAATGGTTATCCACTACATGTGTACTACTCTCCACTCCACGGCATGTTCGAGAAGCTTCATAGCTATATGCCTGTTATAGCATCTCTAGAGCAATAGAAGACGTATAGGAACTCCACGATGGTTGGAGTTTTCAAGGTTGTGCTTAATATAGAGTATGATGCAACATGTACACGGCTTCTCACTGGAGCTATTATACCTCTCATAAAGGAGGCATATAGCCGTCTCAGCCGGATTATCATGCCTTCTACAACTACTCCTCCGCCTTCTTCAACAATGGCCACTTCTTGTGGCCGAGGAGGGACGACCCAGTCCAGAGGACGCATCCTTCGTGGCAGAGGCGGTGGATGTCAGCATGGCCCTTGCATCTACTATCGTCGGTCGAGGCATGCAGAGGATGCATGCTATCTGAAGCATGAATATCCCGCTTCTGACCACGTAGCAGAACAGATTGAGCCTTCAAATACACTTGCTTCCCAGGACGATCCCTGCCTGGATGATATATCCTCACGCATTCGAGACTCCACGAGATCATGACTCATGTTGCAGAAACCACCACTACAGATATTGTAGCTGCAGCCAGAGCTTCTTCGAGCTCCTCAAGTATCGCTTATGCTTTTACTGGTAGCAATGGTGCAGATATGACAAAGTGGATTATAGACTATGGTGCTTCCCACCATCTGTGTGGAGACAGAGCATAGCTAAGGTCCTACAGGACCATACCACATGGAAGATGGGTTGTGTTTGCTAATGGTGACCACTTACCCGTTATAGGAAAGGTGAAGGTGCATTTGATGTCGTTCATGCGCTTTCATAATGTTTTATATGCTACGTACTTTCGTATGAATTTACTTTCCATTTGTCAGATTACTAAGGATCTACATTGTCATGCCTTGACCCTCTGTCTCTTGTGTTTCAGGACATACTCATGGTAGGATGATTGGATGTGGTTGTGAGAAGCGGGGGCTCTACAAACTGGTTCAACCTCATCATGCTGGTGTTTCTACTATACATACTGGACAAGTCTCACCATTTCTGTGGCACCTTTATTTTGGTCACCTTCCTCTGCAGAAGTTGTGTCATGTTCTCCCCCAGATCTCCACGAGATCCTCCATTCAGTGTGAGACCTGCCAGCTTGGGAAGCATCACTGATCCTCTTTTCCATCCCATCAGAGTTGGAGTAGTTCTCAATTATTTGAGCTCCTTCATTTAGATATTTAGGGTCCGAGTCATATTCCTGATCACTAGAGACACTATTTTATATAGTTGTTGTCGATGATTTTTCTAGACTTTCCTGGGTCTTTTTGTTGAAGAATAAGTCTGAGACTGGATCTGTGATCAAATCTTTTATTGATGAGATAAAGAATAGTTTTTCTACCAACGTCAAATATATTCGTTCTGATAATGCTTTAGATTTATGCACCTTACAACTTTCCGACTTTCTTAGATCTCTTAGCATTGTTCATCAGACCTCATATCCTTATATATCCCAACAAAATAGTATTGTCGAGCGTAAACACTGTCACTTACTTGATGTGACTTGAACCTTGTTGATACAGAGTCGTGCTCCTCACGCAGACTGGGGCAACGATGTCCTCACTGCATGCCATATGATGAACCATATGCCTTCCTTTGTGTTAGGAAAGAAGATTATGTTCTCGATTGCGTTTCCCGAGAAGGATCTTTCTTCCTTACACCTCGTGTGTTCGGTTTTGTTGCTTTTTTCATGATGTCTCTCCAGGTCGTGACAAGCTCTCTCCTAGAGATGTCAAGTACGTCTTTGTCGGCTGCTCTCGTACCAAGAAGGGGTACTATTGCTTTGATCCGCTCATGCAGAAATACTTGGTCAATGCTGACGTTACTTTCTTTGAGTCTGTCGTGTATTTTTCTCCTACAAGTGACATACCAACCCCATCTGATTCTGACGATGAGATCTACATGACTCAACATCATATTGTCGTAACACCACCTTCCTCTACTCCTGCTCTACCACCACCTCCTCAACCACCACCTACACCCACTCCTACCTTTACACATGCTCACGTGGGTCAACCTCCTATTGTGACTCAGTTTTTGCCACGTGTATTTACGCGCAGGTCTCGCTCGATTCACCCAGCACACAGGTCTTGCCCATCATCCAGTGTGCCTCAAGTATGTAATGACATATTGTTACTACTGATAGCAATACTGAGTTGTTTATGCAGCAGGATTCCATATAGGATGAGCAGGTACCCACTCAAGAGGGGAACTTACAAGCTCGAGGCTTGGCAGATGATCTTGATGTCCTGATTGCTCTGCGTAAGCAGAAACGTAGGTGTGCTACTTATCCTCTTGCAGCCCAAGTTTCCTTGAGCAGACTGTCAGATGATTTTAGGAGGTTTACCTTGGCACTATCAGTTGTGGAGATACCACAGATAGTCAGAAAGCTCTTTAGTATAGTCACGAAGGCTCTTCATGCATTGTAGATCGCTTTAAGGCGAGACTTGTGGCATGTGGGTTCATCCAGACATACGGGGTGGACTATCAGGATACTTTCTCTCTAGCTGCTAGACATTCTACTCTGTGTATTCTACTTTCTGTTGTTGTGACACTTGATTGGCCCCTTTACCAGCTTGATGTGAAGAATGCCTTCCTTTATGGTGATCTACAGGAGGAGGTCTACATGCAACATACCTGAGTTTCTTACTGAGGGGGAGTGTCAGAATGTTTGCATGCTACAAAAGGCTATCTATGGCATTAAGCAGAGTTCGAGAATATGGTTCCAAAAGCTCTTGGACTTGATAGAGAAACATGGGTTTATGTGATCGATTGTCGATCACTCATTGTTTGTGCACATGACCCAAAGAGGTACTATTGCCATTCTTGTTTACGTTAATGGCATTATTGTTACAGGAAATGATGAGCAAGGTATTCAAGATGCCAAGAACTTCCTAGGTCAGCAGTTTGTGACCAAGGACCTTGCTAATTTACATTACTTCCTTGGACTGGAGTTTGTCAAGAACCAACGAGGTATTGTGATGACCCAGAGGAAGTACGTTATGGAGCTTCTTTAAGAGACATGCATAGCATATTGCAAACCTGCCACTACTCCTACTGACCCGAGCATGAAGCTCTATGATGATGACACTGAGGAGGTCGACAAGAGGAGGTACACGGAGCTTGTTGGCAAGCTACTATATGTGACTATAACCAGGCTCGACATATCCTTTGCCGTGAGCAAAGTGAGTCAGTTTATGGAGCAGTCCAGACAAGCACATAAGGATACAATCCATATGATTTTGAGGTTTCTTAAGACTTCACCGGGTACGAGACTTCTTTTCAGCAAAGGTACATCTCTTTCAGTTACATCGTGTGCAGATGCAGATTATGTTGAGTATCCACAGGATAGGAAGTATGATTCAGGCTTCGTCGTGTTCATAGGGAATTCCCTGATTTCTTGAAAGAGCAAGAAGCAGACCGTGGTTGCCAGATCGAGTGCTGAGTCAGAACACAGAGCCATGATGCAGGATAGCACAGAGATGATGTGGGTCAGATCTGTTCTTATTGACCTGACTATAGAGGTGCCTCTTCCCATGCACCTCCAATGTGACAATCATAATGCTCTTTTCATTGCCAATAACCCAGTTTTCATGAGGACCAAGCGCAAAGAGGTGGACCGCCACTACACTAGTGACATGGATATAAAAAGGTCTTATTGCCACTACGCATGTCAGCTCTGGAGATCAGATAGCATATGTTTTTACTAAAGCCCTAGCCAGAGGCTTTATCAGAGATGTTATTCCAATCTGAGCCTGATCGATATCTACGCTCCAGCTTGAGGATGAGTATTGAGATATTAATTATCTTCTGTTGTGGGGGAAAAATTCATAACCTAAATGAGACCCAAGGGCTCTCTTGTATAGGAGAAAAGCCATGGGTTAATTACACAAGAGATACATAAAGAAAACGTAAACATAAAGGGCACGGTGAGATACAACTATCTCTACACTCCCCTCAAGCTGGAGCATATATGTCTATCATGCATAGTTTGGAGCAGCATCACTAAAAGGGACCTCTAGCTAGGGCTTTGGTGAAAATGTCGGACGTCTGATCTCCAGTGGACACATGGGAGGTAGATATGAGACCTTTCTAGATCATGTCTCTAGTGTAATGACAATCCACCTCTATATGCTTTGTTCGTTCATGAAAGGCACGATTATTTTTTTTTTAGAGCTGCTTGATTATCACATAAAAGCTACATAGGAAGAGGAACCTCAATAGTAAGATCAGTCAACACAGATCTAACCCACATCATTTCTTGCACTTCCCTGTGTCATCGCCCTGTATTCATATTCTGCACTTGATCTAGCCACCATTGTTTGCTTCTTGCTTTTCCATGTAACAAGTGAGCTGCCAACAAAAATAGCAAATCCCGAAGTAGACTTTTCTGTCTCTGGGACAATCTGCATAATCTGCATCTTGCACATGCTCTCAACTCAAGAGATGTATCCCTACTGAATATAAAACCCGAACCAGGTGAAGTCTTCAAATATCTCAAGATCATATGACAGCATCCATATGCACCTTCCTAGGCTGCCCCATGAACTGACTGACTTTACTTACTGCAAACGCAATATCCGGCGGCCTGGTGATAGTGGCCTATAACATGGCCTTAAATTTCAACGAAGTTCGGTCGAATTTCTGTCGAATATCGATATCCAGTCGAAATCGAAATTCCACCGAAATGACCGAAATATCAGGGCCCTAGTACAAAAAAATGACCGAAATTTCGACCGAATTTCAACCGAAATTCCACCGAAATTTCGTTTTGGTCGGTCACCAAAATGGTGACCGAAACCGATATTTAGGGCCTTGGCCTATAAGAGCTTCCCAACAAGCTCAATATATCTCTCCTGTCAACTTCCTCAGTGTCCTCATCATACAATCTCATACTTGCATCCATAGGGGTAGTAGAGGATTTGCGCCCTATCATATCTATCTCAGAAAGAAGATCCATAACAAACTTCCTCTGAGTCATTACAAGACCACGCTGGTTCCTGGCGAACTCCAACCAAGGAAGTAACGAAGATTGCCAAGGTCCTTAGTCACAAACTGTTGACCTAGGAACTCCTTGGCAGCATGAATGCCCTGCTCATCATCTCCTGTAATGACAATATCATCCACATAAACTGGAATAGCCATAGTACCTTTTTGTGTCCTCTGAACAAACAGTGAGTGATCCACGTAGACCGCACAAACCCATGTTGCTTTATCAACTCTGATAGTTTTTGGTACCAAGCTCTCGGACTCTGCTTCAGCCCTAAATCGCCTTATGGAGTCTGCACAAGCGCGGGAGGGCTGAACGTCCTGGAGGGGTCCGACGGCGGAGAGGGGGTCTTGGAGGTGTAGGGTTAGGGTTAGGGTGGGATATGGGAACCCCGGTCTAGGACTGTTGCTCCGATACCAGGTTGTGGGAAAATAAATTCATAATCTAAATGAGACCCAAGGGCTCTCTTATATAGGAGAAAAGCCCTGGTTTAATTACACAAGAGATACATAAAGAAAAGGTAAACATAAAGGGCCCCGTGAGATACAACTATCTCAACATCTTCCTTATTATTTTTCATATTATCCAGTTGTTTTATCTTCTTCTTGTAATTTGCCCAACATGTTCATCTCCTATATAAGAGAATCCTAGGGCCTCTCATTAATTCAATTCATACTTTCTTTCTACATTTATCTTCATCTAGGATAATTTGTTATCATGCTGCTCTCTCAATGAGCTCTTCAGCGACGAGATCTCCGATGTCCTCTAGCCTATCATTCTGCCCAACTCTCCTTCTACCTTCCCTCGACGGGCTCTTCTGGCCACTCTAACCTCCTTGAATGTGCAAAGTCGTATGCATAAAGAAATCAACTTCTAAGTTCTTACGTGAGTCCACAAAACCCGAGACTATAGTGGAGGTCCAATGGCTAGAGACCAAATCTCTAAAATTCTCCTCCTGAAGCCAAGATCGCTCAACCTTAAGAAACCCCCCATGGTGGGGAGGCAAATCCGGAGTCCCAACCATAAGCGTATAGTCATAACTGGTACAAGTTATGGATGCGGATGTCAAAAGTGTAGAGGCATCAAGAAGCTCCATAGAAGCCAAAAACGATTAATACGAGAACGAGACCCAGAGTATCTCCAAGTATGTTTAGTGCATGGCGCATCAATCACCTCAAACTCCAAATCATCAATCAATTTCAACAAAATCAATGGAACCAAGGTCATGCCCATCTCTTAAGTAGGGTATGTTCGAAGAAAGCAAAGAGACGTTGAAGTCTCCCCGAACAAGCCAGGCTACACCTGGGAAGGTGCCTTTGGCAGTCCAGATATCTGACCATGGTCCATAAGTTTGGTCTAAGAGTTTAAACACAAGGACCATAGACACATAAAAAAGCATACTGAGTGTCTGACTACTTGTGCTCCAATAGAAACGTAAGGACATGAGTTCCCTTCAATTCTGATGCAAGGATAAAGACCGAGTATTTATAGGAGACAATCAAACCCCTCATTGTTCCAATAGTGTCCAACATTCCAAACTCGGACAGGGATCCTGTGCCCAAAAACCTCCAGAGGACAGAGGTACGGGAGGAGAGATTTGATTCTTGCAACAACACCACGTCACACCCCTATCATTTAACAAAGCACCAACGGAGCTACATTTTTCTAGGTCACCAAGACCCCTCACATCCAAGTTAAAACCTTCATTAAGAGACATGAGCTTGCTGTTGAAACCACACTTGCTGCCACCGCCACCTGGCTTTATGTTCAGAGATAATAGTCCCCTGACTCACCGCCTTTGACTGTTTCCAATTTCTATAATGCTTTAATCTACCACCATTCCCCTCCTGCATCGAGGAGCCAGAGGAGGATGAAACGTCGCGACCTGAGGTGGTTCTTGCTTCACAGCAACCTCCAGTTCGTTGACAAAAGAACCAGTATAACCGAGGCAGCGTTCGAAAATGTGATCCATGCGGACGCATATGCAGACGCATATGCATATTCGATCACTTAACCGAAGCGCATATGCCATATGCAGCAATATGCGGTCCGACTATGCGGCATATGCGGTCGCATATCTGAACAAGAGACTTTCATATATGATTCATGTGTTTTTTTGTTTAATTCATAACATGTTGATGACAAATTAACTCGATTATTTCGAGCAACTCTTATATTAACATTTATTATGATGCATCTTTTCATTATTCTCGTATATGCCGCATTTGTGACTATAATCTAGGGCATTTTTCACATATCCATATCTCTCCATTGTTCCTAACACTTATTAATATGTTAATGAAATTCATTCCATTTCTTTGAATAAAATATGAATAACTGACTAATAGCATGACACTTTATATTTTTGTGCTTCTAATAAATTTTATATGCTAATACAATTCTCCCCTATATTTTTTGTCAACAAGTTTTGTCCATTGGAGATCCATATATATGTATAATTTTGGGTGTATGATTTGTATACCTATGATTATTCTTTAGCCTTTGTTATCTATAGGATCTATATATGCATTAAAGTTTTTCTTATAGGATTCGTGCATTCCCTATTGAATCAAATTTGTATGTGTATTATATGCATTAAATTCAAAATATACACTAAATAATAATAATTTTATAATGTCATGCTTATGTACTTATTGATTATATTATCTTATTTGAATTTTTTTATTTTGTCATTCATCAAATTTTTATATAATCACATTTTATTGTTGTATTTTTAATATTTTATTTAAAATATTATAAATCGCATAAATCGCATATAATTCCCGTATACTTCTCCGCATATCTGCTTGCTCGCTTTAGACCGCATGACCGAACGAATACCGCATACTGCATTTCTGAACCTTGAACCAATGCTTCAAAGGGTTCGGAAGAATGTTCCGCAACGCTTGGTTGGTCTTTAACACCATCATCCTGAGTCGTTAAATCTTTGAAAATCGCAGATGTGCCAATGCTGGGACGATGAGACGGAAGCACAAGCAAAGGCAACTCTTGGAGAGGAACCCCGTCAAAGAGTGAAGCATTAAAGGCGACCTTCGAAGCCTCGCTCCCAAATAATGGGTCAGGTGCCTCCACCAAGCCATGTGAAGCCCTAATCCCAATCAAAACCATCCATTAAGGGGCTACAATAAACAGATACTCTGTAAGCATGCGCTCCAATAGCAATTTGATCAGGTCATGTCCGAACTCGAAAAGGAGAAGGTAAGGTTTTATACACCAACGCCTAGTAAGCTTCCAGACCAAACAGAGCCCTAAAAAGAGGTGGGCACTGGAATGAAAGGAAGGAGGTGCGTTAGGGACACCAAGGTTTTCGAGTATGGCTCTAACTTTAAGTGCGAATTGATGACATCCGGAGAAATAGCCTCCTTTTGAAAAGTTTCCGAATTTTGGGTTGAGGAATGCAACAACGAATCTTCAACGATTTCATGTAATGGAAGTTGCTTTGACGAAGGTGACGATGAAGAACTTGCGACGATTTCTACTACCGGAGGAGACAGTGGCAGTAGGGAGAGTACCTGGACCAGGGGATGGAACGAAGTTGTACCCAAGGATGCAAAAAACGGCTTAAACGGTCGTTTAAACGTCCGTTTAAGCGCATGCGGCCTCTGGACGAACCGATTAACATAAAACGCCTCATAAGCGGTTGGGCCGTTTAAGCGGCGTTAAACGGACGCTTAAAAGGCCGGTTAGGTGGCCGTTTAAACCACTTACGAAAAAATAAAAAAATACATTCGGTCCTAACCTAGAAGCCCCACGCCATTCGAAGGTCTCCCCCATCCAAAACCCCTGACGCAAAACCTAAGCCATTCGAACTTGCCCCCATTCCCAAACCTCTCGCCGGCCCTCGCCTCCATTTGCCCTCTCGCCAGCCCTCCGCCTCCATAGCCTCTCTCACAGGTCTCCGCCGCCTCTTGCTGCCAGCACGCACGACCTTGGAGCCCCGCCGACTCTTCAGAGCCGCGCGCGCACACCTCTTGCCGCACGCACAACCCTTGGAGTCCCCCCTTCTTGTCGCACGCACGACCCTTGGAGCCGTGTGCGCGCGTCCAGAATATGGTACTACCGTGAAGGCACTATATTCATTGTGCATGTCCTCGCATGGTTACGAGGTTATAAGAGGATTGCACATATGTTTTTTTTGTTTCAATAGAATTTTTATGATGTCTATGAACGTCTCTTTTTTTTTAAATCTATAGTTGATAGTTTCTTTACATGTTCCTTGTAGGAGTATCACCATGTCTGGAGTTCGTCGACTACTGGAAGAAGATCTGAAGCTTGCCAAAAAATCTCTTAATGAATATAAAGTGTTCATTAAAAAGCAATTAGACGAGGTGAGCTAAAACTGTGAAGCTATTTATTTTAACATTTGGATGACAAAATCCTTGACGTAGACAAAGTATCGGTCTATATTATGAATATGTGATTACTATTTTTATAATTTATTTCTACTTTTCTTATTAATTATATATATGTAATAATTTTTTATTAATTAAATATACCAAACCGCATAACCCGTTTAATTTCTGTTTAAACTCCCGCATACCGTTTAATCAGTAATAAGTGACCCTACCGACTGAATACCACATACCGCTTTTTGCAACCTGGGTTGTACCCACCAGTAAGAAACAAATGGACTCCAAGGTTCTCTAAAAATTTCAGAATCACCAGAGTGCCAACGGATCTGATCATGATTGCCAACCATCAGCAAGAACTCCCATCACCCACCATCAGCAAGAACTCTCATCACCCACCCCAACCCCTTCAATGTTGGTCTCAGAGCTTCGCCTGATCAAGAGAGATAAAAGGGACACTAAAGACGCGAGCCACCTTCAACCTGGATCTCGATGCTTCACCATCTGTGAATCGGGGAAGACGTCAAACGACCTCAGAACTACGATCTCCATGCAACAGGATGGCGAGCTCCACCTATGATAACCCCCTGGAACACAACAAACGTTGGTGTCCAAAATAGTAACATCTCTAGAAAACGAACTGCCCAAAAGATTATGCACAATCTCCAGGATCGTGTGAACTTCCATAACATTTGTCTTTGATGGGCCAATGAGAAACCCATCCGTCACGACGATAGTTTCAAGATTTCCTTCACAAATCACCGATGCATAGGTATGGGTAGTAGACCGCAACTCCGACCTCACAACAAGTTCTAGTTCAGTGGTGTTGCAAACAATCTCGTTTTGTAGGACCTTCACCCCCTGCGAACATGATCGCTTCCGATGACCCACCTAACCACAAACAAAAGCAGTGTGGTGGGAGCATGCAAGAAAACGCACGGTGACTATAGAATCCACATTGATAGCACTGTTGGCCTCGTTTGCGATGAGAAACAAACGACCATCCCCTTCTTCCCTCTCTTCTTCTTGTTTGAAGGCCCTTGTGATCCTTTCCTCTCCATTGTTGGTATCCCTCCTCCAACCTTCACCCCGTTTCACGCCTCTTTAGTATTTATTGCATGGGCCACCTCATTTTTGTTGAAGAGGTAATTGTCATGGCTTTACCTTCTAGTTTAAAATCTAGTTCCAACTTTGAACAGCGTTTTGATAGTACATATTAACATGTATGGTGACTATAATGATAATATTACTTCAAAACTTATATTTGCACCTCTATTTGCAAACAAATGTGTGTTTCTATTTTTATTGATTTAGGACCATTAAAAATCTTAACTCTTGGGAAAAAAATCAAGTTTTGAGTCATTTCCATATTTTCCGATGATTTAAGAAAAATATCAAAGAAATTCTGAGTGACGTGTTTCCTCTAGCTCTTTCGCAAGGGGAGGATTTTAATGAGGGATCGTTGTGCGAGGTTGCTCGGTGGCTTGGCTATGGTGGACTGCGCTCTTTGCGGCGACGACGTCGAATCCCTAAATCACATGTTCTTCTATTGCCCTGTGATTAGGGGTGTTTGGGAGGAGACGAGCTTGGCTTGGATTAATACTGCAGATTCAGCCGCTTTCTGGGATTTTGTTCTCTTCAACAAGGGCAGGGATCGAAGGGACTTCGTGAGCCTCTTCGCGAGCATTTGGGCGATCTGGCTGGGACGTAACGACAAGATTTTTAGGGTCCAGCGTTTTTACAAAGAAAATGTTTTGTCTCTCACAACCCGTCTAGCTGTTGATTGGTCGTAGTTGTAGCACACGTGTGGTTCGTGGTGTGGGGTCTTCTTGGACCTTTTTCTCTCTTTTCTTCTTTCTCCCCTTGTATATACCTTTTCTGCTTTTCGGTTTTTGGTAATGAAAAGGGGCGAGCACCACGACGTGTCTCCCCCGAAGTTTTAGACTTCAAAAAAAACTTTAATAAAGAAAGCATTTATGTTTGATTCATATTAAAGAGTAAGGCATTAGATTTAAGGACCCAAGACTCATTTTTTGTTCATGAAGATTATAAAGAACATGCATAACAAAGTAAAAATAAGCTTAATATGCTAATAAACTAAAAAATGCATTTCAGTGAATCGTGAGCTTAAGAACTTGAAAATACTTGTCTACGAAAGATGAAAAGCTCGCAATCAAAACGAAAAGAAAAAAAGATGAAAAGCTCTCATATATGAAGTAGCGCCTCATAAGACTCGAGGTGCATGCCTCACTGAGGCTGAATGAGGCTATAGACTCGAGGCGTTTTTCCTTAAAAATGCCTCGAGGCACGTTTTTAAAAACAATGATTTCTATTACAGCCCCAGTCCTCTGTCATATAGAGTCTAGTAGGAAACTTACAAGTAGACCATTCTCATAATAAGATAGAAAGTACAAACAAGACCAAACAGAAATAGAGAAGTTCAACATACGCATTAAGGGAGAGACCATTCACACCAAACTTGTATGATTTGGCCAACTAGGCTGACTAGTAGGCCCGATTAGTCGAGTCGGGGTTAGCCAACTCGACTAGGACTAGTCGGCCAATAGTCAATCGATCCGACTAGTTAGGCTAGTCAGTCGATTAATCGATCGATTTTTGCATAAAGATTTGTTTATTTTTATTTTATGCTTTTATTAAAAGAAAACTTATTATAATATATTTAATATTTTATTTAAATTCAATTACTTCTTCTATTTCATTATGATAGTATAGAAAATGTACAAATCTATATAAAATATAAGAATATATGTACAAAAATTAAATATATATTTAAAATAATTTAAAAATTCAAAACCAATTAAAGACCAACTAAATCCGATTAGTCACTTGACTGCTGGTTAATCATTAGTCAAAGACCTGACCAATCGTATACTGACTACCGATTTCTGCAGCATTGCTTGACACCTAATCAATTCTTGGTGATGAACTGCATGTTGGTGTTGAAGGTTAATACACCTCTTACGTGAAGATACATGCTAGGTTGGTGAATGGAAGAGATAGATTACCATGACACTTTACGAGAAAGTAGGCTTAGACAAAACATGCATGTTTAAGTTTGGGAGGGAACAAGATGTCCAGCACTTCTTCTTCACCTATCTGACCACAAATGCGGTGTGGGAATAGCTAAGATCATGTGATTGACCAGAGGGACATGGATGCATTTTAAATAAACTTCAGAGCCGAAGGAGAGGGCAAATGGGAGCTAAGGTAGCAAGATAGTAGATATTCACTAATCATGGCACAAGGAAGTCGTCCCATAGTGAGATTTCAGTCTTTTTTTACTAATAGAGCAAGTTCACAATCACAAGCTAGAAAGGTTTGGTTCTCTCTAATATATCGAGAAAGTGTAGTAATGTGCCTTCCATATTTCAGTATCAATGGCCGTTCAAAACACTAACTCACTATAGTGTTGCAGTGACTTCAAGGTATATGGAGAAGGTAGATGGTAATGTTTATGTGCGTGAATCAAAAGTCATTAAAAGTCATTAAAAGGTAAATGGTATATGGAGAAATGTGTCAATAAAGTTGTAAGATTGTAGTAACAAAACTAAATCAAAAGTCATTAAAAGTGATGGTGTCGAACAATAGCTACCTCCAACTCCAAGCTAGGCCTACTAAGCAAGATGCATTGTTGTTTCCTCTTGTGGGTGGACCTCCGCCCCACTATGACCCAGGACAAGAAGAGAAAGACATCAGGCTGGCGAGCGTCAATCAAGTCAAGCTAACGTCCCGAGAAATCAAATAATAAGGGGACATGATCAATAGAATCTACTAGGATCCAAGCTAAGATAGTGGCACCTTAAAAGCCTAAAGCCAAGGACATGAGTTTGACATGAGAAGTGATTAAAATAGATAGTGAGACGAGATCTTCTCTATGTTTCTTTGAACATCAGTTCGCATTAGCGCGTTGGAAATGAAGAGGGAGGGAAATCGAACTAGGCTACTGGTGCAATAAGAAAATCGGATGAATATTTTCTCATAATAAGTAGTATAGATGTCAGAAAAAGTGGGAGAGGCAATATTCAAACCTATGTGGAAAACCTTCAACGGATTTACAATCAGTCGCTTCTGACCACTTGGCCACTCTCGTGCTTTTTTTCTCAAAAAAATTAAGCATCTTACGATTTATTTGAAAAGCACGATTTTGTAGATAGGCAAGAACTGCACAAATCTCTAAACAATTTTCGATCTCTCAAATCGAGCATCAATGTGATTCCAATCGTCCTTGTTTTCAAAGAAATGAATTATGGATCTCCCACATTGAGTAACCTCCATTTATATCGAGCAAATTCAGGGAGGATTTTCTACAATATTTTTTTCTGTAATTTTTATTCATTGAGGAAAGAGGACAAATCATTGGAAAACTTCCCTATTGGTAAAAGTCCTGCATCAAAATTGATAGAAACATTGGTTCCACAGGGATCATTTGAGGCGTCATTAAGAAAGTATATCAGGCATTTATTCAAAAGAGAAGATAGTAAGTGAGAGGCCAAAGTGAGAAAAGTCCTTGTTGATTTAATCAAGACCATCTCACCATCTTTATTAATTAATTTAGATTTTTGAACTTTCTTAGCTGCAGCGTTATCGCATGTCTGAGTTTCTCTATGAGGCTTTAACAAAAGTATGATTTTCAGTTGAATTAAAGACAGAAGCCAAAGCTAAGATGGCAATTCCCTCCAATGCACAAGGAGTCCCATGGACTATCGTTAGGGAGAGGGATGTTTAATCTTCAAGGGAGTGAGGTACTGTGTAGAAAATACAGTGAATAGCTTGAAAGCGTTAAATGCATGAATGGTGAGCATATTCCTTGAGATTTGAAATCATATTACCATTTAAATAAAATTTGTTCAACGAATTCCAAGCTGGACAGTCATCCTGTGGCTTCCAAACAAAAACAAAAACAAAAATTGATGCAGAAAATGGAGAATTATCTGTAGAAGATATCAGCAACAGCAGAAAAAGGTGAAGAAGAAGAAGAACCTGAACAATGCCATCATAGTCTGTTGAAGCAAGATAATTCTTGATATAGCCATTCCAGCAAACACAACTGAGTCTAGATTTGCTCGACATCTCGATCGCAGGATAATGGACATCGACGGCATCATTTAGGAGTGACTCATATTCAAATATTTTGATTTTTTTGGATACTCCAGCAGCAGCAAAATATTGTTCATCACTGTCAAAACTCAGAGAGCAAATGACATTAGCAGAGTTGAGAATATCGCCATTCCTTAAACTGCCACGAACTTCGAATCTGCTATAGCGTGCATACTTGCACAATCCATCAAAAAATGCTCCAAGGCGATCAGTGTCCATCACAGAGAACTGTTCACCTTCATTTTTCTGTACAAGATGCGATCGATCTTTATTACGTAGAACATCTTTATCTGTGCGTTCTGCAGCACTAGTTTCACGCATCTCAACCTCAGATCTCATGGAAAAATATGCATGTTCAAGCTGTTCAATATTTTTCATTAGTCTTGCTTCATTCATGCTAGGTGTGAAAGACCTTGACATCATTCCTGAGGATAAAGGCCCTTCAGGTATGGTTCTGTCAGAAACATGACCAGGATTTCCAATAGAATCTTCACTAATACGGAGACGTGCGATTCTAGATATATGTCGCCTGTCTATCTCTTCAACATCATTTCTTAAGCAGTCAATATCTTTCGTCAATTTCTGCGCCTGTTTCTCCTTTTCTTCCTTCACAGACAAAAGAAAATGGAACAGTAGGTCTGCCTCAGCCTCTTCCTCTTCAAGAGATGCTAGAGATTGATCATCTAGCATATCTTTCTCAGAATCACGAATAAGATTGCTTAAAAGAACTTCTCTGGAATGTTAAATATGGTCATTAAAAATCAATACTACACAATCAAAAAAGGCATAAAGACAAAGTCAAGAAATTGGTTAGATGAACTATTCACAAGCTCACAGAGCATGCACTCACATGTCCATTTTTTAGTCTAGGAAGTACACAACAGTACTCAAGTCCCCCCAACACAACAGAAACACAAGAATAATGAATTCAGATTATGGCGTGAAGAAATTAGTACACTTTCCAAAAAAATGATACATACATGCTCAATTGCATCCATCTTGCACTGTCCATCGATTGCTGCTTATTATCTAGTAAAGTGCTCTCTATTTCAGATGCCCACAATCTATTGATTGCTGCTTATTATCTAGTAAAGTACTCACCATTTCAGAAGCCCGCAATCTATCGAAAATTCGAAACACTGTGTAGCACTGTCAACCATTCCAAAATTGTTATCATACCAAGTATCAACAAACCAGACACCATCTGGCTCCAAGGCCTTAAATATCAATGTCAGTCACCATATCGGTGACCGACCGAATCGACAATTCTGCCGAAATTCAGTCGAAATTCGACTGAATTTTCTGCCATTTCGGCCATATTTTCTTCTATCAACCCCTCTCAAGACACAGATATCGACCATTTCTATCGAATTCACCGAAAACGAAAATCCATCGAAATTCACCAAAATTTGATGCCATATCTCGCTCTCATCTCAAACCATTTTACTTGCTTACCGCACTCCATTGGTTTGTCCAAAATTCGAATCTCCCCAAGGCCAAAGCACTAATTAACCAACAAAAATTCTCTTACCATCAGACTAACAATTTAAAAATCATGTTCCATTATGTACTTCATTCATTAAATGCTTGTCATATATTTGTATCAAAACAGAATGGATTGCTCGCATATTTCTCTTGGGTAAAGACTACTTATTAATCAAAGAAATACAAACTCCATGCAACTAAATTGGATACAAAGACACGTTTTTACCTAGCTTTGGGGCGTGAAGATGGCTCCGGATGAAGCAACCAGAGACAAAAGCCAGCTTCCTTTGGACTTTCGGACAAAAAGCTCGAAGGTAGGATTCGATGGCGAAGATCTGACATTGCTGCAGCACGTAGCTCCCAAGATTCAAAGTGGCAAACAATCTGAGATATATAAAATATAACCATTAGATTATAGACATCCTTTTTATGTGACGAATGCCAGAAAGCTACAGTTTAGCTTCTTCACTTTCAAAGTAACTAAAAAACTAAGGCATAGACAGGGAAATATGAAATCCAAACAGAAAGGATGTAACCAAGAGATGAACGAAATTGGTAATACAATCAAGTTTATAGATGCTCTAAACTTGAACCATCAGTTTTAAAAAATGGGCCATTAACAGCTTACCAGCAACGTCAACAAAATTTACTCATCTACAGAGTGCAAAAACAATATGATTGCTAAATTCCAGTAAACTATGCAGAAACAAACATCAAGGGATAAGCTTCTGCAAGTAAACAAGAACACTGCCAGATTTGTGTTTTGCAGCCTTTCCTAAAGAGATGTGAAGGAATTCCAGATAATGTTTAAAGTTCACACCCACTAACGAGACTACTACTAACGACAAATTTATTTATTTGTTTGAGACCAAAAAAAGGGGGGAAACATGCTATGGTGTCCACCACAGAGAAAATTTATTCAAAGGAAAGGTTTAAGGGAGACTTACATTGTCCAGGATTCCAGGAGAGATTTAAACTGCAAATTTACAAGTGAGGATTGATGGCTGAACAGATTTGAGGATCCATAGAAAGCACATTGACATAACATTACCACAATATTCTAACTTCTAAACAGCAGGTATATTACACAAAATTTGATATTAAAAATACCCATTCTGCAAGAACTAAAAATTTTATGCTGGAAAGTACGGAAAGCCTATTCGTGAGAATTAAGAAAAATATGTTGAAGATTATGGAAAACCTAATCATTAGAATAAAAATTCGTAAGAAAAGAAAAGGTCTCCCGCAAACTTGTGCACAACTCTTGTGCACTCGGTGAGTTGTATAATTGTTTAGTTAAACTTACTACTACATTAGATATATTTTGAGGTTGTGAAGATTTTATACTTTGTTCAAACTTTTATTGTACAGAATGCCTAGGTTCTGGAAACCCTTCTTACAGTTGGGGGAGAAGTTTGATTCTGGTGGTTTCTAGAATTCCAAGGAGTACTGAGATTAAGCTGCCCCTGTGAAAGCAAATTGCATAGTTTAAAAATCAGATGACCGGATGGTTGAAATACTTAGTCGAAAAGACTCTGGTCGAGGTTTTTATCATGAGCTGGACTTCTGAGTCGAGAAAATTCCAGTCAATGTTTCAATTCAATTGGTTTTCCTTGTTAAAATACGTGTGTTCATCAGTGGTTGATTGTTTATTTGTGATTGACACTATCATGCAAGCTTGCAAAAATCGATCGGCTAGGCCGACAAGTCGATCTGATTAGTCACGTGGGTGGGATGACCAACTGAACAGAGATTACTCCAACCAAATATATAAGAATAATAAAATAAATTATATATCTGAAATAGTTAAAAATACAAAACCAACTAAATCTAACTAAATCCAATTAGTCATCAAACTATAGATTTAATTTTTAATCAGTGACCCAACTGATTGATACCAACTAACAACTTTTGCAGGTTTGCTACTATGTTTACAGTATTTTTGTGTTGTAATCCACAGGAATCACTTTTGCATATATAACTATCCATATCGATCTAACAATTCTTGTCACTATACACTTTCTATATTATAGAAAGAGATTGATGCTTGTTTCTTTCTCCCCATAGAGGTTGCCGATTAGATATGTACAGCAATCGGTGGTATGCTTCCATTCCTCCAAGCATCCAGTGTAATCAATATCACAGTATGCATCAGCGTTCAATGACTATGTGGTGAAGAAAAACCCCTTTTCTTACTACCACCATGATGATATCTCAATGGACATGTTTGATCTGCTCATGAACTGTCTAAGTTTTTCCATTACCAATAAATTAACATGTCTCATAATAGTAAAGTATAGAAGCTTCCCCACCCAGTCGGTAATATTGCACACTTTACTAACCCTCCACGTGATCAGGCAGCAGCTTCTTCACCTCCTTGATCCCCTTCTCATCATCACTTGTCGGAACAATGCCATTAATATAGACCAACAAGGCAATTGCATGTCACTCAATCCTAGTAAAGAGAGTATGATAGATGACAACCTCGTGAGGACCTTGCTCCTCGTACAAATCTAAATGTTTCTAAAACCATCCCTGATTCTCTGCTTAAGGCCACAGATGATCTTCTTCACACTTCTCATGAAGCGTGAAAGCTTGAGGTTGCTGCATATATAATCCCTCTTGTAGATATCTGCGTAGAAGTGCATTCTTGACATCTAGGTAACGTAAATACCAATCATTGAGTATATCCATGGAGAGGAGAATCTGGAGAGTTGAAATATGACTTTTAGAAATAAAGTGCCAAAGAAGTTCATCTTATATATCTAGGTTAATCCTCTGGCAACAAATCTCGCCCAGTGTCAATAAACGGAGCCATCTGAATTGTGCCTCAACATGAAGATCCACTTGAATCCAACCACCATACAACCAACGGATGAGTCCACTAAAGTCCATGTTCCCCTAGATATAAAAGTTTGTGTCCCCTCCATCGTCCTCTTCATGTGGGCTGGAGATGAGTTGGAGTGTAGAAAATTGGAATATGTACTATCGACAGTCCCTATGCAAACTACATAGGGTGAACCAAGAACATTACCTAAAATATTGGGTACACAGAGCAACTATCATATTTCTTCCTGGGAGCAACTGAAAGAATAGGATGTTATGCATTATTTGTCTCCTCATAAACACTTGTGTAGCTAAACATAGCATTAATACAAAAAAATCTTACGCTTCATATTTCCTCAGGTTAAGACGATGATAAAGGCTGAGAAGATAGTTGCTGCATTCAAAATAGTAATATGTGTCATTTATATAGATGGGTACCCCATCCAGTTGTTTAGTCCCACATCTACCAGTTGTAGGATGTGGAGACTCAGTGAAGGCTATATAAGAAGCCCTACACCATCTGTATCCAGTGAGAAAGTGCAATGCATACATCAGCCCTTTGAGGCGTTCTCCCATGGCTTCATCCCGCTCCCTCCGTGTTCATCAATTCTTCATTTTTATTCCTTTGATCAAGCTTCCGCATTATATTTTCTAACATGGTATCGGAGAGGATTTTATGTTCGTTAATTATTTTATTTGAGATTCGATTTTTTGTTCTTGAAGATGTATTCTTTGAAGATTATCATATTGTTTGGTTCAAGTTGAGTTTTAGGGTTTCTTTTCGAAACCATAATCCAGTAAAAAAATCAGGGTTTGTTCTTTTACAAGGCGGCAGTGTTGATGGGTTCTCCCCTCACGGGGAATCCTAAGATTCGATCCACCAAGGAAGTAGTCGACGGTCAGATCTACAGATCATCCCTTGTTCCTGTAACCCAAAACCACACGAAGAAGTGGTTCCTTGCACACTTGGCCACCAGAAACCCTCATGTCACCTTCCAATTGCTCTTCTCCAGGAAGGCCCCTCTAGGGATAAGGTTAAATGTCCTCACCGCCATGGGGACGGCCCACGTGAGGTGCCTCCAGACGTTCACTCAGCAAGAGGCGACCACCTCCACCCTGTCGGCGGCTCCAAGTGGAGCCCCTCCGATCTCGTACGGCTCCAGGCGGTATACAGTGGCGCGCCCTCCTCTTCAACATCTCCAGTCGCACCTCATCTTCATCCTCGGAGTAGCAACTTCGGCATCGTTGCATCCATCCGATCCAGGCACTGGAGGTGATCCATCCTCTCCTCTCAATCTCGCACAGGCAGCGCCAGACCTCCTCCTCGCAGTCCAGGCGACGTTGCGCCTCCTCCTTCACCCTCCAGCACATGTCGATCTCCACAACGATGCAGAACCCATCGTGCGAACTCCTCCGATCCAAACTCGAATGCCCTTGAATACCCTATGTTCTTTGCGCATGGTGGCACACCCCATCGCGTGAACTCATCCTCCACATCTCAAGGCAGCATTGGCAGTGAGGGCTTCGATCCTTCTTTTCCATCGTGTGATCTCCTTGTGCATGGAGCCGCTCTCTCCATTCCAATCCAGCAGCGACAGCAGACAAAAGAAAAAAAGGCCACATCGGGGATGGCGACAAAGAAATTGGCTCCTCATCTGGGAACCCTAGGGCTTGCTTTTAAAAAACCAGGGAGTTCTTTTGTTTGGACCCAACGATCCCAGTTGTTACAAAAAAAGAAGAGGAAGCCCAGCTGCTATAAAAAACACGGGGGAAGGTGCTTAGCTAAGTTGGGCCGAAAATATAGTTAAGATTTTGGGCTCAAGTTGAGAAGCTTTACAAAAAAGAAGAGGTGTGTACCAAAAAAACGTACGTGGAAAAAAAGAAAAAAAAAGAAAAAGACGTAAAAAAATGTGAACGGCTTAGAGGTGATGACTGTTAAAAAGAAAGGGAATGAAATAGCATGAAAAATAGATTGAGAAAAAAAGAATACGAAGAAAAAAATTGCTATCGGCTTATGTGATTTATTTTTCCCCGTTTTCTTGTCTTCTCCCAACTTTGTCGATGCAATTGTTTTTCGACAAGTCTGGTAGAAAGGAAGAGTATTGTGTAGAGTCACAGGCTACAGATTCAGAATCTCCAATCCATAAGCCAGTCATAGTTTTAGACTCTACAAATTTTGTCAGATTTCAGACTCGACGTCCAGACGTTTTCCGAGTCTTCAGTTCGATGTGCACATGTGCGCCATCAGTTGTGAGGTCCTCATCTTTTGTGTTTCGGCTCAGAGTATTCATATGATTAGGGATTCCAGAATAGAGATCACATTCCCTATGTCATGTGGGCTACAGTTTTCATGTGGTTTCATAGGGACTCTAGAGTAGAGATCCCATTCTCTGAGACAGTATGGGAGAGACCCAGTTCTTCGACGAGGAGACTTTTTCAAACTCCATTCTCCAATGATCGTGGACTCCGACGAGGATTGTCTCCACGGCTTTTTCATATTCGACCCATTTCAGAGATGGAGCAGTTGTTCACAGGTAGTGGCAGGCCAGAGTTCTCCAGGTGGAGACCCATTTCAGTTGTAGTAACTTTGACAGGCGCAGTACAGAGCCACATGCTCTCCGATGGGGAGATTCAGTTCAACTCACACTCCAATCCGTTTGTCCTCCTCATCTGCATGAGAAGCAACGTCCACGACAACAGTCGACAGTTGTACACGTTGAGTTGATATTGCTTGTAGTGTCATGTGACGTAAGTTGAGATTTCTTTCTGTTTGTCCAAGTTGAGCATTGCATGCTCCAGCTTGAGGGAGAGTATTGGAGTATGCGTCATTTATACAAATGGGTAAATGGATCTCTCCATGATCCATTTACCCCATCCAGTTGTTTAGTCCCACATCTACCAATTGTGGGATGTGGAGACTCGGTGAGGGCTATATAAGAAGTCCCATAAGGGCCACACCATCTGTATCCAGTGAGAAAGTGCAATGCATACATCAGCCTTTTGAGACGTTCTCTTGTGGTTTCATCCCGCTCCTTAGAGAGTAGAATTCCACGTTAAATCTCACGTTTTTTCAGTTCTTTATTTTTATTTTTCTGATCAAGCTTCTGCATTATATTTGCTAACAATAATGTACTCCAAATTTAATGTCATCCTACATAGGAAAACCGTAATATCACAAAGTAAAGTTACAAAAGATATAAAAAGGGCAGACTCTTATGTGTCTTCCAAAGGCCCAATTAATGTTTGTATCCTTGCAATAGAGAAGAAAGAGATAGACTTGAAAATGTCAAATCCGCATTTATATAGTGACAACAAGAGCTACGATCAAAACATCCATATCCTTTCTGGTCCCAAGCATCCTCGACAAAGACATTTAACAGTCCCCGATGTTGGTGTTGACTTGTTTTACCACAAGGGATACCCATCCATCTACCACATGAACTATCCTCGCGAAAAGAATCTGTCAAATGTTATCAAATTAACTCGTCATGTGTCTCCACATGGATGAAAAGTGAAAAGATGTGACAGAATGCATCAACCGATCATAATCGATGGAGTGAACCCTAACCCTAATGCCCACACCATAAGAAATGCAATGCTTCAAAGTTGATTTATAAAGTTACCTCCATTCAAATTGTGAAATTTTAAGAAGGCCAAAATGTACTTCATTAATTGAGGTTTGAGGTGTCTAAAGGAAGTCTGAAACTTCTCTGCACACAATATCATGACGCATATCTACAAGCCCGAAGCAGATATAAAATCTGTAAATTTGAAACTCCTCAATCACATGTTGACCATAGCCAATGACTACGCCTATGTCATAGTCCCATCCTTTTACAATAAAATATTATTATGAATAATAAGTCTTAACAACTTTGCTTTACAGGAACGAACTCAATAAACACATTAGAGAGAGAATGTTTTGGTAAGTTGTTATTTATATTTTCACAAAACTTGGTTGATTCCAGAGTGAACTCCCTTCAAATACACTACTATCCCAACATGAAAAAACAGAGGAAGTCACAAATTTTCCAATACCAGGATAAAGCAGAATTTTGTTCCAAGTATAGCGGAATCTTTAATGCACAGCTCGGTTTCAACCTCAGTTGATTTCATTTTCTTATTTTTCTAGTAATTTGTATTTGTGTAAATCCTTCAGTTAACATTTGCAGATGTCTTATAAGGGAAACATTGTGTCTTTTGAAAGTAAAGGTATGTCTCTTGGATGGCATCTGTGCTTTATATGAACCCACCATCCATTTGTGTTCCGAATGATATAGCAAATGAAAGTCTTTAGGAAAAGACCTTGGCTTGTTATCCCCAATATCCATCAGGTTCTTCTCTTCTCGGACCCTCTGCTGTTCTTCTCAATCATGTCCCCCCCCCCCCCCAACCTCACAGGCATGATGTGTTCTTCTCCTCCTCACCGTAAGTTACTCTCTCCATAGGGGAACATCGTGCTTTTTTGAAAGTAATGGCATGCCTCTTGGATGCCATGATGCTTTATATGAAGCAAGATGTCCATGTGTATAAGATGGTATGGTGAACGAAATAGTCTTATGGAAAAAACTTTAGCCCATTATTCCCATTCCCCTTCTCGTTATTTCTCTTTTCCACACTTTTTATCAACCATGTTTCCCCCCACCTCACACAGATTGGTGTGCTGTCCCCCCCCCCCTCCAGAATTCTTCCCTGAGATTCAATTCAGACTGCATCACTATTTGCAATAGGGAAGGTACATTTACGTTAAACTTGGAAGGAGGTATCTTTTTTATGAGAAAGACTTTTAACTGTGATCCAAAAATAACCGTCCCTTCAATCTGCCATGACATGTTATACTACGGAACTTATTTATTTATATACAATCAGATACTCCACGAATTATTGGTTCCATTTTGTGCATCCAAAGTAGAAGAAATCAGCTTCATTTTTAATTACCTGGGATCTGTTTTCTCCATCTACCTAATAAGGTGTAACTTACTAACTTATCACTCGGGAGGACAACAAAAATAAACTTCCGGATCTCACTTGGTAGGATTAAATATATGATGTATCTGATGTCACTTGGTAGGATTAAATATGTGATGTCAGCTCTCTCCATATATACACATATATAGGGAAAAGGAGCATGTTCCAAGGGAGCATACAACTTACATGCTCCCACCTCCCTTTCCCATGATTTTTTTTAAATGAAACCTAGGTGGATTTAGATCACCGTGCATCAGTAGTGTCATTCCAAATTTAACTTAATTCAAAACTTATATCTCATCCATCAAGACAGCCAAATTTTAACAGTCTTAGAATTGCTGAAATTGACCCCTTCCAGATGGACATGTTAAGAGTATATATTTTACACGAAATTTAAATGCATATTCCACTTACTATTCTAAATAAATCTCCCCTAGGTTTCACTTCAAAAAAAATAAAAAAAGGGAGGGGGGAGGGAGACGGTCGAGCATGCTCTTATACGCTCCAGAGAGCATATCCCTTTAACCCTTATATACATAAAGAGAGAGGATATTTTCAATGAGCGCTGAGCTCATTAAGAACTTGATGAGCATGTGTCGTTATCCATCCTATGTGCATCTAATGATATAGATTAAAATCACTTTTGACAATATTAGTTGTTTTGAAATCTATTGAAATAATAAAGTGATTAGTGTAGATCATTCATTTCTAATTATTCTCCCACCATCACAATAAGAAATTGATCTTCCCAAATAATACATGGCATGTCTCTCCATCTCCACCGAAATCATCTCCAACTCCCACCCACGCCGCCATTGGAAGAAGCATGTTGTGCCGGAATCGGAAGGGACTCTACGAATTCGACGAGTCATCGTCCCTTATGAGGCACCATGAAGATGGAGGAGGCACACAGGAATGACGGAACGGAAGGGACTCGACGAGGGTTGCGACAAGGAAGAGAAGGTGGGGTGGGCAGGCGGATGGAGGTTTGTAGAAGATGTTGGGTTCAAAGGAAGAGTTATTTTATTCACGGATGTAATCTATGTAAAAAATTGTAATATCCAAAGAAGATAATTGTAATTTCGATTCACTTTGTAGTAAATAATAACAAAGCATCTGTGATTTCACTTGTTATGCAGAAAATAGCAACATGGTAGTAAATAGTAAAATAAAATCGGTATTTTTGACTCACTCAATAGGAAATAATATCACAACATCAGTAACTTACCCCAATAAATCGACAGTAACAATACAATAATAAATAGTAGTCAGTAGTTTTGATATATTCAATAGTAAATAACAATACATCATCAATAATACAACAATAATAATTAAAAAAGGAGATTTGTAACTTTATTGCACACGTGTAATAAATGAACGTGGATTAGTAAATGTAACTTTAATGCAATAAAAATACCTTTTTGGAAATAAATATAAATCAAGAAACGAGGATTAGTAAACATGTCGTATAGTTATAATAGTAAAAAAGATATCAGTAATACATGTAATAATAAAAAAGAGATCAGTAACACAACATTAGTGGTACAACCAAAATTCTATTCAAAGTCTTCTTAAATAGGTACGACTTATGTTACTTATTTTGTAAATGTGTAAAACCTTTTTTTTTGTAAATCCATTTAGTGGCTTTCATGCAATAATGACATTTTTAGATCAAAAACGTAAGGCTCAGATCGTGTGCTCATTAGTTGGCTAATGGGCTTAGGGCTCGCTAGAAATGCCATCTATACACATACATATATATACATTTTTTTAGACCAAAAAAGGGGGAAACACGCGTTGGTGCCTGTCCCAATATATCAATTAATTATAAAGAGGAGAAAAAATACAAAAAGGTTACAGAACCTTATAAATTGTCAAATAATACATATACATACATATATATATATATATATCTTCATATATATATAATACCTATAGGAAATAATACCCATGCAAAGTCAAATAATTTAGGGATTTTTACCCCACGAACCTTATAAATTGTCAATTACTCGTTGGTCCTTGTATACTACATATTTATCCCAAAACCCCTGTAATTGTGCTCCATCTTACACAATAACCCCCATCGTCAATTTAACACTTCTTGAGTTAATTATCTTTAGTTAATCACCAGATGAGGATCCAACTGTGGATCCCCCCCTCCTCCCCTCTCTCCTTCTCTCCCTCCCTCCACCTTTGCCCTCGCCTTCAACAAGACCCTCACCAACTCTCCCTCCTCTTCGTCGTTACTCAATTCCCCTCTACGGTCTCCTTCCCCAACTCGATGTCAGTGGAATGCTCAATGATGAAGGTGGAGACCTTCAGGGAAGGGTAGACCACGTCAGCCTCCACCTCCCACAACTCATTGTTATATCGATCGATCATTGTGATCGAGGATGTCGACAGCAAACTCGATCTACCCAGCCACAAGAAGAAATTCATCATGGTGTCACCGCAAGGTCCTCAATGACAACATTTAGGACATCAAAAAGCCTATCATCCACCGCTTCGCTCATCATGGTAGTTTGAAATGCATTTCCAGGCTCATCTACGAGGGCACCTAGGATATCATCAAGATCTTCCTCGAGAATGCCATATGTGATGTTGTCAACTATACGGAGCACACCAAGAGGAAGGTTATTTCCATGGATGTGCATACACCCTAAGAGGCAAGGCAAGACCCTCAACGTATTTGGTGGTTTGGGCTACGATTTTGGCAGTGTAAATCCACTGGGTCTCTTTAGTGTTGTTAGAAATCTCATATGCTATCCTGGTTTTATGCTTTCACTGGAATTCTATTATTCTTGAAGATGGAATAAATTATCTTTTGTTATCTTTACAAGAGATTGAGAAGACTTGATTTTCTTTTGCAAAATGTCATTACATTAGAATGTGAACTTCATGCCAAGGTTTGAAAGAATGAAAGGTGGAACGAGGGCGTTTCGTCGGAAACGAGGCGAGGCGTAGCCTTGAGGCATAAGCCTCAATTTTTTCTCAAAAAATTATAATCTAACATAATATATTATATAAATATTAAGAAAATTATACAATAACACAGATCTTGACGCAAGCAAAGCAAATAAAGGATTTTTAATGTAATTCATCATTATCGTAGACTTGCAGCATGGCAAATGTTACTACTAGTGCTAGAATTAACACAAGACAAAATAAACAAATGGTGAAGCCTTCTCCCACTATAAGTAGGGTCGGCTACATGGATTATTGCTCAAATCCATGTTGAAAGATTCGACTATTTTTACGTTGGTTGTCAACAACCTAACACAATCCAGACAAGGGGGAATTTGAACCCTGGTATTTTGGGTGGTAGGCACACTATACTACCACCACAAGACAAAATAATGAATACAAAACATAATAACTTCCCTATTTAAATTCTAATTATAGTCCAAAAAATGAAAATATATAATGTCAATCCATGATCTAGGCTCCTAAAGATCTTCTAATCATTGCCCTAAACTCTAAAACTGCATCAAGACTATAACTATCATCCTCCGATTCACGATTGCACGTTGGATCATCCAATGAATCATCCATGTAGTTTAAATTTGCTTCATCTTCATCAAAACTTCATCGCCACTATGAACCTCATCCTCATCAACATCAATCGCAGCTTTACATGTATTATATGTATTATACAGTGACATTGTTAATTATATCGTGTTTTTATTCTAATGAAATAAGTTTAACATCACATTTATCTTTATTTCTCTTCTTCCTACAAGAACCATCATGAGCTTCCTCAACTTCTTCAACATCCTCCTGCAGAGAAGTATTTGCATCAAGCTCTTGATAAGCAACGTATTCACAAGTATGAAACATTGATACCCATTCATCATCGGAATCCATATCATCCAAGTATAGAAGATCCTCCACAGTCTTTTTCTTGACTCCCTATGCTTTTAACTTCAAGTCGAACATCACATAGGCCAAATCATTGAGTTTTGCTTACATGAGTCGATTATTTCTCTTCATTTGTATCTAGTCACATGGTCAAGCTTAGCATACATATAATAAGTAAGTGTGTTTATGATAGACTCAAAATAATACATGATTAAATGAATTCCAATTGCGTTCACATCCAGATGCGCTACATCTCAAACTCAAACTTTTTTATCGCAAACTTTGTCAACTAAGGATCGATGATGGTCATAATTTATGATTGTATTTAAGAATGAAATGCAAATAATAATACACTATAAGGAATACATACCAAGACTCCTCTTTTTATGTATGCGCAGAACATTAAAATATACAAAAAGCCCCATGCACTCCTAAAAGCGTCTATTTCTAGATCTACGTTCTCCCTCTCCAAGAGATCGCTTATCAACCTCTTCATGCAACAGTAATTCAATTTTTATCTCAGTGTTTGTGGACATTGAGGGCTTGTAGTGATAATGGCCATTGAGAAAGTAGGCGGTAGCATGCAAATGAGTGTGAAGTTGGCAATCCCACCGAGCATCCACGATGTGCCAAAATGATTTGTATTTTTCTTCGTCATTAACTAATGCTTGCGCAATTTCCTCCTTGGCTCTATCAATGGCATCATAAATGATCCCATTGGGGGATGTTTTTTGTAGAATCAACCATTTGTAAGCCATGACCAAAGGCTTGGTTATTCTAATCACAACGGCAACACTGTGTCAAAAAGATTTACAATTCAAAACTATGGTGCACGCACTTTGTCCTTGGGGCTTGGAAGAATAGGAACTCCTCTTTCGTGCATAGGAAGTAAAAAATATCTCGAGAGAGTCCCTAACAACGATCAATCTCTGCAATGTGAGGAAAGTCGGAGCAAAACATGTAATGGCAGGTCAGACCAACTCTCCTCCAATCTATACCATGATCATGGCCAAAACCCAACCATGAGCATAAATGTGGTCTTTTTGATAACGGAGGCATCCAGAGGCAATTTCAGAATGTTTTCTAGCATCAAGTCAATGCAATAGTCAGAGCATGGGGTCCTAATAAATGTTTTCTCTTCTCTATCAACAATTTTCCTATTGCCTTGCAGTTTGAGGCATTACTAGTTATAACTTGTATGAAGTTGCCTTTCACCAACCTCCCCAACTACCTCATTAGGCAGAGCAAAAAAAGTAGTTGTGCACTCATTATTTTGGAAAATGCATCTACAGACTCTAAGAACCAAATCATGATCGAACTGATTGCCAAAAATTTGATAAATGGATGACCTTCTTGTGTTCGTCCATCCATCAGACATAATGTTGCAGCATGTCTATACCCAAGAGACCTTTTTACGTCCATCAAATTGCCAATGTTATTCATTTCCTCCTTCACTATTCAAGATCTCAACTCGTATGCCGTTAGAGGTTTCAATCCCCTCCCAAATGCACCCATAGAATGAAGCATTGTTTGGAATGATGGACGATTTGCACAATTGAACATCGATCCATTCTCAAAGAAAAATCTTCCAATATCATGACAAGCACGAGTCATCTCCGCTTTCTTCCATATCACATTCAATATTGTCTGATGTTGCTTCTCGAGGATGATGCTAGTCCAAATTATGGGACCTCCCAAGCTAAATGCACCAACAAATAACTCCATTGGACCACTCACTTGCTTCACACTGCCGGATCCCATTAATGTTTGATGTTCATTACTCCCATGAGATTCTTCCATTTCATAAGCACACACTCTGCAAAGTTCTTCCATCTCTTACATTGCTACTATCCCTTTCTTTATGCCTTGCTAGTAAACACTTTATTTCATTTAATACTTTAACCGAGATTTTTGGACATGCTTTAACATTTTTCTCAGCTTTTGCAAGGTGGTGCTTGAGCCTCGCAACTCCACTTTTAGCACGAAAATTGCATTGTACATAAAGGTAAGACTTTCCCTTCGTAGACTCTTCCACGACTTAAACACAATATTTTCATGTAGGGTCACTTTGACCTCCTTTGGAATCTTATGTGCCTCTCTTGTTTGCTTTCGTTTATCTGTAACACTGATTGTAAAAAAACAATTGTAATATAAGACAATCAAATGTGCAACAAAAAAACTTTTTGCTCCTCATTGCAAGCATTATCTAAGACCATCCAAAGTGCAACCGAAACCATAATTAATTTGGCCACCATTACTTTATACCATCCAAAGTGCAACCGAAACCATAATTAATTTGGCCACCATTACTTTATCTCATATACTAGAGAGGTTTTTTGTTCATGTACATAGATCTTAGGAAATAGTAGCAATAGCCAAGACTCTTGATAAGCTTCCATGCATGGCTCGATTTGAATTCCCTAACTGTTCCTCTAAAATGCATGATGCGTCGTTAAGATATTGTACATGACGATTCACGATATCATTACCACCAATCGAATCTCAATTTTGTGATTTAAACATATAAGTCTGACACACCAAACACCATTTTTGACAATTATGGTTAAATGTTCGATTATTGTTAGAAAATATGAATGCGGAAGCATATCAGAGAAATAAAGAATAAAGAACATTGAGAACATGGGATTTAAACATGGAACCCTACTCCCAAAGGAGCGGGATGAAACCACGGGAGAACGCCTCAAAAGGCTTATGTATGCATTGCACTTTCTCACTAGATACATGGGGTGTAAGGCTTCTTATATAGCACTCACTGAGTCTCCAAATCCCACAGTTGGTAGATGTGGGACTAAACCACTGGATGTGGTAAATGGATCCTGCCATCTACTCAAGTGATGCATGTAACAAATACTCCAACACTCCCCCTCAAGCTGGGCAATGCTCTATGTTATAAAATATGAAGAATGCGGAAGTGATAGATAAACAGAGCATAAAGAAGAAAGATAGAACATGGGAACACCATGATTTTACGTGGAACCCTACTTCGTGAGGAGCGGGATGAAACCACGGGAGAAGCCCTCAAAGGGGCATATACTTCATTGCTTTTTCTCAATGAGTACAGGAGGTCTGGGGCTCCTCATATAGCCTCTCCAGAGCCTCTAAGTCCCACCACTGGACGATGTGGGACTAAACACTGGATGGGGTAAATGGATCTCCTCCAGGATCCATTTACCCTGTTACAACTCAATGTGGCGCACTACCAAATACTCTAACACTCCCCCTCAAGCTGGAGCATGCAATGCTCAGCTTGGACAAACAGAAAGAAACTCAACTCAACGCTACAAGACACTACAGACAATATCAACCCAACGCACACATGCTGCAGTCGAGGACGTTGCTTCTCATGTCGTGCAGGTGAGGAGGACGAACGGGCTGGAGTGTGAGTCTTCTGAATCTCCTCGTCGGAGAGCATGTGCTCTGAACCGCGCATGTCAGAGTCGCTGCAACTGGAAATGAGTCTCCTCGTCGGAGTACTCTGGCCCGCCACAATAATGTGGACAACTGCTCCATCTCTGAAAAGGGCCGAACAGAAAAGGCCGTGGCTGTGCAATCCTCATCGGAGTCCACGGTCGCTGGAGAATGGAGTCTGAAAATAGTCTCCTCGTCGGAGAACTAAGTCTCTCCCATCTGGCTCAGAGAATGGTGCACTGCTCTGGTGTACCTATGATACCACATGAAAACCCTTGCCCACTTGGCATAGGGAATGGTCCTCTACTCTGGAGTCCCTATGGCTCACATGAAAACTCTGACCGACAAAACAAGAACAATGATGGGGACCACGAACAAATGAATGGCAACATATGCTCATATGCAAATGACCGCAAGCATATGCGCATTTGAAAACTGAGGACTCGGGATCAATCGTCGAGTCTGACAAAATCTGATCATCTGTAGAGTCTGAAATTCTGAAATGGTCTGGAGACTGGATAATTTGAATATGGAGAATCTGAAATATCTGGATCTGGAGAATAGACTTGTGACTCTACACAATACTCCCTCTTTCTCCCATACTTGTCGGAAAATGAACATCGACAAAGTTGGAAGAAGATAAGATAGAAGGGGGAAACAACGCACCCTTCCTCTTTTAATAAGGAGGGCCATTGGGCCCCTTTACAATGCAATGCAAGCCCCTCTCTAGGGTTTCCTCGGGAACCCTTCTCTTTTAAAAAAAAATCGCCCACGATAGGGGCCCTGTCACGATGGTGTCGCCGCCTCTTGATGGGGGGGCCTTATCTTGTGCCGCTAGGGTTCCCCATCGGGGAAACCCAACCATCGAGGCCGCTGGTGATCAGTGAAGGAGGCCGCGCTAGGGAATCTCGGGGGGTTGTCTGGACCTGCTGGAGCGACAAGAGGCTCCGCCTGAAGCTTCTGGAATTTGCTGCGCCGCCATAGGCGCCTAAGCACAGCAAGGGCTTGGAGATGAAGAGCGTTGGCGGCGCCGCCAGGATGGTCTGGAGATGTTGCATGATGTATTGCGTGGTCTGCTAATGCTGCTAGGAGATATGCTAGGAGATGCTGGCTGGGCGATGTGCCTCCTGGGTGATAGAGGTCTCTACGGATCGCCTGAGTCGTCGCGACGAGGATGCGTCGCCGCTTGCCGATGGAGTATTGCGCGTGATGCGCTGCCTATGGCGATTGACAACGCCTGGAGATCACGCGGCGCCTAGAGAGCGCCGCCGGAGGTTTTGATGCGCCTGGGAAGCTTGATGGGGCGCGCAGTATCGACGTAATACTGGAGGCACGCTTCTGAGAATAGGGTTCCGCGCTGGAGATGCGAAGAACAGCGGGGTTTCGCCTCCTGTGGGAAATGCTTGAAGGCTGTGGATGTTGTCTTCCCCTGTGACGAAAGGTCACCAGGACACCTCCTGGAAGGTGCGATGGGTGACTGGCGGGGAGGAGCCTGGTGGGACTTCGTGTCGCAGCCTTGATTTTAGGGTTCCAAGGAAGGAACCACAAACATAACAGAGCATCAAATCTAGGGTTTTAGAACCCGGTGATCAAACTTCAGAACTTGAACATAAGAACAATACAAAACTCGAATCTCGAAAAAAAATATAATAACTCAAAATCCTCGAGAATCGAACCCGCTCTGATACCATGTTATAAAATATGAAGAATGCGGAAGCGATAGATAAACAGAGCATAAAGAAGAAAGATAGAACATGGGAACACCATGATTTTACGTGAAACCCTACTCCGTGAGGAGCGGGATGAAACCACGGGAGAAGCCCTCAAAGGGGCATATACTTCATTGTTTTTTCTCAATGAGTACAGGAGGTCTGAGGCTCCTTATATAGCCTCTCCAGAGCCTCTAAGTCCCATCACTGGACGATGTGGGACTAAACACTGGATGGGGTAAATGGATCTCCTCCAGGATCCATTTACCCTGTTACAACTCAATGTGGCGCACTACCAAATACTCTAACACTCTCCTTGGACAAACAGAAAGAAATCTCAACTCACACTACATGACACTACATACAATATCAACTCAATGCACAACTGTCAGTTGTTGTTGAGGATGTTGCTTCTCATGCAGTGCATGTGAGGAGGACGAACGGGCTGGAGTGTGAGTCAAACTGAATCTCCTCGTTGGAGAGCATGTGCTCTATACTGCGCCTGTTGAAGTCACTGCAACTGAAAATGAGTCTCCACCTGGAGAACTTTGGCCCGCTACAACATGTGGACAACTATTCCATCTCTGAAAGGGTCGAATAAGGAACGTCGCCAATTATCCATGCGTAGATCTTTCAAGATGGGTCTCTCATAGGGACCTCAAAGTGGGTTCTCTCTCATAGGAACCTCAGAAGGATCTCATACTGGAGTTCACGAATACTGGAGAATGGAGTGTGAAAGTCTCCTCGTCAGAAAACTGGGTCTCTCCCATCTGGCTCAAAGAATGAAATCTTTACTCTGGAGTCCTTATGGATCACATGAAAACCCTGGCCGACAAAACAAAAATGATGGGGACCACAAAAACATTATGACAAACATGCGCTCATCTGAAAAGACCGCATACATGTGCCTGTCTGAAATTGAGGACTCCGAATCTGACGTTGAGTCTGAAATTGAACTGTAGAGTCAGAACATCTAGCTGGTGTATGGAAAATCTGTCATCTGAATGGACCTGTGACTCTACACAATACTCCCCCTTTCTCCCATACTTGTGGGAAAATGACATCGACAAAGTTGGGAGAAGATAATACAATAGGGAAAACAAAAACAAATAAGTTGTTGCATTCTTTTTGGCTTTTCTCAATCAAATTTTCTTCTTCTTTCTTATTTTTTTAAATCATTTTTTCCTGCTATTTCATTCAAAAAAATTAATAGTCTTCACATCTTTTTTTCCTAAATAAGCCACTCATTCATTTTTTTCCAGTTTTCCCTTTTCTCTCTTTTTTTCGTACGGATTTTTTTTGTACGATTCTTTTTTAACACAATATCTCGACGCAAAAATGGCCCAACCCTCCTCCCCTTTTTTTTAATTGTTGTTGCTCCTCTTTTTTTCTTTTTCTTTTTTTCAGCCCCCTTGGGCCTTACAATAACTGAAGCCCCCATGGGCCTTGCAACAAACTTTTGGCCCACTTGGACCTTACAATTGCAGTTAATAGTTTTTAAAAAAAACACCCAAGGGCCTTATTTAGGTTCCCAAATGGGAACCCTCCTTCGTAGACTCGTCGCCCCTGTTGGGGTCTCATCTTGTGCCGCCTGCGCTAGAGCAGCCTGGAGGTGCGACGGAGGCGCTGCCGCAAATGGGAAAGGGAGAGATTGTCTCTTGCTGCTGCCTGGGCTTGAGGATGGAGAGGAGTCGACTCTGCATGGCATCGCGATCGAAACCGAGCTGTGCAACGCCTTGCAAAGGAGGAGAGGTGCAACACACGGTGGCGTTGCTTGGCGCGAGAGAGGGGGAGGGGGGTTGCTGCCAGAAGCTTCAAGAACGATGCAGCGAGGAGGAGATCTGGGCGGCGATGGGGGCTAGCCCCGCTGAGCATGGCGCGGGTGGCGCCGCCTGGGGGTCTCCGTGCGGTGGGGCTCATTGCCACCGTTGGGCGAAGCCTGCGACCTGGAAGTTTGTCGCTGCCACCATGAGATATTAGAGCTGGAAGATGGAGGAGTTGGTGTCACTGCCGCCACTGAATGCATTTGGTGTCGTCTAGAGATGGCGTTGCTTCGTGCTTGGGGATGCGGCTGCATGGAGATGGGGCACCACCCAGAGATGCGACGGTATTGTGTGATGCACGCCATCTACGGGCTTGGAGACCAGAGGGTGGAGGCCATGCCTAGAACTTTGCTCACGAGAAACTAGAGATCAGACAATCCAAGATGCCTTCGGATCTTTCAGAAACATATTTAAACTAATCCGTATATAATAATCTTCAACAAATCTTCAAGAAGAAACATAGGGTTTCAATAGAAACCGTAGAATTGAATCTCAAATCTCGAACATAAATAAAAGACATAAAATACTCGAGAATCGAACCCGCTCTGATACCATATTAGAAAATATGAATGTGAAAGCGTAACATAGAAATAAAGAACAAAGAACATTGAGAACTCGGGATTTTAATGTGGAATCCTCCTCCCTAAGGAGCAGGATGAAACCACGGAAGAACGCCTCAAAGAGCGGATGTATGCATTGCACTTTCTCACTGGATACATGGGGTGTAGAGCTTCTTATATAGCCCTCATTGAGTCTCCGCATCCCACAGTTGGTAGATGTGGGAATAAACCACTGGATGTGGTACCATCTACTCAAGCGACACATATAACAAATACTCCAACAATTATAATGTATGCAATCATTTTTTCTTTGACCCTTTGGTTGCAGAAAGTGGAATAGACCATTACTACGAAGAAGATCTGGTGCATGCAATGAATAAAATAGAAAAAGAGGTTCAAACTTCAAACCTACATGCAGTGGCCGGTGGTGCGAGATGCAAAGTGAGGATTGAGGAGGAGGCAACTGGTGGAGAGGTTGCGAGCTTTGAGAATGGAGTACCGACATCCGGAGGAGGTTGCTGGCCCTTGGAGAGGTGACGCTACCACGCTAGTGTCAAGAGGAGGGGATAACCTATAAGTTAGGATTTTCAAAAACAACAGAGTGGGTGGGACTCGAGCATCATGCGAGGGAAGAAGCCAACTAAAGTGGGCCACGTGAAGTGGCCCATTTATAGCCAAAACGCCTCAACAATTGCCTTATTGCGCCATGAGGTGCAACCGCTTCAGGGTGATTTCGATGATTGAGGCGCTTACGTCACTAAACATCGTTGAGGTGTATGCCTCGGGGCACAATCAGACCACCTCACCTCGAGGCAGACGCCTCGAGGCACGATTTTGCATACCATGCTTCGTACAAAGGCAACTGGAGGTAAGCATTAGGTCCTTAAAATAAGAATGTAGCAGGTCCTTGCAAGATTTTTTTGAGACAAAAAGAGGGGGAAACACGCTTAGGTGCATGTCCCACGTGTATTAATCATTGGAAAGATACATAAGCTACCTCATGAAGTCCATGAGGGAAGGAAATTCTTTGCTTAGATGATTACATTTTCAGAAAAAAAAACGCTTGAAAGAAAAAATAACACCATTGCAGGATAGCTAAAGTGCCCAAATAGTAGCGATCGGCAAAAGGAGTTCTGCTAAGTCTCGAGATCTAGCACAGTAGATGGAGTCCAGGAATGTACAAGGTCTCTGAAATCTACCACATCAATCTCAAGGTCTTGCCAAATTGACTACAATTTGCCACACTCAAAGAATAGATGAGCAATGGTCTCTGTTGCATCTTCAAACAAAGGACAAATATCTGTCAAGCCTCCGTACATTCTTGCCCAACAATCTCTTGTGAAAACTCTTCCACGACGAAGCAACCACAAGAAAACTTTTAATACGTGGTGGGATGATGCAGCGTGACCCCAAATTATAGGGCCACATTTATTTAATTACATAATAATCAATTTTATTTACGTTTTTAGCGGTCGTATTGGTCTAATTAAATAATTGAGATCGCCTGTGATCTCAACGTTTATTTCGTAGAGTTTAAATGTAATTTGGGTCAATTAAATAATTTAGAGTCCAATTAAGGTAATTAGAGGTCAATTAGGATAAAATTAGTTGTTAATTTTGATTTATTTACTATTTTTGTAAACCCTCTCTCCTATATAAAGAGAGGGTAGCCCATTGTTTTAATCAGTCAGTTATGAATTAAATATTGAGATCTTTATCTCTATCCCCTCTCCTTCTCTCTCTCCCTCCACGCGATCTCCGCGGTCTTCTCCTTCAACCCCTCGCATTCCCGGCGAGTTATCTTCTCCAAACCCCTCGTTCCGACGAGTTTTTCTTCCTCTCAACCCCTCTAATTTCTCTTCTCAACCCTTCTATTTCTTCCACCAAATTTCCACCATAAAAAATATTATTTTCGTCGACGCCGAAGTCCTATTTGCATCAATTGGTATCAGAGCATGGATTTCGAATCGTTCCTACGATTCGACGATCCTGTCGACTATTGGTGTGCGAAGTTCGGGCTCCGCCGCCCATCTCATGATCCGTATCGTTCAAAGAAGTTCCGGCAGCGACTTGTCGCGTGCATCAAGGTTCACGCATGGCTGGACGCTCTAACCGACGAAGATCTCGCCGTCCACGACGAAAAGCTCGCTGCACACGAAGGATCCGTTGCTGTCCAGACCGTTTTAGTAGGAAAAGGCGACAAAACGGTGGCTGTCCAAGCGCCTTCAGACCTGCAAACGCCACCGGAAACGATTCCGGCACCATCTACGACCCTTCCACAGGTTTCCGGCAACATCTCCAAACCCCCGGCCTCTCCCGTCACAACCCACACGCCGCCAGCGAGTTTCCCCTCCCCGCCACCACCTCCCGGTGCCACCCCCGTGCAACCAGCGGTCCCTCCCGCGACCCTCACCACCCCGACAAACCCTCCAGCCCCACCCCTTACCTCACAGCCCCCCTCCCAGCGCACGCCAATCCGCAAATCCCCTACGCACCACCAACCTTCCCTCCCTTCCTTTCCCATCGCAACCCCGCCACCCCCACCTCTGTTGCTGCCGCCCCCACCCGCAGCGCCCCCCTCCTCCTCCTGCTTCCCCACGGACCCCAGGAACCTCCCCCTCCCTCACGCCCCTCCCCCTGGCTCCACGGCCCCCCTTCCCCTCGCCCCGCTCCTCCGCCAGCCACCCAACCCCCTTCCCTCGCACTAGTCACCGCCCTCGCCCCCCATCCGCACCGCCATAGCCGCCACGCCCTCCCTTTGCTTCCCCCCTCACCGGCGCGAATTCCCGCACCTCAGCATCCCCCCCTCGTCGCCGTATGCACCGCTCCTCACTGTTGCAGGTCACAGTTGTGCGAAAGCACCCCCATGCCACGCCGCGCCCCAACGCCGCGCGACCGGATGCCGTCGCTTCCCCGTTCCAGGCGTGCGTGCCCCTTGCGCGGAGCTTCGACCAGCTCCCGCCGCCCCACGGTGCCGTGCCTCCTGCGCGGAACCTTGGTCAAGCCCCGCCGCCGCAAGCTGCTACATATATTCGAGAAACCCGCGCATGCCCTAACGGGCACCCCGAAGATGGTGCATCCCGAGTCCCACGGAACGTGGGATTGGAAAGAGATTTGGAAAAATTGCATAATAAAAATAACTAAGTCCTCTATTTACAGGCAGGCCCAAAGCCTTATGCAAGAAGAGAAGAAGGAAGGGGTGCGCAAATTGCGGCCACACCCCTGGCGGCTGATATCTTTAAAAAACAAGGCTGGAAATCAGAGAATGGGGGATTTTTCTTATCCAAATAGGACTAGGACCTTGGGTTTTCCCTATTTAAGGACCCCATGGCTTCATTCCTTAGCCACATTCCCTCTTCTCCTCTCCTTGTGCCATTGCTTCATTATGGATTATTCAAGGGCCATATTCTCCATGCCGCATTAATTTTTTGAGCATCATGGTAAGGAGTCAACAGTCGCGACGCCGCCGCCGTACGCATCGCACATGTTCTTCAACCACAACGGTCGCGCCTTTCCCGCCCGCACATGGATCCCGTCGTTCGCTCCACATCAGTTCTTCCAGAAGACGACGGAATGCGTCGAATCATCCTCCAAGCCTGCAGTTCACGCAATTCGTCAGGAGCCGAATTTTTAAAGCGGTGGAGAGTTGATGCAGCGTGACCCCAAATTATAGGGCCACATTTATTTAATTAAATAATAACGGTCGTATTGGTCTAATTAAATAATTGAGATCGCATGTGATCTCAACGTTTATTTCGTAGAGTTTAAATGTAATTTGGGTCAATTAAATAATTTAGAGTCCAATTAAGGTAATTAGAGGTCAATTAGGATAAAATTAGTTGTTAATTTTGATTTATTTACTATTTTTGTAAACCCTCTCTCCTATATAAAGAGAGGGTAGCCCATTGTTTTAATCAGACAGTTATGAATTAAATATTGAGATCTTTATCTCTATCCCCTCTCCTTCTCTCTCTCCCTCCACGCGATCTCCGCGGTCTTCTCCTTCAACCCCTCGCATTCCCGGCGAGTTATCTTCTCCAAACCCCTTGTTCCGACGAGTTTTTCTTCCTCTCAACCCCTCCAATTTCTCTTCTCAACCCTTCTATTTCTTCCACCAAATTTCCACCATAAAAAAATATTATTTTCGTCGACGCCGAAGTCCTATTTGCATCATGGGACCTTTAGATCCCAAATAAAACTGCAGGCTCTAATTAAGTTAATAAGGCCAAGATCAAGGTGTTTGTCTAAGCTCTTGTAGGCTTTTTTTACCATGAAGTCTCCATCACTCCAAGTCTAGTGATATCTACCTTGGACGGTGGTACGACGAGAAGAAAGCGCCATCTATAGGTCCACAAAATCCATAACCCTCTGATCTGAAAATGAACCACTAAAGGTCGGTAGCCAAGGATTATGCCCAAGCACCTTCCACTCGTACATCTTGAGAGTCTGATAGTTTGAAAAGGCGAGGGAACCTAGATGCCATGGTTCCGTCACCAGTCAAGTTATCTTTCCAAAATGTGAATAAGCTTCCATCACCCAAGACCGATTTGAACAATTTACGAACTTCAGGCAAAAGGGAAGTAATGCCCTTCCAAAATTCTGAGCTATATAAAACTGGATGAGGGATGCTAGATAATGGTGCATGTAGGCCATAGATTTGGTGAATTAGCTTGCAGTAGAGGTCATCATCCTTCCCTCAAATACAAGCAATCCACTTCAACAATAAAGCTCGGTTCATGATCTCTAACCTTGAAACCCCAGGTCCACCTTACTGGATAGGAAGAGTGGCCGTCTTCCAATCTACCAGGTGTATACCGGATGTATCTTGGCCACTTTCCCCTAAAAAAATCTTCTCATGATCATCTCAATTCTTCGGCGAATCCATGTTGGAAGGAGTTTGGAGGACATAAAGAAAACACGGATAGCTGCCAGGACTGCCTTGACTGGAACAAGCCTCCCGCCACGAGATAAAAGAGCTGATTTCCAACCAGAAAGCTCTCTCCAATTTTTCAATAATCGAAAGCCAATCCTCCATCCTCAGTTTACTACTCGTAAGTGGAAGACCCAAGTATCGAATGGGAAGAGAACCACCTTTAATCCCAAGAACCTTACAACATTCTCTGGCCTCCTCCGTTGATGATTGAAAGGAATGACTGTTAACTTATGTTTGTTCGATTTAAGGCCAAATAGCTCTACAAATATTTCTAATACAGTAGTCAAGCATATTACCTCATGTTTCCCTCCTTAAATAAACGCAATGGTATTTTCTGCATATTAGAGTAAAGGAATGGAGATGTCCCCACAAGTGTAATCAGCCTGCTGGACCACATTGGATATCATTCGTGCCAAGACATCTATTGTAATGACAAAAGGTAATGGTGCAAGAGGGCAAACCCTACGAACACCTCTCAGTGGATGGAAAAAACCTTCCATTGATCTCCCATTAACCAATACAGAATAGGAAGTTGTGGTAATACACATCTTCATCCACGAAATCCAAGTGTCAGAGAACCCCTTTTTTGCCAAAGCCGACCAAAGGAACCTCCAATCAATAGTGCCTTAGGAATTAGAGAAATCAATCTTCCATAATAATGAATGTGATCGGCGTCTCTTCTAGTATGCAATGATCTCGTTCGCCTTCTTGAAATGAAAGCAAATTGTACCGGGAAGATAATAGTTCCAAGGATCATTCCAAACCTATTCACTAGAATCTTCATCACGATGAGATAGATTGCGTTAGACAAAGCAATCGATCTTAGGTCTTCCACTTTCTCAGAACCCTCCTTTGGTAGAAGAAAAAGTAAACCTTGTTTAATCTATTATCCATCAAAGCCCACATCCCTAAAGTGAACTATCCCAGTACTGCACACACAGCAAGCCCAACAACATCCTAAAACTCCTTGTAAAAGCTGACAGGGAAACCATCTGGTCCAGGCACTCCATCTGCATTCAAGTTCCATACCGTCGCTTTCACTTCCATTGAAGAAAAAGGGAAGGTCAGCATATCTGCATGAGACGTAGAAAGCATTGGCAATCAGTTTCTCAACCATTCCCAAGGATAACTTTCCGATCTCAAAAGTCCGTGGAAGAAAGATGACATCTCCATGCCCATTGTTTCATCACTTTCGATCCTTCTATCTTCCACAACAATAGCCTGGATCAGGTTGTATGTGTGTCTTCCACTTGCCATCCTTGAAAGAATTTTGAGTTTGCATCTCCTTCCTTCAACTACTTCTCTGGATCTTTGTTTCCATTCTATGTTACATTTCTTGTCTTCCTCCTTAATGGTCTTCAAGGATTCCAATCTTAATCTCAGATAACCATGCCCCACTTCCCTAACATCTTCCTCTCTAGCAAGTCTTTGTACCTCAATCTCTGCAGTTGTGCAACGAAACTATCTTTTCTCCCTTACCTCCTTATTGAACTGACAAAGCTTCCTTTGCAAGTAATTCAGCTTTTGAATCAGTCTCACCGCCAGTGAACCAGAGCAACTACGTGTGGTCCAATGATCTTTCACCAAATCTCGGAAGTTGTCCTCTAGCAACAAAGCCTTCTCGAACTTGAAGAAGGAGCGATGATGAGCTCCCTCCCTTAAATACCAGATGAGGGGTGTGATCTAACCTAGACCGCGGTCTAGAGGTAACACTCGACAGCAGAAATGTCTCCGACTGCTCCATTGATCCAAGAAAAGGATCAATTCTCGACCGGGAGCTGGTATTTCTCCATGTATATCTGGTATCACTGGCATCAAGAAACTCCATCTACAAGTCTGAAATAAGTTCCGCAAACTCTTCTGAGCCAACATCTTGACCTCCCCGAAATCTCAGGCAATCTGATGAGAGGAGGGATACATTGAAGTCTCCAGCAACAAGCCATGGTACTCCCGGATGTTGCTCTCTCACATTCTGCAACAGCGCATAAGTTCCCCCTCAATGCAGGCTCATTCGGATCATACACACAAGATATCAAGACAGACATTCCCTTTTGGATTGCAAGATTATTCTTAAGGATAGAGTGGCAGTGCCCTCAATAAGCATGCAGTAGCAAGTACTGAAGGCGAAGAGATGTGAGTTTCCCGATATCTTCTTAAACTAAGTAGGAGAATATCAGTAACATGAATATGTGTTACAAAATTTTGAACACAGAGCCCTGCATCTGAAGAAGATGAAGTTTCATCACTATCACAACCATCAAGATTTGTGCCTCCACGGCTCATTCATCCATCAGAGGTCTATATCCATGTAGTCGCTTTGCAATCCCTCCCCAGACTAGCACAACATGAAGCCACCACCGACAACAGCGGAAGAAACGTGGGGGGAGGGGGCATGACAACGGCAGCAGAGGGAGATGGAACTGAGGATGATGAGGACATGCCAATGTAAATTTGGTATACTTATGAGGAGTTGAGGACAAAAAGGAATTATTTAACAGTTTCAATAAAAACAAACAACCAAATGGATGGACGTTAAATCACATATAGGTCGTGGTATAAGAGTTAGCATGTTTACAAAAGTATACAGATATGAGAAGGTGGTTGACAAAGTTTATAATGTTCATGGTGTAAAAATCCCAATAATTTATTGGTATTGAGAAAAAATAACAATTACAGAAAAATGGAACTTCAAACATCAAAGGATGAACCAGAATCCTAGTAGTAAGCCTGAGATATATGTTGACAGAAACGAGAAATTCGTGTGCCATTCATACTAGTTCAAAAAAATGCATTTAATAAACATAACTACATATAATATTTCGCACCTCAAAAAAGAGAGCACCAAGACAGTAGATGTTTGATGCATATGGGCAGGTAGAACTGCTCAGCTCCTCTGGACTGGCATACCACTTCTCTTCCAATTGTGAAATTTGGTGAATTGGTCGACTGCAAATACTACTAGGAGAAAATATGCCACCACCAAAAAAATCACATCTCTGCTGGTCTTCTCGGAAATTTGGTTTTTCTTGGTAGACACTGGACAGAAACCCTCCTACCGAGTTTTTAGTACCACCCGTGGTTTCACATAGGTCAAGTGAACAGTCTGCTGTCTGGAACTCGTCAACTTTCGGATATTTAGATGATAAAAGCCCGTAAGTTTCTTCGTTCAGATCAGAGTACTTCTTCCTTTTTGAATGAATTACAATATCTTGATCAATTGGTGTATCAAAATATCCCCCCTGTTTATCTGAGATAAAAGAACCAGTATACTTAACTCGATTTGAGGGAACCAACATAAAGTATGATGGTCGTAAGTGCTGCAATGCTAGTCCTTCAGAGTGTGATACATGCACAAACTCTAAGATCTGTCTGAATATTTGTAGCCTCTCAGATTTGGATCGCTTGTAATCGCTGAATTTAAGCCAAAGTCTTAAGTTAATTCCCTTATGATCATCAGGATTCACATCCAATGTTCCTCCACCGCCGTATAAAGTAGGTAACTCATTGGGTCCGGCATTAGATTTCTGCATGACATCCTGTCTTTCTCTTGTTGAGCCTTCTGACACCCTAACATTCTGGAGTCTCCGTTGTTGAACTGCAGAAGGTCCGAAAGATCCAGGACATCTATATGCAACACCTTTACCCTTGAGGTTGCTCTTTACTAGAAATTGTGGAAATCCAGCTGATGGCAATACTTTGGTTCTTATACCCTTGGAATATCTCGAGGGTGAGTTGTCCAAACCACCATGAATGTCACCTTTCACCGCATTCACAAATATATTGTGGTCACCCACTCCTACTTGGTTTACTGATAGATGCTTCGGAATCCAGAAATTGCCAAAAGAAGCATTATCAACTCCCATTCCACTGACGGATGTCTCTGCCTCTTGTCCCAACACATCGCAAGGATCCCCTGCCAACTTATAAAAATTCTGCCATGATCCCTTCTCTGCTTGCTCAACCACAATGTTTGAAGAACAAGCTTGCGTAAGGTGAGGGTACTTGAAATTCTTCAGTGTCAATTCCTCGACCATCCCGTTGGCATCGTTCAGGCATTCCAGGCTGCCTTGCAAATATCCAGACCCCGAAGTCATCTGTCTCAACAAATCCTTTTCTCTCAAAGTTTCAGTGGCCAACCCAGGAGACCTCAGCATGGACATGTTCTGGTGCCACTCATTATCAACCGATGGAAAACAACCGGCCGGTTCCATCGCACTGAGGTTGTTGGACCTAGGGGAGCTGACACTCTCCTTCCTCTTGACGTGAGGAGCTTCTGCGGAATCCTCAAACGTCTCATTCACCTCACCGGATCCTTCCATAGCCATACAATCCTCTACTCACAGACCACTCATGTACTAATCACAAACAAACGGGCGTGTGAACGTCCAGTGAAAGCAAGGTGATCTCACACATTGCCATCCAGAAACCTTCAGCAAAGGCGGGACCTCCACCTACGGACTACAATCCCAAGAAGGCCCTCAGAGAACGCGATCTTTCCAGCACGGGGGCATTCAAAACTCGAACCTCTTCCGCACGCGGCGGAAATCTCCCAAAAAGCTTCGATCTTTAAGGCTTTTCTCCAACGAAAACCATAAATTCGCAAAACGAGGTCTCCCTCGGCGATTATCGGATCAAGATCGATTCTTTTTCGTTCAGGGCCGCCAATCCGCGGTTCCTCCGAGCACTGGGGAAACCCTAGAACGGCGGCAAACCGGCGACGCACAGGCCGAAGGGAGGAGCTTTCAGAGGGGGATCGAGAGCACGAGAAGCTTCGAGAATCGGCGGGGAGTGCTTGAATTGATGTCCGGAGATGGGGAAAAGGAGGGGATTGCTGAGTATCGCTCTTCACCCGACAGCGTTCTCTGAGAGAGAGAGAGAGAGGTGAGGATTTCTGTGAAAATGGAAAATAAATGGAATCTGTGAGAGGAAAAGGGGAAAGTTTACTGTGATGAGGGGGCACTGTGCAAAGGGATCTTTAGCAATTAGCATGGGGTGGTTTTACAGAAGGTGTCCTATCTTGGGAAATTTTGCATTTCATCCCCTATAAAAAAATTATCAATTTTGATCTTGATGGACTCACCGCTTGGAATTTTTAAAGTTGTGCACCTGTTGAAAGGAGCTAAGAGCTAGGGAATGTGCAACGCCATAGGTTGCCAAACGAGGATCATCATCTCCTCCAATTGATAAGAACCATGATCTTAATTTTATATATGTTTAATTATATTTATAGGCTTAGATTTGTTATGTTCATGTGTTGTTCTTGTGTAGGCATGGTGTCTTAACAAGCACTATGGGTAGGTTACCTTTGTGGACTCAAACCTCGATGGACAATTCGATGTCGAGGAGGCTCACAGATTCCACGAAGATGCGACCTCCGATGTCGATGATTTTGACAATGTTGGAGGGCGAGAAGCATGTGGATGTGTTCAACATGAACGGCCCTCACCGTCACTACAATTTCATTATAGAGATTGAAATATATGTATATATCTTGAAACCATATCAATCTTAGAAGCAGGGAGACGGTGGAGTAGGGGCAGAATAGGGCGAGGGTGGAGGAGATAGGGGTGATGGATCGGGGTTAGAGGAGGAGCATGGGGGAGGTATGAAGGAAGAATATGATGAGAAAAAAAAGGAGGACGAAGAAGATTGGATAATTACACTTGTAACCTTCTTTATTCTTAACAATTACGCTTGTGCACCTAAGGTAACGTCATTTGGGAGGCAAGCTCGACCGTTATAGTTATCATTGGTGCAAGAAGGCAGCAACATAAGTGTTATTGCAAAAAAAAGTATGGACATAACTGTAATTGCAAAATTTTGAAGAGATACAAGTGTAAAAATCATTAAAAATTTAATAGATTGGATTTGCTCTAGTGAATTTATATAAGATGCGGCGAGATTTTTATTGTTTATATGATATATCAAATTTTAAATTTATCATTAAGAAAGTGAAGTCTATATCGTCCACAAAATAGCAGTCTTTCACAACTACGAAATAAAATTGTGGAAATGAAAGTAGATTGGGTCTTTTTACAAAGAGAAATTTAAATGGAAAATGCTAGACAACTACGTATATTATGAGCTTCGCATAGTAGCACATGGTAATAGAGTTTTAATGCAAGATAAATGATGATTTTATGTTGTCGTCTACATATGTAAACGAGGTCAAAATGATATAAAATATGCAGAATAGAAAATGTATAATACTTACGCATCTATATGTATAAGTTCTCAAAATCAAGTTAGAAACAAGAATACCAATTAAAACACAATAATACATGGAACATGTTCATGCTACACTTTTTTGGAAGCAAAAATGGGTGTAACATCATAAAGACGGACACGAAAAAACTTTATATTCACAAGTTAGTTTTCACCAATATAAAGATCAAAAGCATGTAGGATGTTAGCATGCTCAAAAACATTCTCTAATTAAAGTAGTTCGCTCCGAAAAATTACACCATTCCTTGCTTGCCAAAGATCTCAAAGAATGGTCGACGATTGGGCCTTCACATGCACCACAACTGCATAGACAGCCCAATAGAAACCCGAAAATCTTGAATATCTCCAATATCGATCCCCCAATGCAAGCCTCCCTTCAGATGTCCTTTGAGGTAGGACAAGTGGGAAAAAAAGTCGGAATCCTTCGGGTCCCAAGAGCATCATTGGTAGGGTTCAACCGCCCCCTAGAACCTCCTAAATTCCGTGCCCATTCTCTCCCAAACATCCATATGAAAACCTTGATCCTTCACAGAATCTTCCATCTCCAGGTCTGCCCCAACATCCGCGCAACAATTCCAATGTCAACAAAAATAGAGTAGATGCTCTTGTATGTCTTTTCACCATGAAAAGGTCATCCTTCCATATCTAATTATCTTGCCCATCCGAGGTGCCCGTCAAAAGAGAAAAGGGATTAGCCAGCTCCAAGAATTCTTTGTGCACCAATACAAGAGCTCATAATGGAACAGGGGATGGGGTGGGGGTGTCGACAAGAGCCGATCAACCCACACTTCCCCCACTAACTTGCAATCCGCTGCTAGTCCAAAAAGCATAGGAAATCGGAGATACAAAGTCCCATGGTTGGTCCGGTCATCCAACCAAAATCGAAAAGTTACTTCCATCCCCAACAAATCCCTCAAAGAAGCAGTAAACAGAGGAAGAATTGAACATTCCACATGTTATCAGGAATTGAGAGAGGAGGAATGGGGGGTTACAATCACTAACGTGGGATAAAAAAGATTGAACGAAAAATTTTCGAATGTAACTAGTGCTATATATTTCTCTTCAAAAAATAGTGAACCCCTGTTCACTTGAATACACAAAACTTTTACTACACAACTCAATTTTGCATGTTTTTTAAAGTGATGTAGGATGGAGACACTAATAGAGGGGGATGAGTAATGGTATCCAATAATTTAAGTCAATTAAGAAATATACTTATGGTATTAAAATATTTATAGAATAAGAAAATTAGAGAATCAACAGCAGTGCACATGAAGTTTATGCGAAGCCCAAGCAGGTGAAAAACATGACCTAAGTCTGATGACTTAGGATTTCCAATCAGATGAATCGATCAACTACTTCACTATATCAATTTATTTATGCAGATAACTCAATCGATTACAGAGATTTTTATCCTACACCAATATACTTTACAACTTTGAATCAAAACACCAAAGTCAACACCAACAGATCAAAACACCATGATAATGTTGAGGACTGAGAAGACTTGGATTGTCCTCCTACCTTCTTGAAATGTGCAGACTCCAGGTATCTAAGAAACTTGCAATGCTTAGATCTAACACCAAGACTCCATGCAATAGATGCCACCTTAAAGAAATATAATATATGTTCCTTTTTTAAACCAGCTACTAGAGGAATATTGCTAAGCATGTACATAGAAGAATAAGCAAGAGCAATATCTTAGAATAAGCACGTATGACTAAAGAATAGAAAAAAATTCACTAATAGTGTTTCACTCATAGAAAATAGATTTTTGACTAGTTGTAGATGAACTTTGAAGCTCGTAGAAAGTTTGAGAAGATTAAAACAATCTGAATGGCGATCGAAACTTGAAATCTCTCTTATAAGCTCAAGAACTTAAAGATCAAAGAGACCGGGATAATAACTCTTAGAATGCTTTTCTTTCTATTGTGTGTTGTGGTGTGTTTTATTAAAGGGTTTAGGGTCTTTTATATAAGGGTAGTGTCAAACCTTTGATAAAATGATCATTAGAAACAACTATATTGATCGAGTAGTATGTACAAGTTAATATATCATGCAAGGCTTTTGATGTTGTTCAATCAAAATATATGTTAAAGATCAGTTGAATTTGAATTCAAAGTTAATCAAATCAGGGTTGCAAAGTTATTGATCATAACTGAAAGTTTATATATCATATGTTGGTCGATCAAAAGCTTAAATTGGTTGATCAAGTGATGATCGATTAATTGATGTTCTTGAAATGGAAAGTCTTACTTTTACAATAAAATATGTCTAATATACATACTCATCTCTCTTTTGTTGGTATATACTTTACAAATCAAGTTTACAAAAATGGTTAATATAGAAAAATCTTCATTCAATGCTTTGATCTTTCGGTGCTTTTTTCATTTTGAAATATTATGTAATCATACAAGTCAAAGGAGTAAACTAAGAGAAACTTGCAATAAGTGTATGTCGTTATTAGGACAAAAAGGTGAAAAACAACACCAGTTCCGTTAGGGTTGCAAAAACTAATATTATCCTTCTTTTTATGGTGACAAAACACAAAGTTTTTGAAAATAAGTTGAATCAAACAAGATTAAAGCTTAAAACTTTTTCAAACAAAGCTCACCCTAAAGTGATGGCTTACTTTAGAAATATTAAACTTATTTTTAATTTAGTCTCTTTTTAGAACTTTTAAGCAAAAACTAAGCAATTAATATTAATATATTCTTCCAAACATTTAAAATCTCCCCTTTTTATAATCAATAAAAAGTGAGGAATGTAAAATAAGGCATGATATTAACTTAAAAATAGGGTGGAGTATGGGTCGGGCTCGAGCTGGGCCCAACCTAGCCCAACCCAAGCCTATCTGTGTAATCAGTCCCACTACTCTCTCAAACACTGGGCCCAAGCCCGAGCCCTACCCGCAATAGGATGGTTCAGGCCTGGGTTGGGTCGGCTCATGATGAGTCCTTGGATGGCTGAAAAGCCTGAAATGCTTAAAATTACCTACTTCTTAAAGGGAGGGAGGGAGAGGAAGGAGGTGGCGTGGTTGCAGTGGCTTGCATTGGGTGGGGAGGGAGGGAGGGGTCGACATCCCTGTACATTTTTTGTTTAATATTTAGTCATGTAAATATTAAATTACGTGTAATAATTTAGGAATTTTCGCTAAGTGGACCTTAAATTCTCTTTTATTACAATTAGATCAATGTAACTCTATAGTTCCTAGACTTGTTCTTAAATGCATAATTTTTTATTAAAATTACAAACAAGTCCATGTAACGGTAACATTTTTATTTCCTATATTTTGTACATATTAAATATTTTTATTGCTCTAAAAATGTTAGGAAAACTATGTTGAGTGCATGATATCATGCTTAACCTCGTGTATTAGGTATTTAACTCATTTTCCTATTTTCTAAAAATCCAAAAGCATGCATTTTCTCCATGTTTAGAATTAAAAACACATAAAAATTATAAAACTTTTTTTAAAATTCCAAAAAAAGTACAAGCTACATAATTACATATTCGATTATATATCCAAAAATCATTTAAAAAATACAAAAATACAATAAATATGAAAATACAAAACATAAAAATCATAAAAGCCTAAAATCCTTATAAAAATTGGCAAAATTTATATAAAAACAAAAATATATTTTTATATTTGTGAATTTTCCTTAATATATTTCATATTTTAAAAATAACTTTAGGTTTATTTTTGACTAATTTATATTTATTAAACCTCAAACAATCTCAAATATTTATTTGATGCATTATTTTGCTATATTTTCATAAATCTATAAAAATTAAAAAAACATCCCGAAATTAACAAAAATAGAGAAAAATACAAAAAACAAAAAACATTTAATTTTCTGTGAGTATGCTATATTTTGACTTATTTAAACATATAAATAAACAATATTATATTATATATTATAATATCTATATTAATATATATCTTATTTAAAAATAAAGAATAGATTAAAAATTTTAAAAAAATAAATATAAAATATAAAATCAAAAATATAAAAATAATATAATTTAAAACCCACATAAAAATAAGAAAAAACACAAAAATATAAAAAATTATTATTAATTATAAATAATTATTAAGAATAGACTACCCTACACGTTTGCTCTCTGTGATTCGACACTCTGCCTACTTGCACTATACATGCATTTATGCATAGTTGTAATAAATTTTAGCCTACACACTTATTGATTTATTTATCTATTTGTGGATTAATTTTTGTTTGATTGAGGCTTTGGTCGACACAATGATTATCGGCTTAGTTTGTTGGATCGCTAGATCAAAACCTTGTCAACAATAGTTCTCAAATATGTGCATCAAAACAAGCATGTCGTGTGTGGCATACGACAAGTTCTTGGTCTTGTTTGTGGAATTTCAAGAGAATATATAATTGAGAAACCTAGCGAGGTGCTTGAAATAAAGGGCGGAGTACAACTTTCCTATAGTAAGGAATGAAAAGAAAGGAGTTCTTCATGAAAAATTTCACGATAGAATATAGTCAAAGATCACCAATGATTGGACCTGAATTAGGACAACCAACTATGTAAGTAATGATGGGAGCATCCACAATGAATCACTAATATCATGGAGGTTCACATTGAACTATCATGGAGGTTCGCATTGAACTATGTGATGAAATTAAATCCACTAAGGAATCTTTTCAACATGGGTAGAAAGTTTGGTCAAGGAAATGATACATCATATTCTTATGAAAGATATTAGAGTAGGAGAGGAAGTGGTCACGAAAAGCGATCCAAAGAACGGGCTAACAAATTGAGAGGGTGAGACTAGAATAGTAGAGGAGTAGATTGTGAGTTGTGGATGATCAGGATCTAATAGTGGAGGATGTGCTACAACCTGATCTTTTGGGTTCCATGGGTGAGGGAAAGAGGTCTCATGTAAAAAAACAACGGAATCAAATCTCAGGAAGTATAAAAGTTCACAAAATAATGGAGAAATAAACAAATAACTAGTACATGGTTACAATAGTTGATTGATCACATGGATGTGCTTGATCGATCAGGTCGTGATATATCACCTGTGAGTCTTGATCGATTTGACGACACCTGTAGACTAGGCTTTGGGGTTTCTCTTGAATTATGGCAAATAAAGAGTTGCGTGAGGACTATCAAGGGATTGAGATGTATTTTATAGGATTGGATGGATTTGTCCTATTAGGATTCGGTGAAAGATCAAATCGAATTAAAGAGATTTTATCGTATTTGACATAAATCCATCAAAAGATGTTTTACTTCGAAAGTTATGCATGTAATAAGTAAGTCTAGGTGTACTATATTGTATCCACTACTCAAAATTCAAAAAGTAGTTCCATTTTTCAATTAAAATTTTAAGCAAAGCATCAAAATGATCCATCAAGCCTAAACTTTTGGTCGATCATTATCTCATTGATCAAGTTACACTTTATATTGATCAACATGTGATTTTTTAGAAACTCTAAAAGATAATTTTTTATGTCAAATATCTATCAAATTATACCAATATAATTATCTTTCAGTCTTCTCAAATTAAGGAATAGCTAAGAGTTTAGTAAAAATATCTGCAAGTTGTTTATATGTATAAGCAAATTCCAAACAGATCTCCCAATGTTGAACATCTTTTATGGGAAAAATGGTATCTTACATCAATATGCTTAGACCTTGATTAACTAATTGGGTTCTGGATCATGTTAATAGAGCTAAATCATCACTTAAAGTATGATTTTTGTCGAAGCTCAAGTCAAGATTATAGAGAATGTCATTTATCTAAAGTAAACATAACATGTTAAATTGACTGCAATATACTCTGCTCAGTGGTTAAAAGTGTAACACAATTTTACTTTTTAGAAATTAATAAAATTCTGGGCTATTCCCCATGAATTAGAAGGTGTCACTGGCACTTTTCTTATATGTAGGATTGCCGGCATGATTCATGTCAATGTATGCAAATAAATCCATGGTGTGCATCTCAAGATAAAACAAACTTATATCTTGAGTAAAAACTAAATAATATCCTTTCAATGACACTAAGGAGACTTCTTTAGGGCTAGACTGAACACGTGTTGCTAAACATGTGCTAAAGAGGATATCGGGTTGGCTCTGATGAATCCATTGTTCTTTAACTTAATATTAAAAATTTATGCTTATCTCTTAAGAATAAACACTAAAAATATACACAAAATGGTAAAATAACAAATTCAGTACCTGTAATAAAAAATGAATTAATTGTATATTATTATCTTGTAAATAAGTCCAAGAAATAAAATCAAATAAATTTAAAAAATAAAGAGTTGAAATCCTATATATAAATTCACTTGTATATAAAGCACAAACTTCCTACAATTTTAAATTAACTCCAAATGACATGAAATCAACTCCATTGTGAATATAATAATAACTTTAATAGATACTAAATGAAAATACTAACGTGTATATGTTGCAACTAAACCCAAACCCTACTTTGAGAAGACTGAAATCGAAAAGCTGAATTTCTCTCTCATACAATCTTTTATGTAACTCTATTCACCTTTGAATTAAATCACATTCAATTATCTACAAAACAAGAATAACTTCAAAGGTATTGGAGTTCATATAAGAAACTTGGGTTTAGGGACCTATTTGTATATGTTACACTTCTCCTATTTTTACATTGTCATTTTATATGCATATTTAGTTCATTTTAATCTTTCTTTTCATTTTGTTTCTTTATTTTGAATTTTATCTTATTATATAAAAATTTAAACACAAAAAATTAGAAAGGCAATGAGAAGACATTTTTTAGTCTATATATTTTCTTACACATTTGTATATATCACGTTTTTATTATATATTTTCCTTAATTATTTAAAATAAAAAACTAGATAATTGTGCAAATATATTTATAGTTTTTATTTAATTTTAGCATATATATATATTAAGTAAAGTTAAATAAAATTAGAAAAATCACAATCATGTATTTATATACCTATATAATACCCCAAAATTTTGTATCTTTGTATAAATGTACTCTTTTGATTTTGAGTTCATCATGCAGTATATACATCTCATTGAAATCTATATTTTTTATAAGGAACATTTTTCAATTTTAGATCATTTACTATTGTAGTTTTCTGTATCTTTCCTTTACTTTGTTTGGCCAATGTCTGGTCAAGACTCATCTCACGGCGAGATGCAACTAGTCACTTCTTCTCCACCTCAACAATGACATAACCTAGGTCAAGGTTGCTAAAGACCGGTCCTCCCACCAACCCTCCAGGTTGTTGACCTTTATGTCAACTAGGTATATTCCCCTCTCAACACATGAACTCTTACCTTGTGCACGTTCACCATAACTACTCTATTACACATGTCATGAACACACCTGTGATGAGCACCTCACCTATCAGCCTCGAATTTTAATCAGCCAAACCATGTCTCCAGCCAAACCCATGATTGGAGACGTTGCTCATGTCGATCATCATCTTCACTCAGTAATTGTCGCCACATAAAAGCACCCCCTCCAACGATTGTCAAACATGCCTGCCACTTTGTGCAAGGTAGAGTGGATTACTTTTCCATACTATGGTAACAAATGAGAGGAGCCCAATGTTGAGAAACAACAACTCCCTTCGTCGACATGATCTGAAAGTATCCCACCTTCGTTGCAGCCTTGTTCTAGGTGCAACCAACCTTCACCACCTACCACGACATAGAACGAGTGCCAAAAACCAGAGCATTTCTCATACATAAGCATTCGACCATCCCTTTTAGGCAATTTCCTAATATACTTCCTTCATATTTTTCATTTGTCTTTATTATTTTGTTATGTTACCTTCTCCATTTTGCCCATTATTCTTCTTTTGATCAAACTCACATTTGACTATGATCACCAACTCCTCCTCCCTATCATCTCCCCCACTCCGATCCACATCAAGTTTTGCAAGATCTTGAGCCATCAGGTCCATCATCCTCTTTTATTCCACCTGGACCCCCATGCTCTAGATTTTATCTTATAGACCCATTAGTTGAGATCAAGGGTCTCGAGCCTAGCAATCCTCCTATAGGTTATCTTGGGCGTAGATGTTCTTTCAAGTTGTTGTACACCGAGCTTCACCACATTAGTCTCCTCTGTTCCATCAGACACCCTTGAAAGATCAATACAGAGTGAAGCACACAACCATAACACCTCCAGTTCTCTCCCTACACATCGAGCCTCCTCCACCTCATTCCTTCAAGCATCCAAATTCCCACGGAGTAGCACCACAATGCTCAAAATTCATTTGGTCGTGTAATGAATGAGGGCTTCGATGTTCCAACATCACCCCTCTACCACTTCCTCGGATCTCATATGCTAATTAGTCATGCTAGACCTGCATATAAAGAAGACGACTGAGGAGAAACCCATATATAGAAGTAGTTATCTAGTCGACGATCAATTCACGATCTTAACCATTTGAAGCAAGGTCTGATCTCGACCATTGATCCAATTACATCAAGTTCTCTAGTTGTGCCACATGTCACATCTATCAGCCATAGGATCATCTCACATCGAAGCCACAAATGCTACCACATGGTGTGGCATCGTCCACACGATCTGGTAGAATTCAACTTGAGTCGTTTGATAACTGCTCGAGTCACATGCCCTCTACATGTGACATGCTATTTACAAGGAGACACTCCATATTTTAAGGATTTGCAATGGAAGGACCATAATTTGGAGTAATTGTAGCCATACCCTACTGGGTATCTCAATTTACAAAGTGATCTTGTGCACATTGCATGCATTTTTATTTTTAGTTTCATAGACGTACTTATATTTGATTATCATTTTTAAAATCTAAAAATTACATGTAGGACATATTTCAAAATTCAAGTCAATAGTGTACCGATGATAGGAATTTTTTACATTCCTAACCAAGTTCTTTCAAGATATACTACTTTTATTTTAGATTTTCCTTCTTGCTAGAAGTTGAATTATAATTATTACAGTGAGAGGCGATTATTGGAGAACAACCAATATATTTCTAATGTCGAATACAAATCAACTAGGATAGAAATAAAGCATTGGGTTGAACTCTTCTTTGGTGTCATAGTGCTCTACATGTAGGATCTCTTTAATTGCCTTTTTATGACCCGTAATTGATTTTATTCATTTAAATTACCATAAATGTGTAAATTTTACCCCAATTGTCTTCTTTAAATCATATTAAATCAACCAATGCTTTAAAAATTCCTAAAAATACTTTTTCTTGATTTTATGTGTTTTCTCATGTGCCCAAATATTTCATGAAATTGATATGTCATGTTCCGAGAAATAATTTTAGTTTAGTTTGTATTTAGTTCATAACTATTTCCCAATTTAGTATTTTGAAAATTTTAAAAGTGCTTTTTATCCATCTTGTAATCATATATGTAGAAATTTAATACTGCAGAAAAACTAATGTTTGATATTTTTAGAATTTAAATAATCAAAATCACTATATTTTAATATAAATTTACTAAAAGTCATTATATTTCCAAAAAATATCAAAAAATATACCAAGTGTATTTCTTGCATTTACATCTCTTGGCAAAAATCATAATTTTGGTCACTGATTGCATCATCAATTGCACAAAACCCCAAAAGATTATCTATTTTTATGCATGTAGATTAAACAAAAATACAAAAGAATGCATTTCATATAGTATTCAGTTTTTATGTCTAGGAAAAAATACAATTTTGTCAAAACGTACACTTCTGTTATTTTTTAGATAAATAGGAAGTTAAATACTAGTTCAATAACCTAGATTGGTTTCCCATACTTTATTACCTTCAAATTGATTTTAAAAATATCCAAAAAAAATTGTTAAGATATTTATTCCAGAACCTACAAATATTCTAGAACCTAAAAATTCATTTCATCTGCATTTTGCATATTTACATCGCAATGCATTCATCTCATATACAAATCATAGAAAAATCATCTTTGTGAACCTAGTTGCTAAGTTCTCTTGATCGAGATTAAGTCTAAATTTTGTCTCCTTATGTCCAACCTTGGGTTTCCCAAGAAAAATTTACTTGAACAAAATAATAATTGAATTTGCGTAGTTATTGAATTATGCCTGAAACCCTGATATGCAACAATACTACAAAATTGACTATGAGAATATAGGGTTTTTTAGGCTCATAGTTAGATAAAGTAGATCACTGATTATAACTATGTACAACTTCTAATCATTTGGTTTTCTTATATTGTCTATATCAAGATATGATTATGGATCAATTAGTGTGAATTTTCCTTTGCATTTATTCACCTTGAATTTTATGAGAGCCTCCTTTGTGTGCTTCAATTGATAGAAGAAATCCCTTAGTTTGTCTGATTAATATGAAGATTGAGAAAAAACCTTCATCTTCCCATCATGCTCATCTCGGATTGATCCCACGTAATCGTAGAAAAATCGTTTTGCATAGAGTTGCATTAATAAAACCAAACACAATATGGTAAACATAAATTTGCATAAGCAATAAATAGATTTTTTAGTTTCTACCAAAAAGGTGCAATTTAATTTTCTAACATTAAATTATGAGGTTATTAGAAAATCTCTAAGTTTATCACACCATGCCCTAAGGTCTTGCCTAAGTTCATAAAGATTTTCCTATGTTCTAAAATATGATCAAGTTTGGTCGCTACATTTATAATGATATTGCAAATATTTTTGATTCTTTATGTTCGCAATAAAATTCATGTTTGTTGTGATATTGCTAGAAATAAATTGTTTAATGATTATCACTTGTCTTTTTCTTCTAATCAGTGCCAAATTGGTAGTGATTAGTATAAAGTTTAGCGAAAAAGTCAACGGATAATTGTTATACAAACCTTTAGAAGTGTCCACAATAGTTACTACATATTATAAGTATACAATCCAATTCTGTAATGAATAATATCTATTGATATAACTTTTCATCAAATGATATAGCAATGAGAAACTCAAATTATTTGTTAGTAGAGAAATAAGAGTGCTCGGATACACTTACATATAGTGTCAATTAAAATCTTCTTGCTATTATAGCCAATGTGACCTTTATTAACTATGTATATTTGTTAGTGATGTAGTTACGATGATTGCATTTTTTCGATCCATTAGGAAATCTTGAGGGAAATAGTACATTATTTATTGTAGTAACTCGTGCTTTCACTTTCTCAATCTCTTGTGAATTTTTTATGTCCTTCTATATTTTCTTCATCACACTTTATATTTGATCATAGTTTATGTCATTTTTGTACATAATTTAATTCAAAAAAATAAGCATCATTCTTAACATAGACTCCATTCTATTTATTTTATAAGATAACAATGAAAGTTATAAGTTAGTAATAAAATAGTATGTGGTGATTCAAACAATAAAGTATTATATATATTTAAAAATTTACAATTATTCAAGATTTGTATAATTAAATAATTTATAACAAATATAAACTTCGTTGATAAACTTTTCTAGATATAATAGTGGACATCATTAATATTTCAAAATATCATGAAATAAATACAATAATCTCCTATGGGATAGGAAAGTAAAATTAAAAAATAAAAAATTGATATTTTATTTTAAGATAGAAAGAAATAATACATGTTAGAGAGAGAGATCATGTTTACGAGAGAAAGATTAACTACGAGGGAGGTATATTAAAAGGAGAAAGTATCCTTTTTCAGTAATTAATTATATTTAAAACCGATGGATAGTTTGATAAAGACTCCATCTTTAATGAGCCATTAAACAATGCACTTTTCGCATTCATCATAAAAAGTTTCATTCCTTTAAAACTTGCAAATACCAATAATCCTAGCAATACGTGCATAGGTTTCCTTGAAATATTTGCCTTCCTTTGAGTATATCCGTGTGTAAGTTTGGCTTGTTTTTGATAATATTACTCGACTCATCCAACTTGTTCTTGAGCACCCACCCGATTCATGCAATCATGTGGTAGTGAGATTTGGGTATGAGATCCTATACCTCATTTCTTTCGAATCGGTCAAGTTCTTCTTGTATCGCTATTAACTAAGACTCATCATCGCCCATTTCATTTGAAATTTGGTTTGCTGAGAGATATAAAGGTTGACATTGCAAAAATATTCAGGTGAGATCTTGTCTGAACACGCACACACATACATCCCTAATCACAAACTCCTTGGGGTGATCTTCAACAAATCTAAAGTCCTTAGACAAAGGATGGGAATTCTCCTTCTTGGGTATACTTGAAGGGTCATCAATTTATAACTCTTCATCGTTTTCTAATTTTTGTACAAAATACTTGCTGAAATTCTCATTAAATGAAACATTGACAGATTTCACAATAGTCATTCTTTTCTTTTCGAATATCTGTAGGCTTTAATCCCTAAAAAATATCCAAAGAAGATGCCTTCTTCATCTTTGGTCCAAAGTTGTCAAAATTGTCCTTAGTCTTAAGAAGAAAGACTTCAAAAACAAAAACTCATCTATCCTCAGTGAGAAATTGAAGTAAATCTCAAAGGGTGTCTTCTTTAATCCAGGACAGATCAAAGTTATGGTTAAGACATATTAGGTTGTAGTTATGTTCTCTACGCAAAAATAACCCGACATATCAAATTCATAAAGCATAACATGAGCACATTCTTGAACAGTGTGATTCTTACACTTAACTACTCCATTACGAGGTGTTGTTCTGTGAGTAGAAAAATTATGCTTTATCCCAACTTTTGTACATTACTAGAAAAATCTCATTCTCAACCTCGTGTCATGATCACTTCTTTACTTAATGATCGTGGTTCCTTATTCATTTTGAATCCATGTATTTATCCTTCCAAACTTTGATAAAGCTGAGTCCTTTATTGTAAAGAACAAAACTCAAGTGAAATATGATTAGTCATCTCCTACAATAAAATAGTAACAACTACTACTTAAACTTTTGGATTTTGTAAGTCCTAATAAGTCCAAGTGTAAGAGTATTAAGAAGGTAGTATATTAATGAAGTTCTTTCCCTTGAAGGTAGATTGTAGGTAGTTCTTTAATATTTTGCTAAGCTTGTTGATTGTTTTCATATGGATGCCACCTTATCTTTTTGCAAGAGTAGATCTTCTTATGAGACAAAACATAATCTAACAATGAATAATCATTGAACCTAAGTATATAGATGCTTTTGTTCCTATCTCTCTTAATAAGAACTTCTAGTATATCTAGTTTTAAAAATTCAAAGCATTTTTAGAAAAAAGTTAACCTTTATCACAAATATGAGAGATACTAAGCTGGTTGTGCATCAAACTTTTAACTAGACTAACCTTTTCAAAAGAATTGAAGGAGTTACCAATCATACCTTCTCCAATGATTGAACATGTGTAGTTATTACAAAGGTGATTGCTCCACCTTTCTCAAGATCTACCTTGATGAAGAGGCATGTATCTCCAATCATATGCTTGAAGCTCAAGCATCCATTGTCCATGATCCAGTTGCCTCTCTTGACATCATACGAAAGAGCTCTTGGTCATGTAACTGTGTTGAGGGTGTCTCCAACCATGAAGTATTTCGACATGCTTTTTAGGTTCGGCATAACAGTTGATAGAGCCTTTTGGTACCGTTTCTTTTTGGGTCCTTGGAGGTTTAGCTTGGATCTTGAGAATTTTCGAAGATTTATTACACTTAGTGGCTTTATATTGTCTAAGCTTAACTTTAACATGTTTATAGATACTAGTTTTAGTGCAAGGTTCACAACCAATTCCAAAGTTTATTTTTGAATGATGTGAAGCTCAAAGTAGTCTATCTAAGTTTTCTTTACCCTTTGTGGACATTGCTAAACCATCTACAATTTTTTTAAATTTTTTAACTCAGCTACAATGTCTTCTAGTTTCTTTATATTATTTTTGATTAAGCTAAATTCATTTTTATGTTGTTGTCAGAAATAAGGACATAACGTTAAGCTCATAAATTTATTCTTAAGATATTATACTTCAAATTCATGTTCTAGGTAAATGGTGTACGAGTTCATCTGAAATTACCTATATGTCGATGGCCATGAGTCCTAGCAGGTTTTCTTCATTATCTGAGCTGTTTGATTCACTTTCATTCGAGTCGAAATAATCCCAAGATGCTTGAAAAGCTTTCTTCTTTGGGTGGGTGCTTGCATAGATTCTTGGAGAATCATTTATTCCTTTCATCATTACCTTCCTTTTCTCATAAGACTCGTGAATACTTGCCGTGGATTTTCTTGAGTAAGGGAAAATCCTTCTTGATGCGACTCTTCTTCCTCAGATTGTAGCAAATCATCTTCCTTTCTTTCTTATGTGTATCACTTTTTAGAAATTTCTTGACATCTTGGGTTATTAAAATTATATCACCCTCTAAGCTTTCATCATACTAGTGTTCTTCTACCTTTAGCATCAAGATTTTTTTGATCTTGATTTCTTCTGCTTTCTCTCTTTTTTTCTACTTCTTACGAGAGTATCTTACCTATTAGATCATCCATAGGTAGAAAATATGAGTTTTTGGTTTCCTTTATTATAGTCTACGTGGTTCTCCAGTCTACTATGAGAGATCTAAGATTATTCAATACATGTGTGGATTTCTTGAATCTATTCCAAGATTCGATAGCCCATTGGTGATACCTGAGAAACTGGTGTTCATATATTTGATGGATTGTCTTTCTTCTGAATATTTCGACTTTGTTGGAAGAAGCTGATTCAGGTCTCCTTGACCTTGCTAGACCTCTCATAATTATACTAAGCTTATTCAATATCTCATATGCCATCTTGCAAGCTGAGGAGCAGTTGAATTCTTCTTGATGATGCAAAAGATTGCATTCATCGTGTTGGAGTCATGTATTGCATGCTTCTTGTCTCTTTTAGTTAGAGTATTGTCTTTTTTGATGATCTGATGAGTGTACGTGCTTTTAATGATGATCCATAATTATAGTCCATGGACTCCATAAATATTTGCATTCTAACCTTTAGTAGTTGTAGTTGGTGCCATCAAGTGCAGTGTGTCTTACCACTGACTGGCTCTTGAATGTGTTGTTGTTGTCGTTGTTGACCATTTCTACAACTAGTGATGTTGAGAGCGATTTCAATTTTTATAACTAGATCATGATACCAAATGAGAGTGCATGCGGATCAAGACATTACTAGAAGAGTTTGGGAGGTTGGGTGAGTAGTAGTATCTAATAAAATTACTTGTGGAGTTAACACAAGTTTAAAGCAAGCCAACTATAGAATCAATAACCATACATAGAGACATTTACGTGGAAATCCAAGTAGGTGAAAACCAGGACCCGAGTCCTCTAACTTAGGATTTCTGATCACCCTAGTCGACTAACTTCTTCACTATACCGACATATTTTGTAGAGATCATACGTCAATATGCTTTACAACTTTGGATTAACACACCAAAGTCAACATCACTAAATTAGACATTGTGACAACTTCAAGGATTGGATAGATCTTGACTATCCTATGGCATGTTTGGATTCGGAAGACTCCGAGTATCCAAGAAACCTACAATATTTGGATTTAATAACATGACTTCCTATAGAAACTGCTACCTATAAAGAAATATGGTATCCGAAATTTTATTTTTATACAACTAGTTGTGTAAGAATATTGCTAAGCATGTATATCAAAAAATAAGTAAGAGAAATATCTCATATAAGCACATGTGACTAAAGTATAAAATCAGAATTATCTCACCAATAGTGTTGTTGCTTGCACAAAGTATATCTCTTACTAGTTGAAGAGGAATTTTGAAGCTCGTAGGTGATGGGCGTTGGCTTTGAGAGCTGGAGCAGATTGCAACAATCAAAATGGCTCTTGAGACTTGAAAGCTCTCTTGGAAGCTTAAGAACTTGAAAACACACAAGAAGTGAAGAATGACTCTTTGAATTCTTTGCTTTTTATTGTGTGATGTGGTGCGCGTTCCAATAAAAGGTCTAGACTCGTTTATACGATGGTAGTGTCAAGCTTTTGAAAAAGTGGTCATTGGAAATAATCATGTGAAGAAATAGAAAATATATTAAGCTATTAATCGATCAGTATGTGCTGATTGATCGATCAAGCAAGATTGATTGATCAGATCTTCTAATCTTATTTCATCAAAAGTAGTCATTAAAGTACCATTGAATTTGAATTCAAAAGTTTATTGACCAGGGTTTGCAAAGTGATTGATAAAAAAGTGGTCGATCAGAACTGAAAGTTGATATATCATTCGTTAGTCGATTAGTTGCAAAATGATGATCGATTAATTGTTGTTACTGAAATGAAAAGTGCTACTAATACAAGCAAATGTAACTTATATACATATTCATTTCTCTTTTGTTAGTATATACATTACAAATCAAGTTTACAACAATAACAAATACAGAAAACTCTTGATTCAATGCTTTGATCATTGATGCTTTTCTTCATATGTAAAATAACCACTAATCCTGTAAGTCAAAGAAATATAACACGCAAGTGACTTTCTATAAGTTTACATGTCATTGAAAAAAGAAAATACGAGAGATAGGACAAGTTCTAATAGGCATACAAAGAACTAACCTTTTTTGATTTAGATGAGTGTAATATTAGATATGATTAGAGAAATTGTGAAAATGCAAAAATAATTTAAACATTGCAACTAGTATCTATGCTCAGATTTTCATAACCAAATAGTATAGAAAATAGAAAACGTTGGAGTGAATAAATGCAGCATTAAATGAGCTTATGATTTTGAAAAATTCTTTCACTCACACCACTTTCTAACCATCTTACAAGGTTCCTCTAATTGCTCTTACATAAAATACATATAATTTGTCAAGTATAAACAAATCCTCGTTGTATTTTAAAAATAAGTGACAATAAATTCATTTGAAATTAATAAAAGAAATGTTGTACATATTATAACGATAAGAGTGTGATGTCATTATTTTTATAAATTAAATACTGTTATTAGAAAGCTTTGATAAAAAAAACGATAAACGAGTGACTTAAAAGATTCTTTAAATCATAGTCATGTTAGGTAAGTCCCCATTCATACATATGTATAGGTAAAACTTCACATAAAGTGGGGCCTTTCTATGGTAGTGGAAAGCGATCCATCTAATATTTTTATTTTTAATCATGTAGTTAAGATTAAAGGTATATTTATATTTATTATTTTGTTGATTTAAATCTCATTTTGGTCATTTTACGATTTTCAAAATATGGAATCTAATAGGCCAAAATTTCCTCCACCATAATTTAACCTCTCTTTGCATGCACCAAACTCGAATATACATGTATAATCCGGTAAGCAATGCACAATGACATGGAGGGAGGCGACCGAACATGGGTTCATCTTCGGCATTAGAGACGATGGATCAGTATTGTACTGTTTAATATCTAGTTGCAGAATCGAGGAACCACTTTTCCTCCTCGATCTCTTCCACTGCTGCATTAGACCAAGAAAGACATCAGAAAGTCTCATTATTAGTTTACATTCTAGGTCAGAACTCTTGACAAAGGTCAATTCTTTAGATGAGACTCAACTCTAGCCTCGTTTTGTGCCCATAGCTTATACCATATCCAACGATGGACCTGAGGTTATAACCAATGTGATGGGTGATGCATTGAGGCCGATCATGTCTCTCTCCTCCTTTTCCAACACGATGAGTAACAAAGGACCCCTCCTTCATCACCAACATTTCACCAACCTACACACACAATGAGAGGTGTGCGGAGACGATGAATAACCCTATCAATATTCCGGTTTCAACACCTCCTTTAACGTGCCTTCACCGACCCTTCCTCCATCAATAGCGATGGACGGATTTTCCATCGTTCATGCATCCAACATCATCAACTTCTACGCACAACATGTTGAGTGTACCAAACATGACTATGGATTTTTCATAATTGACGCGTATTTTACATAGTGTATGAGTATATTACATAGTGAATGATAATTTTTTACAAATTTTTTTATCTTTATATATCATATTCTTGAAAATAATCAATAAATTACCTATGAGCTTTTCATTTTGCAGATGATCATACTAAATTTACAAAAAGATTACACATTTTACTTAAAGTCATTGCAATCTATGATAATTTCACCAAATAATGCTGGTTTAGAACTTAAAATAAATGAAATATTACCGATGGAGTTTTCATTCTACAATGCATCATACTGCACATACAAAACGAATACATATTTTTCAAAGAAGTTTTTCATTTTGAGAGCACGATATTGCTCCAACCTTGCCTGGAAATGTAACTGTAACAAAATGTAACAAAGGAGCTATTAATAATTTGAAACGCTATTGCTCCAATTTTTGTCGAAAATGAAACTAAATTACACAAGAGCATGAACCATGTACTCAATTTCGAAGTCATATCTAACTTTAAAAATTTACATTGTGGTATCAATCTTTGGTATTTCTTTCGATATGATCCACGACTGCTCAATGATTATTTTGTCTTTCTAATCTTATATCACATTAGCTCAAATCAATTTTACACAAATCTTAAATCTTAAGCTTGAATACCACAATATTACTTTTTAAAATTCATGTACTCGAATGAAATTTGGTTCATAGCTTTAGAACTTTTGTATAATTTACTATATATATATATATATATATATATATATATATATATATATATATATTATAAGGGTAAAACGGGGCTGCCCCGCGGGAGTAGCCAACTTGGCTACTCCCACCCCTATTTTTCCCTTATTTTTTTATTTTTTTGGAAAATAAAAATTTGTATATTCATCACTATATCCTCTAACATTCTATTAAAATTTCGTCAGAAACAGAGACTCCTAGGCCCTCCATCAAGACGCCATTTTTTTAATGGTCGCAGTATTTTTTAAATCGACCATGTTTGGATAGAGGCTGTAGGAGTCTCTGTTTCTGACGAAATTTTAATAGAATGTTAGAGGAATATAATGATGAATTTACAAATTTTTATTTTCCAAAGAAATAAAAAAATGAGGGAAAAATAGAGGTGAGAGTAGCCAAGTTGACTACTCCTAAGGGCAGCCCCATTTAACCCATATTATAATTATAATATATACAATAATGCTGTATACAACCTGATCAATCACCGTAATCATATTCTTGAAGTCTAATATTTTAATTTCGATTTTAAATTTAATAATAATAATAATAATAATAATAATAATAATAATAATAATAATAATAATAATAATAATGGGAACCAACAAGGGCGGCGAGAGCAGAGAAGGAACGTCAGCATCCGGAATCCACGTGGCAGTGACGTGGCGTCTCACGTGCAGTGCAGCCTATCCCACAAGAGGCGGCATCCGCAACTGGCCCCTGGTCCGTACACGTGCACCATCGGACGGCCATGTAGGCTCGATCTCGTGGACGCATGGCCCCCAAGTCCTCGATCCAAGGGATCGGGAGGGCCCACCAAAGGCCCATATAATTTCGTGCAGTGGGAATCAAAACGTGACGTGGATTCGAAATGTGAGCCAATGATGCAGTCAGGGGGGGACCACGTCACAGAAATGTGGACTTGGACGGGGATGGTTTAATTGCGTTTTAGCCCAAGGAGAACGTGGTTAACAGGATTAGTCCAACAATATTTTTGGAATTGTTACCTAGAACCCTAACATCTTGTCTAATTACACCATAACCCCTACGATCATCGTAGTTACACCGCGATCATTGTAAATTACACCACGGCCCGACTCAGATACTACAGAGATATATACGTTAAAAAGAGATTATAGGAGTCGTGATATAAGTAGAAATATTACGAATTTGTATCCCATGTAAAATTATATTTAGGGTCGGTTTGGTAACCGGGTTTATCCCTCTCTATTCTTGGTTTGGAATTCCATCACAAATCACAGTGACATCACATCACATTCCTTATTCCAACCCTTTCCAACCCTCATAACGATCTCAAACAACCGTTATTCACATCATGTTACCCCAACCTATCCCATCCCAATAATCAAACATGCCCTTAGAAATATGATTATGGGTCTTCTCCTCAAGTTATGTGTAGAGAGGATGGGAGCATTACCTCGTAAGGGTTAGTGCTCTTGCTTTGCACGCTATAGTATGGGTCCAAACCCTACCGTGTAATTCATTTGACATTTTCCAATAGGTGGTTGTTTGTGGATTAGAATCAATTTCATCATCACCTGCAATTATTTAGCATCATTTTTTCGAATAATATTACACTTCAACCATCAGATAAATGAGAACTAATGACGTGAAATAGTTGTTCAAATGAGATCGAGTATCACATTATTACTTTTTAAACTTCAACTACGATATTAAAATTGGATATATAATTCAGGAATTTTTATATAATTTAGTCTTGAAGTAGAGAATGTCCCTCCTTTTTTTTTGAAAAAAAAAATTCAAACAAGGAGCCACAGACTATGCTAATTTATGGATTGGGATCCTCCACATGTTCGAATAGAAGCCATGCAGTCATCATCCATACTCTGAGACAACTTGCAATGCAATCTCCTCGGCAATTGCCTTTCAAGTCTTTTATTAGGGTTTTATCTGTTGTCCTTTTCATGGGTTCAGTTGCAGCCCTCCGACGTTTACGTATTATCCCATTAAATACTATTTATTATACATATGGAAGACCAGATGAGCAGTGGGAACTTGAGGTCTGATGGATGGACACATCGATCTGTGATTTCTGACTGGTCAGGACCATCATCGTCTTCTTCTTCTTATTTCTATTATTGACATTAAAAAAATCCGAGTCTTGAACTAAATTGATTCTTTAAAAGTTACATAGAAATTGATGGGAGACGGGCAACAAGATGCGCCGCCAATCCCTTTTGAATGGCAAATCCAATTCTTCGAAATACAACATTCATAGACTTGGGAACCATAACATTGCCATGCATGATTTTTTGAACCCTCTTAAGGAGCTCCACTGCTTCACTTGCCAAGAACCCAAATGTATCAAAACCAAATGGGATGAATACGTGTTGATTGTCAATGCAGGCCTTCTCATGCTTAGCCACTTTAGCTAATGCAGCTTTTTGTGCAGCGCATCCCGCAACAAAATCACTCTTTATCGGACCCACCAATGGAGACACTCCAGTCAAATCAACACATGCATGCTTTCCTCCAACCCATCCAAATATCAAAACATCTGCCGGTCTAAGTGTCGATCTCCCCTTCTGTGGATCAGTTAAGAAATTCACCGGTGCTTCTTTTTTTGAAACAACACCTGCATGTCTGAGTATATCAAATAGAACATCTCTGACAAGATCATGTCTGTATTTAAAACCTGGAAGCTCGCGACAATGAACGGCATGGTCCCCAAAAGCATCCAAGCAAGATTTGTGGCATACTGGATAAGCCTCATCTGGTGGAAAAAGGGGAATCATGATGCGATACTTGAGAATACTACGATATTCAATGGGTGACATATGCAATCCAAGCCCCTCAATAGGAATGGCAAGTAGGAAATCTTGGACATGTTCAGCTTGTAAACAATGGAAAATTGCTTTTTGCCTAGCAGACATGTCAAACTCAGCTTCCATATCTTTTACGATTTTGCTAAAAAAAGAATTCGCCAAAGCATTCTGGGCTTTAGGGGGGACGATATCCTTACTAGCAAAATGTGTAAGATCAATAGATGGGAGTGCGACACGTAGACCTTCCAAAGCATTAAGGAAATCAGAATCCATACCATGTATCCCGCTGTCTCGTAGCATGTGGTCTTGGAGCATCCATGATTGAGCTCTGGAGGCCACAAAAGCATACGAAGAAGCCTCAATAGCTGAGTAAAGACCTAAACCGCCGAGCCGGATGGGTAGCGACGCCACTCTCCATTGAAGGTCACCAAAGAAAGGACCTCCAAACACCACAATATCCTCAATAGCTCCACACAATCCTTTGTCAAACCATGCAGCGACCCGTTTCATGTATGTTGATTGACATGTCCGTAAGCCAAACATAAGCTTGGCAGTACCCATACAAGAACGTAAAAGAAGTAGCTCACTCTGTGGATCATCCAGCTGAGGAAGTAAATGCATTAGGTCAACAGCCTTGGTAGCCCTCGTCATAGCCAATTCTTCAATAAAGTCTTTGTCTCTACTCACAGCTCCTCCAAGCAATTTCACACCTAGCCGCGACCTCCCAATATCTATGGGAAACAAACCTTCACGGATCTTCTGACCATCACATGAAGGCCAGAACAACTCTGTTTTTTTTATATTTAGAAAAAGCCCCATCTCTGGACCCCTGCATTGAATAATGTCAAGTGCCTTGGCCACTTCTACAGTGTCCCCAACAATTGTCCCATCGTCCAGATACCAAGCATGAAGTAGGAGTTTACAGTTGTCTCTGATCTCATGAATAAGTGGGTGCAATGCCAGAGAAAAAAGAAGGGGGCCTAAAGGGTCACCTTGCTGCACTCCTGTTGATGACCGCAAATGATTGTCTCCAATATATAATCTGGCGGCTTGAGCATAGATAAATTCTACCCATGGAGAAATAGAGGGGCATCTCCTCCTAACTTCCCCAAGCATCAGAGATCTATCTATTAAGTTGAAAGCATTAGAAAAATCCACCGTAAGCATAGAAAGAGATCCGTCTCCGTGAAGCTTGCTCAAAAGATGATTGATGCTATGTAAGATGGCTTCCGCTCCTCCAGATACACCAACTCCAAATTGAAAGTCGTTAAGATATTTAGATGTCTCCTTGCTAACCCCTGCCATAGCAACTTTAGATACAAGGCGCCTCCATATAGTACCTACCGCAATAGGACGAATGCTGTTGTCCGGTTTGAGTAGTGGAGTGAGAGGTGCAGAGGCTATAAACTCAGCCAGACTTAAGGGGCATCTCCCACTAAGCCACAAATTAACTACCAAGGAAATAACATGCAAGAGATCCTTGGCAACCGGTGATCCTTCCCCACAAAGGGCATCTAAAATATGTTGAGCTCTCAGACCATCTCTCCCACAAGATGTCCCTTTAGGAAATGATTTGATGGCTCGCAAAATAACATCTGCATCAGCTGTAAGAGGAGAATCTGTAATCAAGATGTCTGGTGGAACAGGAGGCGGCTTATAGGGATGTTTAGCCTCTAAGGCCTTCAAGGTGTCTCCATTAAAAGGCGCCACTCCTGAAGAGCACAAAACCTTTATGGCTGCAGTAAAATGTCCATCTGCCATTTTGCGAAGACATTGTCTTATGCTAGAGCTTTGATATTTATCCTCCTCCAAAGATTTATTCTGATTAACAACTGAAACCCCTGAAACATCCCCCTTCATAAAATCACCCACCCAATTGGTGAAGCCATCTGTACTGCCCCACTTAGTGAGTGAGCTCAAAATAAATTGTTGTTGCAAGAATCTTCTATTACCAGATCTTTTATCCCTCCTGTTCACGGGTCTGAAAACCTGTAGGGTGCACCGAGGAAGAAGCAACAATCTCACCCAAGCTTGTAAGGATCCTGGCCCAGCTATAACTTGATGCAGAGCTGCTTTCAAAGCATGAGAGAAGGCAAGCCGACAACTTGGAGGAATGCTCTTAACAATGGTGATCGGGTGCTTGAAAATATAATCAAGGAGCGCAGCATCAATAATCACACCATCATTAGTAGCAGGTACAACAGGTGCTATGTGAAGGGTGGGTTTCAGGATACCGATAATGTGTCCTTGGACCGCCCCTGCATCATCTGTGGCACGAACAAGACCATCGTCATGATGGCAAGCACGACACAAAACTTGTATCTTCATGCACCTTCCGCACAACCATTAATCTGCTGCTTTCCACTGACCGAACCCACTCATTTACAACATTAAAATTAGTTGTACAGGATTTTCTGGAAAAAGAAAAAGGACCCATAAATTTACAGGTGAATAGAGATGCGTCGTGTTATGATCCACTGCACAAAGTAATGAATGACGACATGGATACACATTCAGCACTCATCAGAAGACATAGCTGTCCCCTTCGAGAGGAGGATACATTTCAAATTTTGATAATAACGATTAAAAAAGAAATTGGAAATTTAAGCTAAACGACCAGATGAATAACATACTTTCGCTCTCGTCCTCACTCTCACACTCTTTTTTTTTCTTGTGGGGGACTGGAAGAATGCGTGTGCATGCATGTGTGTGTTTCGGAGGTGGGAGTGCTCGATTCGTTGAAGGCACTTGCAATCGATTCCCTCATGATCGTTCTCATCATTTGGATGAACTTATCGAGGAACGGTAATTTTACACGTTTGGCTCATTTTACTGCGAGATATCTTGAGAGAGTCTTGTTGAAATCGATGATGATCATGTGGAACTAGAGGGATCGATTTCTTTCCATTTACTCGAAAAATTATTATATGACTTTTGCCATCTATTTACTCCTACTCGCTAGTATTACCTGCGATGCATCGTCGTTGTCAAGAGGGATTAGAGGAGTATGCATTGAGCAAGAGAACTTATTTCGTCTACATCGATGGATGTGCATATATGCTCCAACTTGAAGGAGGTTAGATAATAGTAGGTGGGTAAGACAATTAAGTAATGGATCATGCAAAAAAAGATCTATCTATTCTAGTATGGTATCAGGCAAGAGTAAAGTATTTGTTTGAACATTATTGTTTGTTACATTAATGATTCAATTACTCGCTTTACATGATTTCCTCCTCACAAAATTCACACGAAATTTAAAATAATGTTTTCTTCTTCTTAATCTTGTACTAAGCTCCTTACTTCAACAAGCCTAGTGGATTCTTGCTTTTATGATTGATTTCATGTAATCAACTTATTCATGTTAAGAAGTAGAATAAAATTGAAAAAATATAAAAGATACTTTAGAAATTGCGTAGTATAAACACATGTAGGGGTTGTTTGATAGAGGAATAAAGAAAAGGATAGGAAGGAATAAGACACTGTTTCTGTTCGATTGGAGGAAGATGATAAGGGAGAATAAGGAGGGATAAGTGATAGTTATCTGCTATCCTTTGTTCGGTAAGAGGAAGAGGATAAGAGGGGGATAAGAGGATTGTGTTAGATAAGACGGTTAGATAATTGACAATTATTTGTATTTTTATTATGACGGAGGAATAGCGAGGGAGAGCCTTATTCTTTATTTGACTCTAGGACCAAAATGTTGATCGTCTATAGATAGAATGATCAACTCCTTAGTATAGTACATATTTATTAGATTTGAATATTGTACCATCATGCATGAAGCGAGTTGGAGGCAGGTACACATTCTCATTCATAATCGCCACCCCTGATTGGATCAAGCAATTAGATCATAAAACTATCTAAATCGATAAAAAAGTGAAATCATAATTACACATAGCATAAAACAAATCATTCTTTGCACACAATGATTTCTCTTGAGTGGTTTGATGGGCTCAAATACATGGTAAGCTATATTGCGATATATCAGCGATATATCAGTATCGACAGATGACCGATATATCATCAGTATGGCCGATACATACCCTTGCAAGGTCATTTTCTTTACAAAATCGGGTCGAAATCAACGATATATCATCGATATATTGTATCGATATGATACCGATACCTATATTACGTTCCTTGCTCAAATATACCTACATCATTGTCGTCTCTATAACGATTAGAGCTCAAAATCCGTCATTAGGCCTTAATATGTTTGGCACATGTTTTCGAGGAAATTGCATAACCTTGTGATCAAAGTACTCTCCATAAATCATCCAATTTTACATGGACAACGAGAGTCGTGGTCTAATGATTCGTTGGTTTATGGGTGCAAGTTTACATACAATTTGGGTGTTGTGAAAAGAGAGAACTAGATAGAAAATCGAAATCAACATCATCAAAAACTTCTCAAAATATCAAAACTAATAAAAAATGACTACTTTATTGTGTTTGTATGGTTACCAAGGTATAAAATAAAAAGATAATCCATGAGTCACTTAGCAAGGTTTTAAAATTTGAAGTAAACATCAAACCAGAAAGGTATCGATTTTTATTTTTCATGTTCGGACCAATGAGACCGATCGATCGAAACGGTGATGATGCCAACAGTTCATAAAAATCGGAAAAGATCAAATCGTTATATACTTGATTTGGTTCATATGATTCAACCAGGTCAAACATATTTAGACCGATATATTCTACAAATAAATATAAAAAATACTACATCATACTTTTAGCGGGGCTATTCTTTGTACATTTGCGTCCTTTCAAAATTTTCCAATATCACTTGTACACCTATTTTTTACAATTACATATGTACCCTTATATTTTTACAAGACACAGAATAATGACCTTTTATTATTTCACTTGTGCAACTATATTATACAAACATAATGATAATATTGTGATTTTTTAAGGAATGAGCACAAGTGATATTACTAAAAAGTTATAGGTACAGATATTATTAGAAAAACTCTACATATATAATATGTATAAAATTAATAATTTTAAAGCTATTTAAAGTTTAATTCTTGAAAATTTGTTAATTTACTACTTCTCATAGTATGATTATGACAGTATCTCCATTTATTATCAGAAGTAGACAACCTCATGCACAAGGTGGAAAGAGAGAGACAATGCTCATATAGTAGGAAGTGAGAGGCGATAATGGGTCAGTGGCACATGCATAAGGAGAAGAGATAAATAAGTACTATTCTATGGGTTATAATGATACTATTATGAATAGTTTTTAAAAATATGCATTTTAATAAATTATTAAAAATTATTTTTTTGTCGAAAGGGATGGTTGAACTAGAGGTTTAGTTAAATTGGTTCAACTAAGTTTAAGCGTTCCAACAAGGTTTTGACTGATTTTTATTTTCTGAATAAAAGCTAGGTGGTTGGACCATGTTTTTTATTTTGGTTTAATCGATTGAATCAACTAGTTCAGTTCGGTTTTAAAACCTTGTCGTCTGGGTTTAGGAAAAACAATAAAGTGCTTTGTATTGGTTGTGTTTAGACTGAAAACTCCTCAAGCCCCCTACTCAATATTCTCAACTAAGTACCACAACTAAAATCTCAAACCATTAAAAAGTTCGACACTTATCAATTCAAATATGCAAGATTAGATATAAGAACATCAAAATCCTAAAGGATAAAGTGCTTTGTATTGGTTGTGTTAGATTGAGAACTCCTTAAGCCCCCTACACAATTTTCTCAACTAAATACCACAATTAAAATCCCAAACCATGAATAAGTTTATGACCATTATCAACTCAATACATGCAAGATTAGATATAATAACATCAAAATCCTAAAGGATAAAGTGCTTTGTATTGGTTGTGTTAGATTGAGAACTCCTCAAGCCCCCTACACAATTTTCTCAGTTAAATGCCACAGTTAAAATCTCAAACAATGAATAAGTTTATCCAGTATCAACTCATTACATGCAAGATTAGATATAAGAACGTCAAAATCCTAAAGGATAAAGTGCTTTGTATTGGTTGTGTTAGATTGAGAACTCCTCAAGCCCCCTACACAATTTTCTCAGCTAAATATCACAATTAAAATCTCAAACCATGAATAAGTTTATGACCATTACCAACTCAATACATGCAAGATTAGATATAAGAACATCAAAATCCTAAAGGATAAAGTGCTTTGTGTTGGTTGTTAAGATTAGATATAAGAACATCAAAATCCTAAAGGATAAAGTGCTTTGTGTTGGTTGTTAGACTGAGAACTCCTCAATCCCCTACACAACTTTCTCCGCTAAATACCACAATTAGAATCTCAAACCATGAATAAGTTTATGACCATTATCAACTCAATATATGCAAGATTAGATAAAAGAACATCAAAATAGAAACACAAATAATGTTAGACAACTCGATAGAGAATCCGATCTTTTAACTGTTGTATTGCTTTGTATATGGAGGCGTTATTAATCACATGCGGATCACAACACAACCAAACAAATCGCGTGTAATATTGTCCAATCACAGTAAATACAATCAATCATAAATGAATCAAGTATTATTGCGAGAAAACTCAATCAGATAATAACTTGACTAGATTCATCTCAACCCATGATTTCAACGGACTCAATCACTCCATCCTTTTCACTAGCTACTTGAATCAAGGACAAATTTCTTTTAGTTAAATCTTGCAACATTAGAGTCTATTCGTGTCAAACTTCTCTTCCAAACTAAAAAAGGAACTTCCATAATCTAGGCATCCCGTACAATAATAATACATGTATAGAAACATAATCAGATAATATACGACGTAATTATCTGATTTACAATATAGCTCTCTCATAAAAATTACAAGAACTCAGAATTCTACCTCTTTTTCTTCTTTTGATTTTCTCTTCACCCTTAGTTTTGTTCATCGGATTTTTTTTAAATAATTTCATAATAGCAAATTGATTATGCTGAAAAAAGATATCTGTTTGACTAGTGTTACTAACTGTTGATATGACTTGAATCCTAACAATTTATTAGGTTGGATTGCTAACATGGCTAATCTACATCTTGCTTTTTGATTGGTTGAGAGATGTTAGGCTGGATTGCTGAAATCTTTGACTTGCCTCATGAATCTTGATTGGCTAAGAGTTGTTGGATTGGATTACTGAAATATCTGATCTGCCTCCTGAATTCATATTGGATGAGAGATGTTGGAATGGATTGCTAAGATGTCTAATCTGCCTCCTGAATCCTGATTGACTGAGCTGTTGGGCTGGAATGCTGAATACAATTGGTATTCTTCTGTTGTAGTATAAAAGGTGCCTTGGGACCACAATTTACTGCAACCCATGATCCTCATTTTCATCCGATATATGTATCTTCTAATCATCCTATGTATTCATTCTTTTCCACGTAGTGAAAATCGATCGCCGCCGTCCAAAGACGTAACCCAATTACGAGGGAACCTTATAAATCAGTGTGTTTGCATCTTGCTTATTTGATCGTGTTTCTGCATGTTTGCTTCCACGATTCGCAACACTAACATCTACATGGAATACAAATCCTTATGCGAATGAAGTCTACAAGTTTATTCTCTTTCAAGCTTTGTATTCCTATACGTACTCGTAGTTTGGAAAATCCGAAGATGCGGGCCACCTCTTCTATATATGCGAGAGCTCTATGGGTGTTTTGATGAGTTTTACAGTGAATCACTATCTCATTATCATGTTAAGGTACCTAACTATTTATTTTTTTAAATGCTTACAGTCGTGGTTCTGATACTTATGTGTATTAATTCGTTTGCACACCTAACACATTCACCAATAGGGGCTAAAAATAAGGTAATTAAAGTTATTTTAAGTACACCTGCACACGACTACTACACTTTTAAAACCCCATAAAATATGCAACAACAAAGCCTTTTTCCACATTAACTAGGATTCTTTACATCCATTCAGATCTATCTCGGATCAATCTCGGACTTAGATAGAAAAAAACTAAGATCCCTTTGTATGGTCTCATTCCAATACTTCTTGGACCTTTCTCGCACTCTCTTAGCCGGCTCAACATCTCAGAACTCGCATCTCCTAACTGGTGCATCAACTAACCTCCTTTGCAAATGACCAAACCACCTTAAGCGGTTTTCTCGCATCTTATTCTCGATCGAGCTACACTGATTTTCCTTATGATTGCATCATTCCGAATCCGATCTTTACGTGTGTGTGTCCACACATCCACCATAGCATTTTCATTTTTGCTACTGTCATTATCTGCACATGTTTAAGGTTCACAAGCCAACGTTCAGATCCATAGAGCGTACTCACGGTTGTTTTGTAAAACTTTTCTTTGATTTCAAAGGGGTTTTCTTATCACAGAGAATGGTAGCGACTCTTCTCCATTCTAACCCTACTTAGCCTATAAAAATATGCATCAAAAATAAAATCTTTAAAATATAGCACTTACGTATATAAGCATAATGCTTAATATACATGTACTACTCACATGTATAATACCCACATATGCACATATAATACATGCATTTGCTTTCACTCAAAGCATTCATTTCATAATGTACAAATCAATTGACCACTCAGATTAGCCTACTAAGTGCTTGATTAGTCAACTGGTCATTTGTCTATGCTCGGCTCTAACTGATTGATCAGATCAACTGAATATTTTCTTGTTTAAAAAACTCCATTGATCCCAAAATCATTCAGGCTGATAAGCCCAATAAAAAATCTTTTGTGCCATTCAAACCTTCCCCTAACTTAGCTATTGACTCCTCACCTAATTACGCCCTAGCTTATCAACCCATTGTATCTCGGAGAATTCGACTCCAAAAGAACCCTCACAAAAGAGGAAAAAAATAGATGCAAGATGTTAACCAAAGATCCCTCCCATTCAAATGAATTCAACACGATCATACAGTGGCTAATGGCCATTAAACACATTCAAACCACAAAAACATAGTAAACAAGTGCCATTTGCATTTCGATCCTTCGCTCCCAAGCAGGTCGACCGGAGGAGGTCCCAAGCGTTGTCCTCTGTGTGAAACCAGAGAAGAAAATGCTGGTTTGCGACTGATTGTACACCTCACATTAAAATTTTGGCTCCTTTGGCTTGCTTGTGGTTCCTCTGGACAGAAAGAACTAGAACCACTGCTAACTGTAGACATCACATATTCAGCAAGACAAGAAATAGTTCTTACAGCTCTGATCCCTAAACTCCTAACTCAAGGAAGTTTTCCCGCCCTGCATAACTGGCAATGACAAAGGATAGAAAGATGATGTCATCATGTCGAGGATGACTAGAGTCAGAAGAGGTGAAGCGATGACGATTCAAAGGGAATGTCCAACATGACTCTGGAAAACATGAATCTGACTTTCTTGGAACTAATCGAATCGATCCACGGTAGACTGATTGATAAACAAATCCCAACTACAAATTAATTAAAACTTCAAGATCCTGTAGTGATAGCACCAGTGTTGGGAAACTACTGTTCATGCATAAGATGGACAACTCAGTTTTGCTGTAAATATGAATGAACTAATATCAACAAATTTTACATGTTAGCATCATGTCATTACAAGGTATTTCAACGACTGCGAGTAATCAGTATTTCCATTACAACCTTTTTCAAGTTAACTTCCGTTGTAAGATAATTAATGTCCTCACAAACAAAGTCTAGCTTACCTCTTCAAAACATCTTTGTGGACTTCCACTAAAATAATAATGCACTTGGTAAATTATTTGTATTTAGGGTCGCAGACAGATACTACACATTATCTATTTTTATCTGTTCTAAAATCAGGATACATGCACGACAGTTGGCAGATATGAATAATTTATTATTTTGCCCTTAGAAGATGGTAATATGTACACATCAACATGGACAATAAAAGAAATACTTCATAGATTTATAGATAAGTTTAAATGTGAGGCAAGGAAGACACACAAGATAAATGTACATTGCATGTGTTTATTTAATAAACAATTCCATTGAATGTGGATGAGAAGATATAAAAATTTTGTTACAATTTAAAATAAGGGATATTTACCCAGCAGACCCTGAAATCTTTCGAAATTACCTCTACGACCTTTGAAACATCATAATTCCTCCCACGACCCCGTAATCTTGCTCCGTCTTACCCCACGAACCCTGCCGTTAAATTGACACATCTTGAGTTAACTCGGGTAGGTTAAAACTGAGTTAATCAAACCATATAAAATCTAACGGTTGGATTTTTTTCTCTCATCCATGTTCCTTCTTCTATCATCTTCTTCATCTTCCCTTCCCTTCCCCAATCCACCACTGAGAATGAACCTGAAAACACAACAACTTTGAGGGCATTTCTCGGCCTGGGAGCAGTTCGTCGGCCTGGGTGCAGCGGCGCGCCGAGGAGGGGGGAGGGTGCAGCGGCGGGAGGGGGGTTGATCTGGGCGGTGGGGGCGGAGGGGGTGGCGGCGTGCGAGCTCTAAGGGGGATAAGGACCTCCGAGGCGGCGTGGCACCGGAACTCCACCTCCCTGAACTCGATCCTCCCTTGGATCCCCTCTGCCGTTAGCCCTCGTGGATTGTCAGGATCGATCTCCGTTCTTCTGTCCAAGACCGAGAAGACGGAGGACAGCGCCTGTGAGCCGCGTACTATGTGCGGCGCGAGTGCCAGCGTCTCCGCGATGCTCATGGAGGTGATGATGAGGATCATGAACGATTTCATCACGTCGCCGAAGCCGGACATGTGGTGGTGGACTAAGCGAGATGCGTACCACAGTGCGAGTGCATAGGAGGAGAACGCTAGGAACTGCGAGAGCCCGTATATGAGACCTGAGACGTGGCCGCGGGCGCAGGCCTGTTTGCCTGGTTGGTTCAGTTCGGAGGAGAATTGAGCGGAGATGCGATCCTCCATGCCGAAGGCGATTACTGTTCTGACGTTGCCGATGGCCTCTCGGGCGAGGGAATTCGCTCTGGCGTAGGATCGAGCATAGTCTCCTCCAAGTCCTTTCAGGAAGAATTGCTGCAAGAACATAGATTGTTGTTGTTGTTGCTGTTTCTTGATCTTATGCATAGAAATTGTAAACAACACTTGGTTGGTTGGTGTATTGTACCTCTGCAATGGATGCAGCGATGAGCAGAGGATAGGTAGCGATGACGATGGCTGCCATTCGCCAGCTGAGAATGAATGCTATGATGAAGGTTGTGATGGTGAGTGCCGCGTTCTGGACGAGAGCAGATAGGCGGTCGGCGAGGGCGCTTCTCACTGTTGTTGCATCTGATGCTAATTTGGAAGACAACGCACCTGTGCTATTCTCATCCAAGTCGAACCAGCCGATCTCGTTTCTCAGCATAGCTGCATCATCACATCACTTGCAAGCATTTGAGAATGTATGGCTTGCAAGCAAACGGTACCCTTGCCGTGATTCAATTCAATGGCAGCGGCGGCTCTAAGGGGGATAAGGACCTCCGAGGCGGCGTGGCACTGTGCGCGCGGGCGGCCTTGGGGCTTCAGGCGGCGCAACGTGAGCCGGGGCTTCGACGAGGACGACGGGGAGGCGGCGGTGGGAAACGGATGTGAGGAGGGAGGGGTGGAATGGCAATAACCGTAAATTTGACAAACAAGATGGGTATATTGTTACATTTAATAACGGAATCTGGTTAGTTTTAACGGACAAATGGATGGAGGTTAACCAGAGGGTCTGCACGGTAATGGTTAGCAAGATTACAGGGTTTAGGGAGGAATATCGATGTTTCAAAGGTCGTAGAGGTAATTTTGAAAGATTTCAGGGTTCGCTGGGTAAATATCCCTTAAAATAAACCGCAACTATTTATTTATATACTTAAACGGATATGCTTAGTTGGGGATATAAATATAAATATTAATGAATGAATAAATAAATAAATGTATGTATCCATTCTGAAGTGGGATGTGCATATTTGTATAAAATTGTTACGATATCTGATAGGAAACGGATAATATCCATGCTCAATTGCAACCCTCATTACAACTCAGTTGGTAAGCATGAGGAGACCTATGTTTGATTCTCATTGATGCTAGAGTGAAAAAGAATTTTTAATTAAATTACAGGTGTCCCGGAGACAGCATATTAAATAGATGATATCACAAAACAGAAGCTTAATTTTTATGCCATAGTAAAAGATTGTACATAGACAAATGAGATGGTGAACGACACACTTTAGTTGTATGATTGTATCACAGATACCAATTCATTCTGAACTATAACACCAGTTAAAGACTCACTTGGGTAGGCAAATATCTTCGTCAAGTTTAGACGTTTTATAACATATCCATTTACTACTTATTTTTCTTTGTTGATATTATACAAAAAAAACTAAAAACATAACCAAATTATCGAATAAAAAAAATAAGTAAATCAATACATTTTTTCAGTCAAGTTTAGACACTTTATATCATATCCATTTACTACTTATTTTTCTTTGTTGATATTATACAAAAAACCAAAAACATAACCAAATTATCGAATAAAAAATAAGTAAATCAATACATTTTTTCAGTCGGAGTTGATTTAAAGTACTTGATAAGGTCCAAAAAAATTACTGTTTAAAAGCAAGATGTCTCGTGGTTTTTTCACGTCTCAGGTGTCAAGCGAAGCAGGGAGGGGGAAAATAACAGTTTTTCTAAAAATAATCAAATCCAAATACAGTACGACAAATTTACTGACATTAACTATTGAATTTGCTATGGTCAGTGCCGGAGCAAAAAAAAAAAAGCTAACAAGCAGCAGACCAGTCCCTACTATGATATATAGTTGCCTATTGGATCAGATAGGCTAGTGTAGAAAACGACAATGCAGAAATGAATCAAAGATAAAGAAAAAAGAGCATAAAGAACACCAGGATTTACATGGAACCCTAGCGGGATGAGACCATTGGAGTATCTCCTCAAAGGGCTCATTCGTAATACTGAATTCTCTCAATGAATATATGGAATGAGCTGATTCCTTAAAAATCAGAGGTTCTATTTGGAGAATATTGTGTTACATTGTAATGCTCTTTACAATTTTTGGGCTTCGCGATAATGCACTCTATCATTTTATCAATGAAATGTTGTTGTGGTGACTCCCGCCTCGAGAGATCTCCCATTTTCAATAAAAAAAATGAATACACGTGGTGTGGGGTTTCTTATATAACCTCATTAGTAAGACCAAGTCCCACTCACAGATGATGTGGGACTAAACCTGTGGATGTGGTAACTGGACCATGGAGGGATCCAGTTAGCCATATATGGATGCATACTCTAATAATCCTCCTCAAGATGGAGCATGTAGTGCTCGACTTGGATAAATAGAAAGAAATCACTTACTCACAAACCGCATGATATTACAGACAATATCAACTCAACGCAAACTCTGTTGACTGCTTACTGAGGGCGTTGCCTCTCATGCCATGCTTAAGAGGAGAAACGAAGGACTGGAGTGATCCCGGTCTCCTCGTTAGGAACGTGTGCTTTGTACTGCATAGAGTCACTAAAATCGGAACGAGTTTCCTCATCGGGAAACTTTGGCCTTCAACTGTCTCCTTCACCGAAGACCACTCCATTTCTCTCTAGTGCCACACAAAGACATCGTGAAAATATACATACATAGATCTATGAAGATGGATCTCATTTATAGGGGTCTTGAATTGTGTTCTCTCTCACAGGAACCTCGAAGAATCTCGTACTGGAGTTCACAATCATTGGAGAATGGAGTCTGAAATCGAGTCTCCTTGTTGGAGACCGAGTCAGTCGAATACGAAGTGCCTCGAACTGGTAGAGTCTGGATCTGAAAGCTCTCCACAATATTCCCCCTTTCTCCCATACTTGTCGAAAAAAGGTAACATCGACCAAGTTGGGAGAAGAATAGAGGCGGGTGAAACAAAAATCATCATCATTTTTAAAAATAAGCCGTTCTTTTTTTTCTCGCCTTTCTTCTTTTTCGCATGGCTTCTTTTCTTGTATGGTAGTTTTTTTTTTCAATCAGAATCCCTTTTTTCACCATCCTTTTTTTAACCGAAGTAGCCTCTTTTTTTAATCACTATGACCCAACTTTGGGCCCAAAAATCTCACCCCTTTTTTTGCTTCTTCGAATGCCACATCTAAGGTTTCCAAAGGGGGAATCCATCTCGACGTGCCTAAGAGTTAGAGTCACGTCGTCGTTACGAGAAGGTGCAACATGTGGAGATCGAAACTATGGGTAGTTGATGTGGTTTACGGCCTGGAGATAGTGATCTTGCGCGAGGACGATGTGCGTGGTCGCTTGGAGCTGTTGTTGGAGGAAGGAATCCAATCGCAGGAGGTGATGCTATAGACTTGGGTTCATCGCCGAGATACTGAAGTTGCAGTGGTGCTGGAGCATCTTCGCGCTTGAAGAAGATGTTGCTTGGAGCAATCGCATCACATCGATAGAGCCTCTACTTGGATTTTCTTCTTTCGTAATCACCACTGTAGGGCTTGTTTCTGCATCTCCAGTATGCATAAGTTTCTCTTGTGAGATTGTCGCATGGAGGAACTCATCTATGCCATCGATCAACAGATATGTCTAGGGTTTTGTTGTTGCGAGAGGTGTGAGGGATGATCTCAATGAGGTTGGAGTTCCGATGGCTGGCTGTGGCAAAGAATGTACATCGACGATGCTGCAAGATGTTTGTTGCAACTGGGGGCATAGACCCCTCTTCTTCATTCGATGGGTTCGAGAATGCGATGTAGGCACTGCCTCAAGGTGGATGCCTCTTCTTCCAGTGACACAAAAAAGATGAATTGGGGACTGGAACAACCGCCCACGATGGAGATGAATTGGGATCCGAAACACCCCCTTATATTCTTCTTCTTTAACTGGAAGTTGCACGCCTTGATTATCTCCAGCTGTATCAAATTGAGCGCGGAGTCTAGGGTTTCGTCAGAAACCTTAGATTATTGATGATGAAGATTGATGATGTCCACTTGTGGCTTGTAGGCATGCATAGTATTCCAGAGCACGCTATAATAATGAAATTTCAGATGATGGAATTTCAAATTCTGGAGCATGTCATGGATTTGGGTTCCAGAGTCGTGGAACCCTAATATAAAAGAGTCTTCAGAATGCCGGCTAGAGCTAGTATTCCACGAAATCCAGATTTTCCTTGAACTTGACATTGATGATCTTCACAACTTGGAATAAGATGCTTGACAAACAAACATAATTAGGGTTTCGTGAAACCCTAGAACTCTCGAACAAATCTCAAACATGAACATCATAACGAATCTCAAGAACAAAAATCCAACAATTGAACACGCTCTGATACCGTGTAGAAAACGAGAATGCGAAAGCATAATTAAAGATATAGAATAACAAACATAAAGAACACTGGGATTTACGTGGAACCCTACTCCATAAGGAGCATGATAAAACAATGAGAGAATCACCTCAAAGGGTTGATTTGTATATTGAATTCTCTCAACGATTACATGTGGTGTGGGGCTTCCTATATAGTCCCACTAGTAAGACCAAGTCCCAATCACAGATGATGTGGGACTAAACTTGTGGATGTGGATCCAATTACCCATCAAGGGATGCAAACTCTAACAAATATCAATTTAAAATACATCATGCTACTTGTAGAAGGTAAACATACCATCGATTCATTAAATCTCCAATTAACACTTAAATTGTAGAAGGAACACCTAAGGAAAAAGTGTATGTTAGTCCTTTGGAACAAACCACGCAAGCATGAATGACATCAGGACTCGACATGAGCGGTTATATGTAGCAGTTGGTAATGACACGCCCTCGTCCAGCAAACAACTCCGAAAGGAAGTCCTGATTGGAATTCACCGCCAATGTCCACATATGCAAAACACATATCTGAAGGGGAAGCAACTGCCCACCTACCCCAATCAAACATCATATCCATAGTTGAGCAAGAACCTCACTTCTTACGACCACAACAATAGATCTAGTATTGCTTCTCTAATAGATGTCTGATGAATTTGTGATTCATCATACTAAAATATGAAAAATATAGCTTCGTTCCGGAGTAATTAGTTGCATTTCAACAGTTATTTTGCATTTTTACCATTCATACATTAGAATTAATATTAGCATTTTAGCACTCATAATTGCATTCATAATTATCTTCACATTTGCACCTAACTTCATGCATTTAAACTAATTCATGCTAACTCCAATTAATAGAAAACCAACTTTATCGTGTACATATTATTAACAAGATTAAAAGAAAAATACAAAAAAATCGTTAACTCAAATAATTTGCCTGTGAGACAAAACTCCAATTTCAGAATAGACAGAATAAAACGCATATATCTTCCTCATACAGTGTCCGGTTTTGGTCTACTCACTTTTAAAGAATATACATTCAAAGACTTTCAAAAGAAGACCACATTTCATAAAAATCGGAGCTCATATGTGAAAGTTGGGTTTTGGGCCTCTTTTGCGCAATTTGTGTTTTAGCGATATTTGACCTGATATTTTATGCACATAATTAAGCCCTTTTCTTTAATTTCTTTTTCATTTATATTCTTTGATGAACTTTTTAATAAATTTCACAAAAATCCAAATTCAAAGTAAGACTGAAATTAAAGAAACTGACAGAGTCTGAGTGTCCTTTTTAAGTATGTACAGATATCTTCCATTTTCTTCTTTATTTTATTCTCCTATTTTTTATTTACTAAAATCCAAAAAAATAAATTAATGAGTAAATATTTATCTTTGATTTTATAGTATTTTCTAGATTTTTTATCTTATTTAAAAATAATCAAAAATTACAAAACCCAAAAATCAAGGTATTTTATTTACATCGAGTACCCCAAAAATATTATTATGCACAGATGACCTCTTTTGCTCTTGGTTCCTTCATGAAAGTTGTAGATCTCATCGAGACAAGCAACATTCATGAAGAAAATTTTTCGCTCCGATGTCTCCTTTTATTTCTTTTTTATTTTTGATCATATTTAATTTTAATTTTTTTGCAGCGATGGGGTTGCCACATGTCGCTCCCCAACTTATTCCCTCTCTCTCTTCTCCCGACGCACGTGCCTAGCACGTGGTCTCCACCCACACCCCTGTATCTTCTCTCTCCTCCCTCTATCTCTTCTCTCTCTCCGGTCAAACACCTACCTACCTCCACAACTTCCTCCTCTCTCGCGCAATCGCCGCCTACGCCCTTTTCGCTCCCACCAGCCGCCATCACCTGCCGTCGTTCTTTTAAAATCCTATCGGCTGCAACAGAAGCTGCATCTGCCATCTTCAACCTACATAAAGAGAGATAGAGTTGGAGGAGGAGCTTGTGACAAAGGATCCTCTCTCCGACGACCCTCAAGGCGAGATCACCCGGAGCCTCATCGCGTATGCTGCGTGACTCGAGGCGAGAAGATGGAGGAGGGCAATCCCCACTCCAATTCCAGGCGACACCTTCCTCCCCATCCTTTCTTTTTCCTACTTCCACAATCATCACTCCAATTCCCCCGTTCTTGCATCATTCCCCTGTTCTCCTAATCGTCACCCTCGTTCCATCCTTCTTTCTTCCATCTCCGACTCCAACAACCTCTACCCTCATCCTTTCCACCACCACTAACTGTCACCCCGCCTCTGGGCCCCAACCGCACCTCCGCTTCACCATCAACATCCAACAACTCTAGGTGGTCCGCAGACCCGCCAAATGCTCAGCCACCTCCGCTTCTTCACTGACCAAGCTCCATCGACTTCAACGCCCACTACACCTGCTCGCCTCCATCACGCCCTCCGCAGTTCAACGCCAAGCTTCTCCCAACAACACCATCGACACCAGAGCCCACGCTTCACCGCCATCGAGCGACTTCTCTGAGAGCACTCCCACAAGCATCAGTGCGTCTCCACTGCGTCCCACCCATCGCTCACTTCCACCCTCTCTAGCTCGTGCACGCCACCACTATCAACCATTGTCCGAGCAACTCAAGGCAGAAACGCCTTCACTCCTTGCTGCCCCTCCCTTCCCGCTGGTCGTGAAAACCAAAGAAGTCTCTGACGTGCTCCACACGATGAGGGGGTGGTAAACATCAAAGAGCCCCTCACAATTCCTTTAATTATCCTTCAGGTCCAGGATCTACGGGCATGTGCTTCACACGAGCCATTCCAGGGGAATTTGCAGGAGGCACCCCTGAAGTTTCATCGATTTACACAGAAGGACACGCCATCCAGAGGGCACGTACGTCGGAAATTTTGCAATAAAGCCCCCAACGGGACTGGTAGTCTCATTTAGGCCCTTCTACTTCCATTTTTTCTTTATTCTATTTACTGTAAGAGTTCTCCATTTATTTTGAATCTCCATTTGCATTATCTTTATTTATTAAAAATAAAATTGTGTTCTTCAATTAATTCTCTACAATATGGCATGCTCGTGATATTTTTGCTCTATGTGGTTAATTAATAATTATATTCTTGCGAAAATTTGCATATTTTTCCCAATATGCACGTAGAAAATTTATATAAAAATTAGCCATAGCCCCGAAAATTAGAAAAATTCCTAGATCATAGAATTAATTGTAAATTACATTGTGCTAAAAAATAATTGCATTTGGCACGTATATTTTTTCTCTATAAAAATCATTATGTGTATTTCATTAATTAATATTTTAATAGGTATTAAATCCAACATTTTTAGGGTTTATGATTTTTCTAAGATATATTACCTAGTGATATATATTAGATAATTTTATTTTCTGAAATATAAGTAGATTTAATATTTATTGTAATTAATTATTGAAAATCACACTGTTTGCATTTATAAATTCATAATTAATTTATTTGCAATGCAAAATTCCAAAAAATACAGTAGCCTAATTTCATCACATTTCACATTCTGGCAAAGTTTTATAATTTTTGGACATTGTTTGAATGGAAATTTCATTTTAGACCCTAAACTTCGCTAAAATTGCATATCGCTCATTCATCGCATTTAAAAATACCAAAAAATGCCTCTTTGGAAACCTGATCTCTAAATCGACTATAAATTAACCTAAGAAGACAGATGCCTCCCTGAGATCGACTTGGACTGACTAAGTAAAAAAAGTTGACCGCTCGCTTTAATTGAACTACTAATTAAAAATGCAGTTTTTGATCAAACCCTAATTTGTATGCCTGCAACGACCAATTTAAACGTTAATTTCACATGATTAACAAGGGTAATCTCAGGGTTCTTCAAATGGTGTCGTTGTCGGGAAGGCACGACTTAGGTTCTCAGTGAGGATCTACGGGTAGCCGGTAAATGGTCCGGATTTCCTTAGCAGAGTGTGAGGTTTAGAGGGACACCGTGTAAGGCTCTATCCTCAAGTAAACAGGTAGCCGTATTTATACGGTCCGCACTTACTCCCATATTGATTGAAAGTGGGTGCAACTAGTCATATGAGTCAGGGCATTCTTTTAGGAAGATAGAGGTAACTAACAACTCATTATTTCAAATTTGCAGTTATAACCAACTAAAACAGACAATATAATTTGGTTGAATCTTTGCGACCTTCACTGAGTTGAGTTGGTGAATTTGTTGGTGAATTTTTGAGGTTTGCATTTGTGTATTGAATTGTGTGGCAATACACTTGCACACATAAATTGTGGTTTCACAAATTTAATTTTCCATTTCATTCGAAGATGTCAGAATATTGGCATTCATATCCAAACTCCGTGGGTCATGCTTACATAACAAATTCTCAATCTTCTTTTCCACTTTCTTTTCAGAGGAACCCTCTCTTTGAGGTAGGTTCTCCCCAACCATCATTCTTTTCACCCACTCAACCATCCTTGGTTGAAACTTCAAGATACGAACCACTCACAGAACCAAACACATATTATGTAGACACAATGGAGCGAGCAGATTCGAGGATGAATACAGTCGTAACCAACTTTGATAGAGGAACATGATTCCTGGTTACGTATGATAATTCACCGTTTGAACCATCCTCTACTCAGGATGATTTACAGTCCGAGTATGATCACTTTTCCTTTGACCACACAGATGACACCCAAAGACAAGGAAATATGACACATGACCAGACCACAGAGACGGACTACAACTCGATTAAGGAGAAAATGCCAATGTCACAGCATACCGAGTATAGTCGCTCAGCTCCGAGTCATGAGATGATAGTGAATGTCATATCGCAGATCAATAAGAGAACCGTGGTTTTGACTGAATAATTTGATAATGCCATCTAAATAGTGAAAGACATGATAATCAACTAAGAGGAATCGAGAAAATCACAGAGCGAACCCGAAACACATCATACCACTGACCAATCCACTGACCATCCTACCGACTCTATTGAAAATTCCAAAAAAAATAAAAAACCATAAAATTCAAAAAAATCGAACATTAATATGGACGAGTTTTGCAAAAGTTTGATCTTAGAGCTTCCATTAATCAAGGTCATAGAGTATGTACAAGATCTTCGGAGATTTGTGAAGAGTCAATTATCACCTAAGAAGACCAGAAGGAAAAGATCTTGAACCGAATATCATTTAATTGTTATGACCAGTTCAATGATGCTGACTCAAGTAAGCAAGGACCGGAAAGTCAAACGGTTGAACAAGGTGACATGCGAATTGAGAATAATGAGTTTAATAATGTTTAGATTGGCGATGATTCTACCTTGAATATTCTCCTGAAGTCCATGTTTGACCGACAGGAACTCAAATCAATCAGAAAGATCCCAAGTGATCCTTCAATTTCCTGACCGATCCACAAAAAGTCCGAGAGGAAATTTTTCCACCGTCATTACTTCCCAAGGTGTCACACATAGAGTGGACATTGAACACCGAGGAGATTTATCTGAGTCCCCCATTATTTTGGGAAAGCCATTTCTGACTTCCGCTAGAGCTACTATTAACTGCGAGACTCAAGATATTATATTCCCGAACCCAAACCCAATCGATCAAATTCTCGAGGATACACCAAACCCTGAGACAACCAAACAAGAAACCAGTAGTCATGACATAGAGGAATTCTCATATGCTCAGATCTCTCTACTTATCACATACACAAATGAAGGAGAGACATCTTATGAAATAGCTAACGAGGCTACAAAGGTGAATGAAATCAACCGAGATACATCCAGTTCACCACACCCGGGCAAAGTTATTTCAGATCTCCTTGAGTCCACACATGCAAAGCCAACAAAGAGCAAATACTCAGGACGTGTGCTGACCTCACAAGAATATTACAATTTATATGAAGACTCTTCTAATAAAGAGCCTATGGTCAGTACCTCACAAAGAATACCTCCTGAACCGACTAAGAATGCCACTTTCAACATTTCAGAAAAAGAATCTTATGAGGATTCATCACCATGTTCGGAGGATGCGATCATTGTGGGTGAAATTAGTTCAGCGATTCAAAAGCCTGATCGGAACAAGCAGTTACACGCCGACCCACATTGGACTTTTCCCGGTACTCACCATTATTCTTCTAGGGATGACTCCCCTGATCCCATTAATTACAACGGAGCAATTTGTTATGACCGGACTGATTGTTCATCTGAATATTCAGAGGAAGAACTGATTAAACCCAAAACCGAGCGAAATATGAGAAAGCAGGTCAAAAATAAAAGGGATTTTTACACCCATAACCCTGAATAATTTTACAATTACATTCGTAACCTCGCCTAATCGTGAATTATATGAGAAACCTTGAATAAGTGTCCCGTCCTACACACATAACCCTCAGTTATTTTAGCCAGTTAACTCAACCAAACCTAAAGTTAATCTAACCAATCTTGATCAAACGGTTGTAATTAAAAGAGAAAATAAAGCAAAAAATCCGAAGCCCTCCCCAACCCTCGGATCGTCTGCGGGAGCTCCTGCAACCCCCTTCTTGCAGGTGCTCCCCCTCCAACGCCACCACCTCCTCGTCTCTCCTCCCTCCGCTCCTCCTCCTGTCGCCGCCACCACCTCCCTCTTTGCAACCCCCCTTCCTCCTGTAGGTGATCTTCCCACCACCCCGCACCTCCCCCTTTGCCCTCCCTCCCCAAGTTTGACTGCACCAACGGTGGCCAAGCGGAAGCGGGCACCCAAGAGGTGTCTTGACCACAGCTCCATGTGCCTTCCTCCTCGGCTTATTTTTTTGTTGTATTTCACAAGCGACGCCATTCAAGGTAGGAGGGATATGCAAGAACTGCAGAAAAATAATGTAATTTACCTCAGGTATGCGTAGATTCTGCACATCAAATTTGGTCTCCTCGTCCGATCCGATGATGCTGAGCAGATCCCACGGGTTGTCTTCCAGGTCCAGAACAGAGGAGTCCTGCGAGGTTTGCATTCCGTACAGATTTGTGGCGAGAACGCCATCACCTTTTGCACAGAGAACAGAACTCATGGGATTCATATAGGAAAGTGGGTAGGTATTTAAAATTCGTGAGATCTCTCCATCAACAAATCTCTCACATGTTGGTGGTCTTCATTAGATATGGCGAAATAGCGGATTTAGGGTGCCTGAACTGGCGGCGGGGCTTCCACGTTGGCTGCGGGAGGGGGTGGTCGATGGACACGACGGAGGTGGTCGATGGATGCGGCAGGGGAAGGCTTCCGGGCGATTGGGGAAGGAGGGGACATCATTTTATAAATATAAAATATTTCGAAGGGTAAAATTGTCCACATCTAACTTTTTCTGTCTGAGTTAACGGAGCTTCGAAGCGGAACTTGACACAAGGTTGCCATGTAAAGGTTAAGCGTTACTCGGGGTTTCTCATGTAATTTGCGCTTATGCGGGGCGAAATTACTCAGGGTTACGGGTGTAAAAATCCCAAAATAAAAATAGCAGGAGTAACGTGACCTTTAGTTATTATTATGATGATAGCATCGATGATGGCTGGGAATTTTCTGATTCATCTTCTTACTATCAATATCCCCTTCCACCACATGCTTAAAAAAAGATCGGTCGTAAATCTCCTTGAACAACGGTCACCTTTTCCCCTGCCCATCGGTTCCCTTGTATATTTTCTTCCGATACTTAGGCCAAGGCCTAAGTATAGGGGGGAACCGATGCCATCTGTATTTTCTATTCCCCACTCCTTATTCGCTCTATTTATTCTTCGGATCTCATCGGCCCTTATACTCACTCCTATCCTATATTTATGCTGACCATAGCCTAAGTATAGGGGGGACCGATGTCCACAGTGTATATACTTATCCATTTCTCCTCTTGACCTCGACCGCCCCATTTTGATCTTCTTCTAAACTTCAGTTGTCTATAGCCTAAGTATATGGGGGCGGTCGACTTCTACACTCATTTTTATTTTTCACTCTCCTACGCTTAGCATGAGCTATGTCTTTTTCGTCGCTTTTTGCGCTCTGAGGACATAGCACACGCTAAGTATAGGGGGGCATGTATATATTACATATATACTTTACCCATAACTCATACTTTCACGTATTTTTGTATATATTACCAACACATATCCCTCTTAAACAACCAATAGAGAACCACCACCCCATCATTCGAGACCTTCTAAAAGAAGCCCCTCGTAACAAACATGATCTGTCTGACGACCTATGCTGACATTTGAAAAGATAGACATGTGGAACACAGCATTGGCCACATAGCACCACTCTATCCCGTGGAGTCCAACATCTCCTCAATTGACACTTCATCACAAGGACCACCCAAGCAGTTCAATGGTAGAACATTAATTAGCTTTTCAGGATCTTGATGCAAAGAGTCAACTCCTCCATTCCAAATGCCACAAGGGAGGCATTTCTGCCTAGACAAAATCACTTACGAAATCCACGTTATGGGTGGACATCAACAAATTTCATAAGTTTACATAACTCATATAAAAGCTCCTTTAATGGAATATTGACGAGACCAGAGAATAATACACACACTGTCTTACAGACCTCTGGGAGCTTTATTTCACAATCCAATCCAGCGGGCATAAAGTATAAAGTCAAACAGGAAGCTTACCATGCCGATATGAGGTGAACAGATTGCGAGAGAAAATCATTCGAAGATACTAGCAGTTCACAATCTTCAAAGTTATGAAGATACTGGTTGGCTTTAAATTTGTTAACTGGATAACAGGCACCAGGGTGAATAGATGCGCAATTAGTGCAAGCATCCCTTCAAAAGGTTCAGAAATCTAAAATGCATTAAAATCCATTTACCAAGTAAATGAAATTACAAAAAACAAGGTGGATCTGAAACTGTTTGTGCTATATATATATATATATATATATATATATATACATGCATGAACCAAAAAGTTCACATCTTGAAATACCATGTCTAAACCATAAAAAAAGCCGCGGGGATGGGGGGTTATATTCAGCAGCATACACTCCATGTCCTCTAGTCAAAATCTAACTACATTTGTTAATAGTCTAGCCAGAGAAGAAAATATATATTATAGTAATCACAGAGAGAGAGAGTACATACAGTACCTATTTCAGTGAACGGAAGTAGGGATCTTCCTTATTCTGATAGATAGCAAACAGCTGCTTTGAGTACCGAGCAGCGAATTCATGGCAAAGTTCAACCCCTTCAGAATCATATTTCTTTAGGTCACGAATGGACTTTAGTACTGGGCTGCAAGGATCACTGTTGAGAAGAAAGTTTGCAATCCTTGAACCCCTGCTAAAAATATGTGATTTGATAAATACAACAAGCCGTCTGCGCTGTGAATACATTGCCTCCAAACATATGTAATTGGTCAATACCCAGACGTGAATAAAGACAATATTTTATAAATGCATGTAAAAATAATATCTGTAAACAATTTAAAAATGGGCCATTATTAAGTTATAGCATAAAGATGAGGAGTAGAATCTACACCGTGAATGTAAAATCTTGGAATCACGTAGATTTACCTTTTTTTCAATAAAATAGGGCTATGTTTGCTAGGGTTCCCACCCCTCCGGACTTGCATGTGTTTTTTTGCCTTCTTTTGTGTTCACCCTAAGCCCCTCCGTGTGTGTGTAAAGATGCATCAGACACAAATTTCCACATGATACCATAGCAGTCTTAGATCGGTATTCCATACGCGAATGCCCCCCCCCCCCCCCCAAAAAAAAGAGACAAAATAGCCCAAGGTAAAAGAGTTAGCTAGAGGTCCACATATTGTTAAATCATGCATGAGCATGCATATTTTGATGATATCGAACTTGTGCAATTAGCTTGAGGCAAGGTCAAGAGCAGTAAAGCTACTGGAAGAACAAACTCAAGCCTGAGGAGCTTAAGCTTAAGTGGTGAAGAAGCTAAGGAGCTTAAAGGAGTTCAATGCTAAAAAACTCCAGCTCAAACTTGAGAAAGGATCTCAAGCTCAAGAAGAAGACAAAGTCTTTTGTTTTATTGAGTCACATATCATGTAGTTGTCTTAGAATGTAAAAAGCATCAAGAATCATGCATCTTGCGTCTCAGACTTTGACTGATATTGACTTTGACTTTCAAATCAAAGTGTAAAAATAATTGATCACCAAGCTTTCACTTATCGATCATATTTTTGAAATTCTGATCGACCATCAAGTTTTTACGGACCAGTCATATTTTTGAATTCTGATCGATCATCACGGTTTCACTGATCGATCATATTTTTTGAATTATGATCAATCATCAAGTTTTCACTGATCGATCATATCTTTTGAATTTTGATCGATCATCAAGTTTTCATTGACTGATCATATTTTTAAATTCTGATCGATCATAAAGTTTTCACCAATCGAACATATTTTTGAATTCTAATCGATCATCCAGTTTTCACTTTTCACTAATCGATTATTTTTTAATATAACATTTCACGAAATTTTTCCTTATCATTTTTGCCTCCAAAAACTATGGGAATTCAAGACCTACAAATAAGACCCCATACTTCACTTGTTCAACACACAACAAGAGGAACAAGTTCTCTTCTCTCTTTTTTTCACTCTATACTTTGAGAGAAAAATCGAAGAGCTATTTTTTGCTTCATGCTTCACGCCTACAACTTTGTTGTTCTACGATTCATCTTACGAGCATGTTGCTCGCTCTGTAAGATTGGTTTAATTTTCTCTCATATTATTCATTGCATATTCTGCTTTCATATTTCGACGACATTTCGCCCATATCGACCACCATTGCGAAGAAATGATTGGAAACTGCCCTCATATCGCCATTTCACTCGAGATTTCGATTCCTTGTCGAAACCGAAATTTCACCGAAATTTTGTCGAAATTTCGTAAAATCTGAAACCAATAATATCAGGATTGTTTAATTGTGCACGGTTTAGTTGACCACGTAATCAGCTCAGGTTGTAATACGATTGAGTTGCCCAAGTAAGCATCTCAGGTTAGTGGAAGACTCATGGGGGTCAGATTGAAAGTCCGAATCAGGAGACTCTGATCATAATTTTTACCAAGGAGGGTTTCCATGTTAAATACATGTGCACTTGTGGTTGCTTGCTTATCTTGTGATTGAAAGTGCTACACAACATTGTGGTTATTTGAGTTTATTATTTGTAGCGACCCGTGTCAAATCATCCGATCCACCGCACCCATCATCGATGTCCGGGAAAACCAACACACATGAGTAAAAATAGCCACACACATGAAGAGAAGCCTAACTAAACCGATCTCCTCCACCCTACATCGATGCCCTTCTACTTGCCCAATAGTTGCTCCCTTAACACTCCCTACATGTGTCGCTAGTGGCCACCATTGCCACTCGCAGTTTCCTAAGCAACACATATCGACCAACAACTCGTAACGCCCCCAGATAATGATCTAGGTTAGATGGTGACCGAAAATCTTTTTGCTAGTTTTGTTTATATGATTTTAGTTCGACCATAGTAGAATATGATTGGAACTCCAATGGGTTGACGTTGGTTGATTGGGAGACGGTGTCGAATGTGAAGGAGGATGGTGGGCTTGGAGTTCCAAGTTTGGAGAAGAAGAACATGGCTTTGTTAAGTAAGTAGATCACTCGTATTTAGGGCAATTGTGCATGGAAGGCAATATCGATATCGACATCATTTCGATATCGTATCGAGACGATATTTCGACGATATATCAGTGATATATTGTCGAATAATCGCCCATATCGACGATCTTTTGTGAAGGAATGGCCTGAAAAGGAGGATATATCGCCATATCGATATTGATCTCACATAGATATCGATATATCGCGATATTTCCTTCTATATTTGTTACAGCTTGGCGTGCATATTGATATAGAAGATACATGGTTTGGGTCGCTCCTTTCTAGAATCAGGGGCTTTTGGTTCTGCTCCCTTGTACTTTTGGCGAGGAGTTTGTAGCGTGGTGCATGAGATTCAACCTTTTATGAGGCCAATCGTAGGCGATGGAACAAGATTCAACTTTTGGATTGATGACTGGAGCGAAGGCGGGGCTTTTGGCTCGCGGTACCCACGGTTGATGGCATTGGCTGTGGATTCACATTGTTTCATCGCGGATGCTTGGTTTGGGCAATCCTTCATTTTTTGAAGCCAACGGGCAATCCTTCTTTCCGCGTTTTAGATCTGAGATGTCGGATCAGCACATGAACGAGCTACTGAAGATGCTGCAAGAACTTGAGGGCATTAAGGGGCCAACCCATGGGCAAGGTTGTTGGAGCTGGTGTGACGGTTCCTTCTCTATAGGGAAAGCTTACAAGGTCTTGAATACTACTACTAGTTATGAGGAAGGTACCCTAGAAGAGGAGATGAACGGTGGAGCACGTGGCGGCGCGAGGAGTCGGTGGCACGTGGCATAGAAAATGCAAAGAGTCAAAGGCGGAGGGCGCGGCAACAGAAGGTGAGGCAGTGGCGTTGGGTTGCAGTGACCTTAGAGAGCTCTCACAGACAAAGGGCTCTCGTGGAGAGAAACATAAAGTCGAGTGGGAGGAATCTGTTGGACGTGGTTGAGGATTTAACCCAAAAAACAAGTACATCCTGAAAAGGCACATGAGAAAATGCACAGATCCTATGCATTATAAGAACCACATATATGACATGTGATATTGTTGCAATATTGAACGAAAAAAATTGTGGTATATTTGGGGTTGGGGAATGGTATTGTTCAGTTGCATTACTCAGGAATTTGCCTCGTTCTAAATAACTTTTTGATTTAATATATTTGGGGCAGACACCTTAGCGTGTTTCTCCCTTTTTTGAATACTGCACAATAAACATGAGCCTTTACCTAAGAAGGTGATTAGGGATTGCAAGATGATTTAGGACATGAAGATTACAATGTGCATAAAAGTTTTTCTTTGCTACTGTGACATGGAAGATTCCAATGAGCATAAAGGTTTTTCCTTGGTTGTTATGACATGGCAAAATCCTCATCATAGATAGTCACACATTTTTTACTCTGAGGAAAACTCGTGTGGCATCTGTGGATGGAGGTTGAAACTATGTACCACCTTTATACTGGTTGCATGAAGGTGAGAGAGACATGGTTAGATGTGGAGATTTCGTGGTTGGATCATAGCAACATTGCTTTGAATTGGGAGTCTCTTTTTAATTCTAGCTTTCGTTCGATCACAGAGAGTTAGATCAATTGTGGTAATTGGGTGTTGTGGATTGCTCAAAATGATGTAGTCTTTCGATCTGATCGATTTTATGCTGAGAACGTGCTTCATCATTCTCGAACTCTCCTTGAGCCCTGGCATTTGTAATCATTAACTTTTATTAATAAGTTTGGGGCGGGCATCTACACGTGTTCCCCTTTTTAATCTCAAAATAGATGATCATGTTTGGTGCTCAGACATCCGCTATATCTTTATGTACCACAAGAGACTGCATTAGCAACCATTGCATATGTTTCTACCTCCACATCCCTATCAAGTATACCGACTCTTCTTGTTCACTATATTGACCATACTTGCAAAAAATGAGCAACTAGTCTGTTTAGTCTAGTTGGAGGCAAGCTTGCAAAAATCTGATGACTAAGCCGACTTGTCAGTCCAATTAATCGGGAAGGTGGGATAGATGAGTGAATAAAGGTTGGTCATCAACTAATCGGTCTGATTAGCCAGCCTAGTCTGTTGGCTAATCACGTAATTTTTTTATAATCGGTTAGATTTTAAATTTGATTTTTTTAGAAAAAGTGAATTGTTGTTTGGAAACAAAAGAGTTGCAAATGTTGATGGAAAACCGGGGAGTTGAAGGAAAATCAAGACTGCATAAGTTTTTTTTGATAAAAACTAGGGTGAAGTCCTGCCGGGAGTTACCGCAAGGCTGCTTCATTAAAAGATAAGACCGTAGAAGTTTAAAAAATGGCAAAGTTTTTTCTCATCTTTAAGTAGGGTCAGCTACATAGATTCTTATGAAATCCATGTTGAAAGATCCGACTTTTTTTTACATGGATTCTTGTCAGAGACCAAACGCAACCTTCCTCAATGGGGGATTTGAACTTCTTTTGGGTGGTAGGCATACTGTTATACAACCAGACCATTGAAGTGCATACGAAGTTGAACTTCAATAACAAGAAAAAATACAGTTTCCACTGAAATAAAGTGGAAATATGAAAGATAAAATGAGGAATCAAGCAATACGAAATCTTTGATTTACGTAGAACCTTAATCCCTAACGAGTGAGATGAAACTACGAGAGAAAGGCCCAAAAGGCTGAATATTCTATTAGAATCTCTCAATGAGCACAAGGAGTGTGGGGCTCCATTTATAGCCTCAACAACTCAACCAACTCCCACCACTTAACAATGTGGGACTAAACAATTCTCCACTACAGAGGTCCAATTACAAATATCTCAAACAAGAAGTATCCCAAATTTTGTAGACATAATGAGGCCATTATCGACTGAAACAAAGCTCGTGCGCAAGGTTTGACAGAAACAGTAGGGCTATCAAACAAACAATTTAGTTTTACTCCTGACAACTTATTCTTCATTCTGTGTTGCTTCATAGGATTTCAGTGATTGATATTCTACTTACATGCCATAACTAAAGATGGATTGGCAACAGAAAAATCATCGCATCTTCAGCCTATTATCCAAAATTTTCGACCAGCCAGTTGCTTTCTTGGTAATGAGGTGAGCCATATTGATGGAGGTCCTATATTTTTCAAACGGTGTATGCCTGATTTGTTTTTTCATAGGAGTTATGCTTGATCTTCTCTATGAGAGAGGCAAGCATGACTATAAAATGTGATTATTCCTCTCGACATGGTAGAGATCTTGCTTGTTGAATAGAGCCGTCCATACAACCAGAGTCTGACTAATGTTGAGCAATTGAGAGAAATTCTTTATCTGACAGTTATGGAGTCATGATCAGAATCTTTTGCAGCTGGGGAGGCTGCATCAATTTATTCATCATCTTAGGGAGGTGGATTTGGTTACAGCACGTTCGATACTTTGATATGTGAAGTCACCACCGTGAGATGGATCTTATTTCAAGAATCATGTATGTGCGGGACTACTCAGATGTAGGGGGTTCGTGACGACTGAAGGCCCGCCACAGGCTTATACAAACACATTTTTTGAAAGGCTTATATACACACAAATTTGGCATAACAAGGAAAATGCTGTACTTGTTCTAGTATAAGTTCATAACACTAAGCCAAAACACACACTAGTGAATTTTATTGAGTTGGTTTCTGTTATTCGGTATTTAGAATCTCAATTTCTTTGCTGGTACCAATTTATTGCAATAACAAATGCACAACTTCTATACCAACATCCCCGATTTTTGCGAAATAACAACATATATTGATGTAAATAACCATTTTATTAGTGGAACAACTCTGTCTAGAAAAAATATTGAACTTAGTAGTTCTATAGATGAATAATTGGTCGATATTTTCACCACGTTATTTGTTCAACTATCATGCATACCAGACTCAAGTCTAACAAAATTTAAAGTACTAAATAATTCTCCAGTCTCTTTCAGGTGACTGAAATTAGGTTGTGTCCAACAGATCACTTTTAATAAGAGAACATCATCCATTATATCATGAACTCTAATCTGTTTTTGGCTTACAACAGGTTGTGCATATTTGGCATAGTCTGAGACTCCGAGTTTTTCCTCAACTTGATCTTTTTTAACATATTTCTGATAGCTACTATTCATTAGTGGTCAACACTAGAGAGTCTATCATCATAACTTCCAAAAAAAATAAGTCAACAACAGAATCAATATTCATAACTTCAAAAAAAGTAGCATATTTTGAAAAACAAACTTAGTAATAAAATGCACAGAAATGTACTCAATATATTACTAGCATGAAATGTTCCTTACAACAGGTTTTCCTTATCTGGCACAGTCCGAGTTTTTCCACAACTTGCTCTTTTTTAACATAATTTCTGGATAACTACTATTCTTTAGTGGTCAACACTAGAGTCTATCATTATAACTTCAATAAAATTGAGTCAACACTAGAGTCAATCGCCATAACTTCAAAGAAAATAAAGTAACATATGGTGAAAAACAAACTTACTAATAAAATGAACAGAAATGTACTCACAATATATTACTAGCATGAAATTTTCCTTAGCAATCTATATGTTCAATCTAAACCGCTGGCTTCATACCCTATGAATAGAGGAGAGGACAAATTAAAGCAATATATCTTCAGATATCCTTAGGGATTTCAACCTCTATCTTGAGACATAGTATATCGACAAAACAAAATAGTGACCATAAAAATTTCTCGGATCATGGTTGGAATAAGCACAAGAAAAGAAAATGGTGTTCTATATATATTTTAGTGTTAATTTTCTTCGTTTTGCTCTTGTTTCCAGCGGAACTCTGAGCACCTTTAGATATCTGTCATTTCAACTATAATTATGTTGAGTTCCCATCTAAGATGAAACAAAGTCTGTCATTGGAGACCATTTTAGCAATATATGAAGGATGAAATTGATTGAAAAAGAAAGATTGCTTCACAGGCCGATTGTGTGCCTCTACTGTGAGGCGGAAATAAAAAAATAATCTGCAAAGTGCATACCTGAATGCATCCAACTTGTTGAATCCTCGATGATTTACTCTAAAAGATGCATTTACAGATTGTTCCTCCATTGTCTGCTGTCGATAAAGAGCACATACAGCTTTCATGCATAGCTCAGGATTCTTAGAAAATGAAGCAAGCATGTCAGCTTCATATTCCCATTCAAATGATTTATTTTTTCTTGGTGTCCTTGCCAATACTTTATCAAGTGCTAAATCACTATCAGTTTCTTCATCATTGTCTCCAAGAGAATTAGTTTTCAATCCAACCATCCCATAGACAACGTTAGAGGAGCACACTCTATCTGATTCTTCAGATACAGTGGGAGTTATAAATTCAATCTCAGAATCATCGGAACCATCAACAATAAATCCTCCCAAGCTTTCTCCTTCGCTCTCTACATGTGTCCCTGATAAAGCATTATCACTGCTCACCTTAACTCCATCATCGATCTCTGTTTGCTTGAAATCTAGCCTCCTATTTCTCCTCCAAACTTCATCAGTTTTACCATTCATCATTGATTCGACACGAGCAGAAGCAGTTGAACCTCTTGTTGCTCCTCTTTCATTCCCACTAGCTTCCGTACAGTGACTCAGGCGAACAAGACGTCGGTTGGATCTGCTAGCAGACTTGCAGATACCGGTGTGGTTTGAGTCTTTTGTTGCTGAACCATTTGCTTGTGTGATTCCTTCTCCTCCATCAACTTTTAACAACTCTTGAAGTCTCCTGATCTTAATATTTCCAATGGAGGTGTTGCCTTCATCTTCCTCACTCTCACTCTCGATAACCCTTGATGCACGTTTTCTTTTGGGAGTTGGAATCATAAGAATATCATCTTCACAAGTTTCATCATCATAAGCAGCTTTTGTACAGGGCTGGTTCAATTCAACGCTCTTCAAGCTTTGTCCGGAGCAGAAATTGCTCATTTTATTATGGATTTCATTTTTGTCATTGTAATTAGATCCACAAAGAGCACCATCCTCCCCACTATCACTTACCACGACAACATCCACTGCTTCTTTCTCATGAGACTTGAGCACCAGATCAATCACATCTTCATTCCCATATTTGCTACGAATGCCTTTCTCCTCCCTCACATTCCTCTTGCCACTTATCATCTCTTCAATTTTCATGTCCTTCGACAACAACTGCAGAGTCCATGCCTCCAATTTCCCATACTTCTTCCTCCATTCCATCACCTCCTCCTCTGCTGCAATCAGTTTGTCTTCTATATCAATATAAGCAACTTTAAGCTGAACATGTTTCTCACGAGCCTCCTCCTTTTCCTCAATCTTCTTCGCCAATTCCTCGATCTTCTGCCTCCCCGAACTCTCTAACTCAGCATACGCCTTCTCGAGCTCAGCACTTTTCCTGTAAAGCTCCTCTTTTTCCTTGCTCAAGTTCTTCAATTCTTCATCTTTCTGCCTCCCCAACCTCTCCGAATCCGTAAATTCCACATTCAGCTTTTCATACCTCCCGCGAAGCTTCTTTTTTTCCTGAAGTTCCCTCCTCAGAACACCATTTTCCTTCTCGAGCGTGGCAAACTTTTGGCAAAGCTCGTCCTTCTCCTCAATTTCCCTCCTCAACGCGTCAAGCTCCCTAATTTGGGACTCCACGAGAGCAGCAGACACAGCCTTCGACTCCAGGAGCTCCTCGCAGACCGCCTGTCTACTCTCAAGGTCACTCGCCAGCTCCTCGATCCATTTCCGGTCCTCCTTCTCCAGATCGGCATACGCCGCCTTCAGCTCGACGTATCTCCCACAAACGACCTCCTTCCGATCGACTTCCGCCGATAGGTCGTCGATCCTCGCCTTGTAGACGGCTTCCCGACTCCGCCAGTTCTCGCGCTTGTCGCCCTCCCCCTCAGCGACGAGTGACCGGATGGCAGCCTCGATGTTGAGGAAGTCGGATTTGGTGAAGGAGTGGCGGACGAGGTCCATTATCTCCGTGATGGAAACCCTAGAGGCGGAGGAGCTTCCTCCGTACATGGCAATGGACATGGGAGGTTTGTTGGTCTTGGAAATGGAAGTGGAAAGGGCGTCAGCTTTTTTGAGTGTGGAGGGAGTAGCCGTTTTTATTCATGGGACCCACCTCTGGCAAATTCAGACAGAGGTTAATTTTCCTTGGTCTTTTTTCTTTGGGTAAATTACATGTTGGTTTCTCATCTATGGGTCCAATCACTATATGAGCTCCAATCTTTCAAAAACGTACTAAGCCTTCTCCCACTATAAGTAGGGTCAGCTACATGGATTCTTGCTTAAATCCATGTTAAAAGATTCGTTTAATTTTTACGCTGGCCGAGTCTCAATCTTTCAAATCTAACAAAATGAATCATAACTCTATTTCTATAAATGACACCCTTAGGACCATTCTTAGAAATGGTATTCTTGGAAGTGTCTATTCTCGCAAATGAAAACTTGAGTCCATCTCTTGCTCTTTTGTAACAATATCATTTATAGAAACAAAGTCAGGACACATTTTGTTACATATAAAGGTTCATATTGGGATTGGACCTATAGATGAGGACCCGATAAGTAATTTATCCTTTTTCTTTTCGATTAACAAGACGTCATGTTTGGTTAGCGGAATTTTTTCTTTTGCCAAGAATAGAATATAGAAGTATTAAGTTTTTTTTTATTTTTACTTTTTTTAGCATTTGAACATGGAAATTTTCTCTAATGAGAGGATGATGCACAAGACGAAAGTTGTATTGTTCTTGTGGGCAAAATATATTTACATCTTTTGATAGTTCCGGTAGGCATTCTTGAGTAATTTTGTGGAGATGTAAATTGATTTGTTTTTTACAATTCTATGCATTTATAGTTGATGAAAATTGAGGTATGTTAAAAAAATCACAAATATTGTTATTCCTTTCAGTAATTTCATAAAAAAAATCAATGTCATCCTTATAAATGTATTTGGGAACCTACATTTCTACTAATCACATCTTTCATGAGCACACCAAGTATATAAAGGAGATTGTCATTCTATCAAAGATGCAACCCGTGAAGGGGAAATTATATTTTTCTATAGAACATCAACTTGCAGATATTTTTACCAAAACTCTTCTAAAAGAAATACATTTCACTTTTGACCTCCACGTTGAGCATGATCAATAGATATGCTCTAGCTTAAAAAGGAGTATCAACGTTTTTTTTTATTTTAGAGTTTCTTGTATATATTATTTCAAATGAGGTTATTCTCATATTTTTCAATTTTTGAGATTTAAGTATCATCTCAATGTAGCAAACTATACACTTTTAATAAGACTGTCTCATTCAGTCCCGTTTCTTTTCACATTTGCATTAACTTAAACACTTTATCTAAAAAATCATATGGTATACTATCTATCTTGAGGTGTGCATTAACTCTTGCATGATAACATTAATCTTATCATCTTTGTGTAATTAACTATATCTCACAGTATTCTATATCTTTTATCTCAATGCAAAATAATAGCCTTCAAACCTAGAGGTCTAAATTATAAATATTGCAGTATATGTTTGTATGTTTGTACATGTATACGTATATGTATTTGTGTGTGTACATATATACATGCACACACTTATAAAACTCAAAAATGAGAAAGCAGGGACTTCTCTGCAATAAGGTGAACCTTGTAGGTGAAGGGCTCAAAATGCCCAGGGGGCATGCATCTCACATGATGTTGTTGACATCTAGAGGCTTTGTACGATGGAGAGAGGCATTAGGGGCTTGTGTATAAATTCTCCAACACCTGAAGTGGCATCAGGGGTTCCCTCTAATATTTGAAAGGACTAAGCAAGAGGTGGAGCATTCCGATAAAGATACGAGGAAATGCTACCTGGAGCATGTCGATGCCATTGTTATTAGGAAGAAGCAAGGATCTGGATCACAAAGAGAACTTTGCGAATATAAGTGGGAGAAGTTGTAACACCTCAAAATATAGTCGCACATCTAATGCTCATGAGGGTGAATTATAAAAGTGGAGGATCACTACTTGGCAACTTGGACTTCAAGCGTTTTATGTGATTGTCAATGAGGCCACTTGCGTTGGAACCCAACAAGTTGTCAAGGCTAGTTTTCATCGATAACGATCCCGGGATCCAAACCCGAGACATTACAAGGAAGATGAATGTGTGTGATAGAGTAACTAGAGAGTGACGTTGATCAACAAAGGAGGTGCACATGGAAGAAGGAAAAATAAATGAAGATGAAGAAGAAAGAGAAGAAGAACTAGCGATTACATGAGATTTGAGGGAACACAAATGGACACTTGAACTGGAGAAATGAGCTCGTGATGGTCTTTAACTCAAGCATAGCAAAAAAATGGGTGTGAAGCTCGTGAAAATAATAGGAAACTATTGCCAGATTGTGGTGCACCTCTATGAACCTTGCTTGAGGCAGGCTTTGCTATGTCATATCTCGACTCTATTACTCCTCATGTCACTAGGATTGGAGGTAGGTGGAAGAGAAGAACATAAATGGTGAATAGAAGGAGTCGAATGGGGACGATGATCAGCGTACGATGAAAATTGGGGAAGGATAATGGTATAATGGAGCGAGATTTAGTGATGAAATGGATCAATGAAGCTTGAGGAGATTAGAAGGAGGGCTATGGATGTTGGAGATGCACAAACAGTGACACTATGAAGGATGAAGAAGAAGGAAGCACTACGGGACTTCTATTGGGGAAGAGACACATTGAGAATGGATATGCTTGAATAGAGCGAGAGAATTGGGTAAACCGCCTTGTTACAAGGCTCGAGGTGGTAAAGATTAGTGTAGAGGTGTGCAGTAGAAGAGAAACACGTGAAGATGAAGACGAATGACTTGACTCGTTGAACGGTGTCAACGATCACATTGAGGCAGGGCGAGCATAGGCCAATAGATGCGATGAGTGACACGAGGTTGATTGGGATTGACTGGACACATGTAGGCCATACAAAATTCATAAAAAAACTAAAATCAAAGAAAAATCAAAATAAGATATTAAATAACTTAATTTCAAAAAATGTTCAACATCATAGAATAACTTAATTTTTAAAAAAGTTCACTACAATATTCATTAAGGATTTAACACAAAGAATGTCAATCCAACATAGTGATAATTTTTTGGTATTTTATGGGTATAACTTAACCATTTTTAGGCATTTTATATTTTTTATTACTTTTATTCTTGATAATATATATTATAATGCTACTACAATATTTTATATACATACATACATACATATATATATATATATTTGGGATTTAAGGGAGTAAGAATAGTTGTATATAAATTAGAAATATAAACTCATAAAGATATAAATTTTGACGAAATTACATCATGAAATTTTGACTAAATTAAATAGAAATAATTCTATATTTTATACATAATATCTATTTCCATGACATCGTGAAATGAACTTGAAATTTTAACTCATTACATGTATGTTGACTAATATATTGCTCAAAAAAATGGTTCCAATGCAAATCCAAGATAGTTATAAATTCATAAATACTTGGGCAAGAATTGCTAATGACTAACTAATAATACAATGCCTTCAATCAAATAGGTCTTTGTGTGCCATATCCAAAAAGGATTTTGCCTGCAATTCACCAAGGGAGCTTCATAAAACAAATATAGCACAACATCCCAATGATAAAAGAGGGAGCTTGTCCACAAAGGAATGGATTAGCTTGTACCAAGATAGTCAAAAACATAGGACCATATGATAAAAGAGGGAGCTTGTCCAAAACATAGGACCATATCCTTCTAAATTTCCTAATATAAGGAGGTGTGTAGGAAATGATCCTATATCAATATATGTCAAGGCAGAACTAAAATGACAACCATGAAATTTGCATATCCAATTTTTATTAGAATATTTGTCTCTTGTTTAATAAACTTTCATTGCGATGAATGTGTTGAATACATCGCGAATGACTAAAAATAGCATATGGTTATTGTGGAGAAAGAAGGTTTTGTTATGTTTATTCCAATGGGTTTAGGGGTCCTTATATAGAAAAAACCCTGGAAACCCTAGATAGTCCCGGAAAGGGAAAAATACAGAATTGCCCCTTATTGGGGTTACAATAAGAAACGTCTCTTAACTAATAACAATTACTAACACTCCCCCTCAAGTTGGAGCATATTTATCAGTCATGCCCAACTTGGATATAATCCATGACAAGCGTTTCTTTGGTAATGCCTTTGTAAAGGCATCTGCAAGCTGAAGATCAGTACTGATGTGTGGAGTGGTGATTCTTCCAATTTTGACTGCATCTCGTATGAAGTGACAATCAATTTCTATGTATTTGGTTCGTTCATGAAATACAGGATTTGTGGCAATGTAGGTTGCAGATTTGTTGTCACAGTACAAGGGAATAGGTGTAGTGACGTTAATACCAAGCTCCTGAAGAAAGGCCAATAACCACGTGATCTCACATGTGGCTTGTGCCATTGCCCTATATTCTGCTTCTGCACTTGACCTGGATACGACGGTCTGCTTCTTGCTTTTCCAGATAACAGTGTTTCCTCCAACCATCATAGCATAGCGTGTAGTCGAGCGTCGATCTTCTGGAGAGCTTGCATAATCAGCGTCTGCATAGGCAACCATGTTTGTATGTCCATTCGCTTTGTAGGAGAGTCCACGTCCTGGAGATTCCTTTAAGTATCGAAGAATTTGGAGAACATCCTGCCAGTGGCTGTAACATGGTTGTTCCATATGTTGGCTTGCTCTGTTTACTGCATAGGAGATATCTGGTCTAGTTATAGTAAGGTAGAGAAGTTTACCAACGAGGCTTCTATATCGGGAGACATCCTCAAAGGCTGAATCAGATGAGGTGGTATGTTTCTTTGGATCAGCAGGAATACCAGAGGGCTTGCATCCAAGAAGTCCCGCTTCAGTAAGTATGTCCATGCAGTACTTCCTTTGTGAGAGGTGAAGTCCTTCGGTAGTGCGAAGTACTTCTATGCCTAAGAAGTAGCGAAGAGATCCAAGGTCCTTGGTAACAAATACCTTTTGAAGGAAGGCCTTGGTTTCTGATATCCCATTATAGTCATCACCTGTGATAACCATATCATCAACGTAGACTGCCAGTATAACGGTTCCAGTTGCTCTTTTCCTGACAAATACAGAATAATCAGATGTCGTCCTTTGGAAACCAAGAGTGGTTATTTCTGTAGTAAGCCTGTCAAACCATGCTCTTGGACTTTGCTTGAGACCGTATATGGCCTTGCGAAGTCGACATACATACTCCCCCTCGACTTCATAGCCCGGAGGTTGTTTCATATAAACCTCCTCATCAAGATCGCCATAAAGAAAAGCATTCTTTACATCCAGCTGAAAGAGGGGCCAAGATTTGTTCGCAGCAATAGAGAGAATAGTACGGATAGACCCCATCCGTGCAACAGGAGAAAATGTCTCAAAATAGTCAACACCATAGGTTTGTGTAAAACCTTTAGCCACAAGGCGAGCTTTTAATCTATCAATTGTGCCATCCGGGGATTGTTTGGTCGTAAAGATCCATTTGCATGCTACAGGTCGAACACCTTTCGGACACTGAACAAGATCCCATGTCCCTCGTGAAATCAGTGCATTCATTTCTTCATTCATTGCATGTTTCCAGCCAGAGTCCTGTAGAGCACAATTATGGTCTCTTGGAATGGATACAGTCATAAGAGCATCAGCATACCGTCGGTCATTGATAGATAATCCAGCTGTGGATGTGTAGTTGGATATGGGGTAAGTAGCACAGTGTCTTCTACCCTTTCGTAGAGCAATGGGAAGCTCTAGAGGATCATCCGGGACATGCTTGGAGGGGACAGTCGAAGAAGGCATATTATCTTGCAAAAAAGAGACTGGTAAAGGGATGGCTGGTTGGTTTGGAGCGTTACTTTGAGTATAGACGTTGGGTGGTGGAGGGAGATCAAGTGGAATATCAGTGACTGAATCTGAGAAGAAGCTAGTTTGCTCAAAGAATGTGACATCAACAGAGATGTAATATCGATGTCCAGCGGGATCATAGCATCTGTATCCTTTCTGAGTACGTGAGTAACCTAGAAAGACACATTTGATAGCCCGTGGTGAGAGTTTGTCGGTTTTATGAAAATTATGGACGAAGGACACACATCCAAAGATCCGTAGAGGGAGAGGAAATGGAGAATCATTGGGATAAAGAAGGGAGAAGGGAGTGGATCCATGAATAGTAGGTGATGGTACTCTGTTTATAAGATAGACGGCTGTGAGAATGGCATCACCCCAGTAGGTTTTGGGGACCTTCATCTGAGATAGAAGAGAGCGAGCAATATTTAGAAGATGCCTCAGTTTCCTTTCTGCTATCCCGTTTTGTTGGGACGTGTAGGGACAAGTAGTTTGGTGGATGGTTCCTTCGGAGGCAAAGAAGGAGGCAAGGTCATGTTGGATGAATTCTAATGCATTGTCCGAACGAAAAATTCGAATGGTAGAGGAGAAAACATTTTTAACATAATGAAAGAAGTTCTTTAAGATACGATTAATCTCCGAACGTTCTTTGAGCAGAAAAACCCAAGATAACCTGCTGAAATCATCTATAAAGACAGCAAAATACTTATGACCACTTAGACTTCGGACCGGACAAGGTCCCCAAATATCACAATGAACTAATGAAAAAGGGACAGAATGACGAGGCTTAGTGTGAGCCGGAAACGAGGCTCGATGATGCTTCCCAAACTGACATGCCTCGCACTCAAACGGCTTGAGTGAAGAAAGTTCAGGAAACATCATAGAGAGAGCTTTAGCGGATGGATGACCAAGACGAAGGTGCCATAGTAGTGGATCGATGGAGACGGAAGCCGCACCAGAGAAACCAGAATCTGTAGGTATGTTGAGATAATATAGTCCATTCTTTTCATGCCTCCCACCAAAAATTTTCTTCGTCCGGATGTCCTGAAAATAACAGCAAGATTTATCAAATATCACTTTACAATCAAGTTCACTGCATAGCTTATGAACTGATAATAAGCTTAGAGGGAAGGCAGGAGCACAGTGAACCCCTGTTAGTCGTAGTGTGGATGAGAACTCCATAGTGCCCACACTAGTGATAGGCGAATAATCTCCATTGGCAACCCGAACAGATTTCACGACCGAGGAAGGTCGGGAAGAGGATAGAAGGCTACCTTCTCCTGTGAGATGAGTCGAGGCTCCGGAATCAATGATCCAGGCAGGCGCAGATGTCGATGCAGTGCTGGCAGTAGTACTCGAGATTGTTGCAAGGCTGGCAGTAGATGCATTGGCAGTAGTATCAGCGGGAGTATTCTGCAGTAGTTGTCGCAGTCGGGCATATTCTGAGGCAGTAAAAGAGGGCTGACTATCACTAGTATGTTGTTCAGATGCATCATAGTAAGTATCAGAGAGGGCAGATTCATATGCACTATTGGCATTAGGGGGCATGCCAAATTTGGCCCAACATCGTTCTGACAAGTGGTTCATGCGACCACAATGAGTACAAAGAGGAAAACGATCACGTCCTTGGCCGCGTGCTGAGTCGCGGCCCCGGCCCAAAGTTCGGCCACGTCCCTGGCCAGAATCGCGTCCACGTCCTCTAGAGTGAAAAGATCTTCCTCTTGCAAAATGTGCTGACGTCTCAGCAGACGGAGGAGGATGTGGAGACTCAAGTTCTTGGAGACGACCAAAAATGGTCTCAAGACTAGGTAATGCTGCAGCAGTTAGAAATTGATCTTTGACAGGTTTATATCGAGGATGTAAACCTGATAAAAATCTGTACACCTGCCATTCTGCCCGTTCCCCTACCTGCTTATCACAACAGGCAGGTTGAAAAATAAGTTCTTCAAATAGACCTGTTAGTAGCCTGTAATATTCGATTAATGATGTGTCGCCTTGGCATGTAGACCAAATCTTAGTGTATATATCAGAAAGCCTAGATTTGGTTGTTTGTTGTGAATATGTATTTTCAAGGCTCTCCCACATCGCCTTGGCAGTCTCCTTATAGAGAAGATTAGAGGCAATGGAAATGTCAACACTGTTCGTCAACCATGTAATGACTTGACAATTATCAGCATACCAAGTATCATAATCCTTGTCAGTTGCAGCAAGCGGGACAGTGGTAAGAACATAGTTCTTACGTTGGCTACCAATGAAAACCTTGAAGGACCGGGACCACAGAACATAGTTCTCGGATCCCTTCAATTTTATAGTAGTGCCCTGAGCCATCATGGAATAGGATGGATACAGGGGCTTTGAGTCCACAGAAGTGGTGGTAGATGTCATGGTAGCCGAGTAGAAGGAGCAGTAGAAAAACTAGAAAAGAGTAGATAATCTAGGATATCTCAATGATCATGAGAACCTATGAGAGCATCACCATGCGATAAATGAGTTGACGTCGTTCAAGGAGTACCGTGCGAGAAGGTGAACTTGTGTCACGCCTGGAGATGGCCTGTAGATGGCCTGGAGGCAGTCTTGAGACGGCCTAGAGAGGGCCTGGAGGCAGTCTGTAGATGGCCTGGAGGCAGTCTTGAGACGGCCTGGAGAGGGCGGCCTGGAGAGGGCAGCCTGTGGTTGTCCTGGAGGCGAGGACCTGGTCGATACGGCCTGGAATCGGCCTGGACGGACTGGAGGCAGTGTCTTGGCAAGGATGGCCGGAGAGCGGCCTGGAGGCGTGGGCGCGGACTGGAGGCGGGGGTGGCCTGGTGAAGAGGGTGGCCTGGACGGCCTGGCCTGAGGGCGATCGTGGCCTGGACGGCCTATAGGCGATGGCGAGGGCGCATACTGGAGGTGGGGATCCAGTGGTGGTGGCCTGGGCGAGGGCGGTGGATGCGAGAACCCAGCGGAGGTGGGGACTGGAAGTGAGGGCCCAGCGGAGGTGGGGACCCTGCGGTGGATGCGAGGGTGACCCGGTGGTGGCGGCGAGGGCGCGGAGATGTGGTGATGGCTGCCTGGAGGCGCAAGTGGAGGCGATGGCGCGAACTGGAGGGCGTGGAGTGGAGGCGATGGCGCGGGTGGCGGCGTGGAGTGGAGGCGATGGCGCGGATGGCGCGCGTGGAGTGGAGGCGATGGCGCGGGTGGCGGCGTGGGGATGAAGGCGTAGGTGCAGTGGGCGTGGGCGGGTTTGGATGAAGGCGTGGGGAGGAAGGTGCGGGTGAGGAGGCGGCGGCGTGCACGGTGGGGTGGGGAGGCGCGGGTGGGAATCCCTAGGGTCTAGGGTTCCCGCATTACGATGGGTTTTGTGGAGGGGATTAGGCCAGAGCCTAGGATTTGGCTCTGATATCATGTGGAGAAAGAAGGTTTTGTTATGTTTATTCCAATGGGTTTAGGGGTCCTTATATAGGAAAAACCCTGGAAACCCTAGATAGTCCCGGAAAGGGAAAAATACAGAATTGCCCCTTATTGGGGTTACAATAAGAAACGTCTCTTAACTAATAACAATTACTAACAGTTATCATTATGGATGAACTCAATCTGGTAGCAAACTTCTCCGATGTTTGTACTCCTAGGACTAAAACACATGACACGCACGTGCACTTACACGCACACACAAATAGATGCACATGCACGCACACATGTGTGTGGTGTGTGTGTGTGCGCATTGTGATTTCTTGACATATGATTTACATAATTGCCAATAATAGAATTGAACTGCAGTTATGTTTGTACTTTTAAAAGTGAAACACATATAATGAAAATACAAAATGATTTCTCAACATAGGATTTTATCGAGCTACTATACTTTGTACACATTTTTAGTTTGTTTCACCTTCTTATAATTAATTTTTGATGGAGAATGGGCTCTATCTTTACGATTTGTGACCCATGAATGTAGATATTACAATAACCTTCTATAGCAAACTATTTTAAAGGCTACCACAAGAGAGAGCAAAAGGTTTTCGACACTCTCTTTGTTTCCTATAGCAATGTAATTGACCTTATCTTTCGTGGTTGTACGTGAAACATGGATGTTTTTTTAACAAAAATAATGTGCTCTATGTATATAACACATATTAGTTATGTTTGTGGTATCCAAATTTGTGCATGGTGGTACAACAATAAAGCATATCCAACATATTTATTGGTGAATGGCTATATATGTGGGTTGATTTTGGTTTGATAACTTCGATCTAGAATATCAAGTAATTGGGTCAGGTCTAGACGAAGTGTGACACCAACTCTCCGATTCTCTATCCCTTATGACTAACATTTAACTCAAACTATACAAAAGAAACTATATGATCTAGTAATTACATCAACATAAAACTAGTGATGATATGTTATATTCAAATACAGAAGATATCTGAAAAAATTAGTCGATCAAAGTGTAAATAAAAGCAAAAGGACTTGCATGCGGTAACGTAAGGCCCTACAACGATGTCACTTACTGGTCTGTCGCGTCGTTGTGATCTTGAAGAAAATAATGATGCTATGGTGGAGATCGATTGAAGGCGTTAATAGTTCATGTATTTCCAAGATAGACGTTCTGAATTTGTCCTTGTACTTCATTGCCTCTTCTCTTTCGTTGTCCTCCACCCTCATCGCCTCCATCTCGTAGTTGAGTTGTAAAGATCGCAAATCTAAGCATATCACATATTGATAAGGATGAAGAGGAGCCCTTTTGACCATACCACTAGCTTGTGGCAATACTAGTTCTAGTGTTATTGATTAATCCAGAAGGCTCAAGAGGCATATCTACACATCCTTCCTACTAGAATTATACTGATAAGGATGAAGAGGCGCTACAAGAAAAACGAGTTGTGGTCACAGAATGTGGCTGCAGAAACTTGTGGTCACGATAACTGTGTGGCCACTAGTTTCTCGTAGCTACAATTCTGTTGCCAAAGTCTTCAAATACGTAAGGAGGATATTCATGCAAGAGTTGTGGCCACGACAAGTTCTGTGGTTACTTGTAGTGGCCGTGACATATTCATGATTAGAGAACTCTCGCGACGAGACTTGTAACTACGGCTACTAGCCATGAAGTGTTGTGGTCAGAGTCCAATTCTGTGGCCACAAGCCCCACATCCGTCAGCAAAATTCTGTAGCCACTACTTGTTTTCCTTGTAGTGTGATGTTCAAACTAGTTATATTTTAGTCAACTTTATATATTACAAATATAATTATTGTATAATTAATCAAGTTGTAAAATTGTGTCATCACCATTCGGTTTAGGGTATAAGGTATGGTTACTTTTTGTATGTTATAAAAAACGGGTGATTGTTCATAACAAATTAGAAATATACTTTCCGATTTACATACAAATATGTATATAAAGGATTCAAGCCAATCTTAAAAATGAGTTGTAGGGTCGAATTTGAGTTTGTTCAAGCTCAAAGGATTCAGCTTGGGCTAGAGTCAGCTCGTGAACTGCTTAACGAGCCCAGATGAATTTGAGCACTTGAATTCTGAGTGATTGAGATGACTCGTGCGTTAACAATCGGTCACATAGATCTATTGAGCCAGTTCAGCTAATGATCTTTTAAGACAAACTATTGAGCTTTCAAGTTGAGCAAGAATATCGAACCGAGCTACCAATATAAGCTAGTTAACAAGTTGCAGTATCAAGAAAATATGGTCATTGAATTGAGCTAGGAGTTAGTAACTTGAACTCGAATTCTTTTCTCGTCTAGCCGAATTCGTGAGCAAATTAATGAGCCAAGTTAAGTTAAAGCTTTTTCAATATCCCCGTGGAAAAGAAAAACACACCCTTCAAGCTCATATTAACACGAGGAATCAAACATTGGTGTATCAAGGTGCAACCACCAAAGTTTCATACTAACATATCCTAAAGTTTGCAAAGCCCATATGATTCACATCCATATCTCAATAAGTATGCAAAGGGTTCATTTCCTTTGTCGTGAGCCTCTTTTTCGACTTTCCCACTTGTAAGAATGGATACGGATTTGATACCATGTAAGATATTTTATTTCTTAAGTCAGTTTTTGAGTTTTTGTGGGTTGTGGTCACTTGAAGGGTGCTCAAAACATCTGGATCCTAAACTCATGGGTACCTGTTGGAAAATATCGAGCCAGGCATTCACTATGTCTTGACCCATGCCTTATCTAAAAAATCCATGTGGAACAGTGGGCACCCACAGGTACTAGTTAGAAGTCTCCACTTACTCATTGATTCAAAAGAATGCAAAAGGATTTACATATAGTTCTTGCATGTTAGGTTACCTATTTTATAATAAGAATATAGTCGAGTATATAGATATCAATAAATATGAAAAATGTAAGACCATACATGTAAGACCATACACTAAAATCGGATATGAAAATGAAATTAATCAAAATTGATACGGTTATTAGATATAAGTGCAAATTGAAATATCCATATCTATATCCGTACTCATTTTGAAATCGATATAGATGTAGATAACAAAATAAGAATAAACATATATTATGAATAATTTTACCGCAATAATAATAATAATATTTCTATTGAACATTATTTCAATAAAATACATATCTGCGGATATGAATTATTTCGTAGTAGAAGTCACTAATAATTTTTCAATTGAATACTTTTGCAATTGATGCTTAATCTAATATATAATTAATCTCTTTTTAATTACTAAGGACTTATATAATCTAATTCATGCACCTTTTTTAATTTTGATTCCACATGTATCTCTGACACATCTTCGACATATATAAAAACCATCGAATAATACAAGAATATGATAAGAATATGATGATTGATTTTATAAATAACTTGCTGAAGTTACTTGTATGCTATTCCTATAAATCAATATATTCCTATAAATCAATATAGATGGATGAGATATTCCACGAGTACTCACTACCTATTAAAATGATTTGGAATCCATTAGATACGAGTATCCATTGAAACTGGTTGGATCGATTCGGTAATAATGGGACGAGACAGGTCAACGAGAAAACAGGACGAGCACCCGTCTTGTGAACAAGTGGTCACTCCAAGTGATTCTGAATCCAACTACATCACATCGGCGACATTTTTTTTCAAATATGCATTGCTAAAATAGGTTAATAGGACTGCCTCCTTGGGACAGCCAACATGGCTACCCCGTGGCATCTTCGACATTTTTTTTTCAAAAAATATTATCATGTATATTCATCCCTATATCCCTCCCATATGTCATTCGAATTTCGTCAGAAAGAGAGACTCCTATAGCCTCCATCCAAACAATCATTTTTTAACAGTAACAATTTTTTAAATCGACACCATCTCGATGGAGGCCGTAGTAGTCTCTGTTTCTGACGAAATTCGAATGGCATATAAGAGGGATATAGGGATGAATAAACATGGTGATATTTTTCAAAAAAAATAAAAAAACACCGAAATAAGGGAACGGAGCAGCCCCATTAAATCCTTGCTAAAATGTAAAGTTTTATACAACTGTTACTTATTGCGTCATTTTCTATTTGCGAATGTCAATAAAGTTCCTTTGAAATTAAATCTCTTGCTTGATAGAGTGACCATATGATGTAACTAACTGTTACCTTACGTGGCTACTGTCCTCTTTTAGTGTTTATAGGAATATGAGTCACTGATTCTTCTGTCTGATTTAAGTTACTTAATGACAATGTTTGTGAAATCAAGCTCTTCATTGCTAATGATTCACTTTGCTACCATGTATTAACTCCTGCATAGTTCTGAAAATACTACGTAAACCACTTGCTGCAGGATAGCTAATCAGTGGTTTCCATCAGCCACTGATGGAAACGCCGCTGCCTGACAAACATATATCCACCACATTTCCAGATCCGACAGTCCAGGCAGAGAGCGACGCTTCCAACTTAGCTTCCTTCTCCTTCCCATCCATTGACAGCACAAAACTCATGGGGGAGAGCAGCATGTTCATGTCTTCCACAACCCCTGATTCGAGCTACTGCCCCTCATTGAACGGGCAGCTCACAAGCAGGACACAGTCCGAGCCGTCAGATATAGTGAAGGCAGCAACATCAAAGCTGACTTTACCAGCCGTAGACTTGGGTTTTGGACTTGAGTACTTGGATTTCGATTTGAGCTTCCCCTTCTAACTATAGATCTACACTAAGTTGTTTTGCTTTTTCATTCTTCACTAGCTTCAGAATATACCGATGATATCCTACATAAGGATGGGGTAGATCATATGGTGCCTAGTTCTTCAAACGAATGTTCACATACAAATACAGAGTTCACATCAGATGCAGATGAGCAGTCAATTGTAGTAGACATCCTAAAGCCGCAGAATGAAAGTACACATATTCCAACACGAGAGCTAGTTGATTATATTTCACAGATCATAGAGTCTGTTCAACGGCTGTGTTAGTCTATATGCAGTGATCTGAGATAGCAACATATTGTGAATTTTAGAAGAAATGTTTGGCATCCAACTCTGTATATTTGAATCACCCAGATCTCATCAAAAATGTGATTCAGCTGCAGCATTTCAATCCAATTATATGGTATTTATATATTCATAATCCAGTTCCCATTTGCAGTTCATCGCAACAATCACGTAAAACTGAAACTCGGTTTTACAAACATTAGCTTAAGAAAGAGGGTAAAACATTAAAAGACCTTACAACAAAGTGCAATAATTTACTGCACCTCAAGAGGCAAAAAATATCAAATATGCAATTGATTAATAGCTCTGCAAAAATCACACCACTAACCCGAATCTAGATGAAGCTATGGGATGGTCACACGATAAACATAAGGCAATCTACTGCTGTGCTCCGAGGCAATCTAGAGCAGCTTGTTCGTGCCAAATGCCGTTTAAATTAGATTGCCAGATACGAACCATACCATCAGTGCCTGTTGAAGCCAGTGTCATGCCACTCATGTCCCAGTCCAACATCAATACCTTCAAATAAATCCAACCCAGGTCAATATACAGCATCAATCCAAGAATGAATTGGCGAATGAACAGTATGTGTTTTGGTCATCATGTGAGAAAGCAAGATGATAGACCATTAGATCACAATTCGAACAATTGTCCAATCTACATTAGTCTTTTTTTTGAAAAAATACATAGACATTGCAATTGAAAGAAACAATACTTGGAATGATGCCTTCAGCAATCAGTGAAGAATTTACGGTATCATTAATTTAGGGACTACCAAATTGGTCTTCCATGAAAGTCCATAATGAGCATAGATTACACTCATCAACACTTCAGGCACATAACCTGGTCTCTTTGTAATGCGCCAATATGATCAAGGGCATTGCAGTCAATCTAGACCGTTCTCTCCTCGGCAACCAGATGTCTACAGTAGTAGGACTTTCCCAGCAGAAACAACCTTAATAAATAAAGAAGCAACCTGCGTATTTTTAAATGGCATGTAAAGTTTTGATCTTCCGAATGGACATACTTTAGATGGATGTCAGACGTGGTAATTTGAAGGACCTTCCCAGTAAAAACTCCACGCTACAACGGAGACATGCTTCTCTACTTTACAGACCCATCCTTTCACTCCATCACGTCCTCGATGTGCAGTGGCATAATCGGGATCTGTATATTTTCCTAGGCATTAATCATAATCTTCATCCAAGTGATGAAGGGCAAGGAAAAGAAAGATCGTCAATGCTGATAAATCCTCTTTTTTTCAAAAAGGATGGCCCTTAGAAATTAACGGTCACTTACGAAAAAGTACAATAACAACAACAACAAAGCCTTTTCCCACAATTAAGTAGGGTCGGCTAAATGGATTCTTCGCCTCCATTTAGATCTACCTTGGGGCAATCCTGGGCTTATATCCACAAAACTAAGATCCCTTCGTATGATCTCTTTCCAACACTTCTTGAGCCGTCCTCGCCATCTCTTAGCCGGCTCAACATCCCAACACTCGCATCTCCTAGCTGGTGCATCAGCTGATCTTCTTTACAAATTTCACTTACGAAAAAAGTAAATACAACGGGATTACATCTATTTACGTCTCCAGTTCCCGATGGAAACAGAATTGTTTATATTCTCCAACATATGGCTTGGCTTACTTGATGACATCATTTCTTTGTATCGATATAGCCCGGATTATCGCCAACGGCCTTGAACCGATAACACATCAGAACATACACAATATTGTTCCAAAGCTCCCTCGCAAACTGGCAGTCAAAAAATAGATGCTTAATATCCTCCTCGCAGTTTGTGCACAACATGCATGTTGTGCTGAGAAGAGGGGTGCATCTCTTATAGACCTTGATCATCAATGAGCCGGATAATCATTCCTTCTTTATGGAGAGCTTCTTATACACTGATGCAAACTTCCCACCATTCACACCCAACCCAAGTCCCGGACACCTGCTGCAGACCTCACCTCAACAAGTAATGAAAGCGGATTGTCAAAGCCATCAGGGCCCAAGTACATCCTTATAACCAGCAAGCAACTAGTAATCAATTAGTCACAACCCCCTGAAATTCGCTGCAAGATCCATCGATTTGGGCAATATCTCCTCCAGCTGTCAGAACCTGACCGCTTATCAAATCAGAACAGAAAAGGTGCCCAGCCATCAACCCATGCTTCGGGAAATCTGCAATAAGCAGGATCAACTTGACCACAATCTTTGAGAAGTGCAGAGATATTTCTATATTCTCTCTGCAGTTCTTTATTTTATTTCTTTGCATCCATCCTATTAATTTACCCATAAGTCTCTCCTCTATATAACAGAGCCTAGGGTTACATGATTAAACATCTTTTCTATTTCTCCCAACATGGTATCAGAGTCACGGTCCTAAATTGGAGCTCCTTACCCTAACCCTAAACCTAACCCCCCCCCCACTCGTTGTCCCTTTCTCCAAGGCTGCTGCCACCGCTGTTCGCCGTCGCCGCTGCCAAGACTGATGCCGAGTCGTTCAGCCGCCACTGCACCTCCTTGGCCACCGGCCTCCGTAGTCGCCGGTTGCTCCTCTTCCGTCGTCGACCTTCGGTTGGGCTAATGGATTTGAGTGCATCATTCGTTGGTCTACATATGCATTCAAATCCACGCATGTCTATGTAGACATTCACTCGTTGGTCTACATAATCCTAATAATCCTCATCCGGCAATATGTCAGAAAACAAAGTCGACGTACCCACCACGGGCGCTTTCAGAGGTCCAATGCCTATTGTCAAGATGAACGGGACAAACTATGAGCTCTGAACTATGCAGTTAAGGAGCCTTATGAAGTCGAATTGTAAGAAACATATTCTTACCGAGACCCGGTGGAGAAAACTGGGGTTAACGTCTCGTGGGAGGCAGATGATGCATACACCAAAGCTTGGCTTTCCGGTACATTGACGATAGAGATCGTCATTACATCAGCCCAGTGCTAAGGTGATGTGGGACATCCTCGCAACAACCTATTCTCAGGCGATGAACGAGATCAAGATCATCCAACTCCAGCATGATATATCTACTATCCAGCAGAACGAACGGCCTCTTCATTCGATGTATACATCCTTACGTGAGATATTTGAGAAGCTCCACAGTTTCATGCCTCTTACAGCTACCCCAGAGCAGCAGAAGACATATAGGAATGCAATCAAGGTTGGTATATTCCTGTAATCCTCGATCATGAATATGATGTTGCTCGCTCCCATATTCTAGCAGATGCTACTATTCCTCCCATGGAGGAAGCTTTCCGCATGCTTAGCAAGATTGTTGTTCCATCCACTGCCATTAGCCAGACTTCTTCGACAATGGTAGCCTCTCAAGACAGTGGAGGCTCTTCTTTTTGTGGGCGTGGACCTCGTGGTATAGGAGCTCGCATTCGTCAGCCTGCACGTACTGTCATTGTCATGTAATTCAGAAGATACATGATACTCCAAGCATGGTTTTCCAGCATCAGTCTGTGTGGCAGAACAGATCGAGCCTTTAGCAGCTCCTACTTCAGATCAGAGGTTTGATGTCCTCGTGGCCAGACTGTGAGATATCATGCCCCCTGCTTCTTCTCCATCTTCAGGAGGCCACTCATATGTAGCAACATCCGCCTCTGCTAGTACTTCTGCTACGGCTAATACCTCATGTAGTACTTATGCTTTTACATCATGTCATGGATATGAGATTACTGAGTGGATTATGGACTCCGGGGCGACGCATCATCTATGTGGGCACAAAGGTCAACTTACAATATATAAACAGGTTCCACCAAGGAGAACTATGGTTATAAACGATGGGACTCATTCCCGGATCACCGAACAAAGAGAGATTAGTTTGACACCTTCGATGCGTCTTCAGAATATGTTATATGCTCCCGATTTTTCTATAATTTTATTATCTATTAGTCAGATTACGAAGGATTTGCATTGTCGAGCTATGGGTCAAAGATAGCTCGGCAATGCAAATCCTTCGTAATTTGACTAGTAGATAACAAATTCATAGAAAAATCAGGGGCATGTAACACGTTCTGCAGATACATTGAAGGTGTCAAAGTAATCTCCCTCTATCCTGTGATTGGGGAATGAGTCACATCGGCTATCACCACGGTTCTTAGGGGGGAGGGGGCGTTGTCTGTATGTTGTAAGCCAACCTGACTCCGCATAAATGGTGTGTCGCCCAAAGTCCATACTCGACTCTGTAATCTCATATCCATAACAAGATGTAAAGGCATAAGTACTATCTGAGGTGATGGCTTTAGCAGAAGTACTGGTGGAGGCTGAAGCGAGGACATCGGAATGACCTTCTGAAGACGGTGAAGGAGGCTTGATATCTCACAATCTGAACATGATGTCTCTGATCTGAAGGAGCAAAGGGAAACTCAGCCTGCTCCGTTACACGGGATGATGCTGGGAAACCATGCTTGAAGTAGCATATCTCCTCGGTATGACATGGCCGATGGCAAAACGTGCAGGGCTGATGAATGCGACCTCCTCTACCATGAGGTCCTTGGCCACGAAAAGAAGAGCTTTTCTGCCTCGGGAGGATGCCATCACTGAAGAGGTTTGACTAGGATAATGGGTGGAACAATGATCCTGCTGAGCCAACGGAAAGCTTCCTCCAAAGGGAGCAATAGTAGCATCCGCAAGAATCTGAGAGCGAGCATCATCATATTCAGGATCCACGGTTGCTAGGAATACATTAACCATAGTAGCATTCCTATGTCTTCTACTTCTCTGGGGCAGCCGTGAGTGGCATGAAGCTGTGGAGCTTCTCAAACATCCCACGCAAGGATGTATACAACGAATGGAGAGGCTGATCGTTCTGCTTGATAGTGAATATGTCGTGTTGAAGTTGACGGATCTTGATTTCGTTGGATTCGTTCCTCGCCTAAGAGTAAGTGGCAGCGAGATGTCCCACATAGCCTTAGCAGTGGGCTAATGTAACACATCATTGGCGATTTCTATCGTCAATGTCCCTGAAAGCCAGACTTTGACATATGCATCATCCACCTCCCACGAGGCGTTAACCCAGTCTTCCCTATCGGCTCCTTGGTAAGAATGTGCTACTTACCATTCGACTTCATAAGGCACATGAACTGCATAGTCCAGAGCTCATAGTTCGCCCCGTCTATTTTACAATAGGCATTGGACCTCTGAAAGCACATGTGGCAGGTACATCGACTTTGTTCTCAAACAAGTTGACGCGTGTAGAAGACTAGGATTTTGTATACCAAGAGTGAATGTCTACACAAACATACGTGAATCTAAATGCATATGTAGATTTATGCACCCAAATCTATCAAGTAGATAGAGAGACCGACGCCGACGATGGAGCGGCTAGAAAGCAGGTCGCGCATGGGAGGCACTGCACGTGCAAGGAGCACCATTGGGTGGTGCGCAATGGCGCGCGAGTGTACGCAAGACGGCACGGGATGGAGCAGCGGCACGCGAGAGGCGGCACACGTGGGATGGGTGGCACGCGTGCGGAGACGAAGGCGAAGGGTGAGGTTAGGGGTTAAGGTTTTGGGTAGAAGAGTTCCGGCCTAGGACTGCCGCTCTGGTACCATCCTGGGAAAAATAAAAAGACGTTTATTCTATGGACCCTAGGCTCTCTTATATAGAGGAGAGGCTTATGGGTAAATTAGATAAGATAGACATAAGAAATAAAAATAAGAAACTAATATTCAAAGTACATAGAATTATCTCTACAAAGCTATTGACCCTGATTTGTTCTATTTAAAGCTAGTTTGGACATTACCCAGGATAGATTCGTTTTGAGACAGCAAATTCATGTAGCAAACTCAACTAATGAAAGTTCAAGCTTGGTGCTGTTTGATGCAATTTGGTACCTGATTCTGCTTTCTATAACAATGAATCGCCTTCAAAATAAGCATTTACTCCATAACCCGTTATTATAATTAGGTGTTCCATCCCCACGAGTGTCGTTTAATTTGAACATGATCTTGGATAAAGGCATACTCACACGTGGCGTCTAATGTCAGGATAATTCATTGCAAGCAGATGAATTAGAGGCCAATAAACCTCACTAGCAAATCTCCATACCTCCCCATCATGGCCGGAAAGCAACGCTACTTTCTCAGTGGAAAGCTTGCCATCAGAGTCAGACTCCAGCCCAATATTCCATATTGCGATGCCTTTGCACGTTGCAACAGCTATAATTTCATATGGCCTACATATGGATAGGAAATTGTTTAGCATGATCACATGATCAGGTATATAGCAATGCTGATGAATAGAAAAAAATCATTTTTCCCTTGAAAAAAAGCCGAAGGATGAGTAAACAAGATGGTAGCCATCTAGACAGATATTAAACTGTTGCACTTGGATTCACAGAGAGATATTCACTGTTGCACTTCGATTCAGAAACATGGAAGGAAATTTCGCGATATATCGACGACATATCGATATCAAGATGCGACCAATATGGGTACCGATATGGCGATATATCCCCAGTTTTCAGGCATTTCCTTCACAAAAAGATCATCGATATGGGCGATATTTCGGCGATATATCGGCGAAATATCGGATCAATACGACCTTTCCTGTTCAGAAATACACGTGTGAAATAAAACAGCCACGGCAAAATTTCAATTTTGAAGATTTTGAGGTGATTCTGAGATACACGAGTGAAACTAAAAAGCCGCTCGGCAAAATTTCAATTCAACTTAAAGGTTTTAAGGTCGTTGATATTGAGAGTTGTATTCAAGTACGTGGGATCTTGGGTGTGGATCCGTTTAACCCTTATCCTATAAATACTGTACACATCCCTCCATTGTTCATTAAACAGAATAGAAGAAAACCTATACCTGCTTGTATGTGCTTTGTCATCCCCTCTCCTGGCCTTTCGATTCCATTGTTAAGGGTTTCTGTGTAACTTTCTTAATGTTGTGTGTGTTTTCTTGCTTGGTTTTTTCACATGGTAGCCAAGCCAATCAGATCAGGATTTGATTTGGAGGCTCACCATGATTTGCTTCACAAAGAGGGTTTCCACAAAACTAGTGTGGATCAAGGTCCCCGCTCCAATCGAAGCTCCCATGCATCAGGGTTTCTATCGACTAAAATGGCGCCATCGACAGCATTCCATGATTGATCAACTTATGATTTAGCGTTGCCAATGAAAACGCATCCGTAGTTGATCGCTCGCGTCTCCTACCTATCTATACAAAGATGTCTCGTGATTGATCCCACATCAGAGTCGACCAATCATCGATTGACATTGTCTTTGTCTCGGCTAATCAAAGTCATATTCTAGGCTTCACTGATCAGTCTTACTACGTCAATCAATCACAATGCTTTCTAGATTATTTGTGATCGATCATCCTTCATGTTGTCAATTGGTCATGTAAATAATTATTGTGATGGTCGATCACAAGACAAAATCTGGAGAAGAAAAATTACCTTAACCTCTTACACAATGCAGTTTCCCAGAACGTGTTGCATGAACCCCATAGGTTGAACCGCATTCTCTATATAGTGTAATATGTATTCTACACAACATATTCGACCTGCACAACAATTAATTAGCCCGCATGTATCGCATATTCAATATGCATTTTATATTATATAAAGTTGATATATAAGTTAGATTTTACCATTTAATCGTTTTAAGAACTAAAGCCAACTGTTTCAGAGGTCAGAATCTTCCTAGAGTCCAAATGAAATTACCGTCCCTTTACAATTTTGTCACTAGAATTTTGTCACGGGGTATTATCAATTTGTTCTCCAACTTGACCAATAATGATGCGAAATTGTAATGGACAGAGGAGTACAAGCAGAACTTCATGCAACTTAAAGAGAAATCGGCCACAAAATCAATGCTTACCATACCATTGGGAGCAAGACAGTTTATTGTATCGAGTTTTGTGTCAGGAGGAACTTGTAGGTCTATTCATATAGAATAGTCATGTGGTAGCACATAGCCACATACATCCTGGCAAATGCAGGTTTGCAACCTCAATAAAAGTATCACCCCCCATCCACTCAAAGCATCGGACTTTAAAGTATCTTCTTAGTCAAAAGGAACTGAATATGAGAGAATTTTTGGCTGGAATTACTGAAAGATTACAGCTGCACAGACAACTACAATCTAGAGAAGGCCTACCTGATTGTTGATGCATTAAGCCATGGGACTTTAGTACATGCACATGTAAAGTACATGCACATGTAAGTTATTGAAACTTGATGGTGGATTTAGAGGTTGGAGGGACAGACACACGAGAGTTGCTTCTGAGGAGTGAGAGAGGTCAGATAAAGGATATTGACAAGAATAGTAAGAAGATATGTGAATTTTGTTAGGAGGAGATGATCGTGATAGGCTTCTATGCGACTCTTAGATCCAAATGGGGGGATTTGGATTACTATGTTGAGGATGATAGGGAAAATCTTGATAGTCGAAAACATTATGTTGGAAGAAAAGGATTCGTTGTTTATTCCAGAGAACCCTAGGCTCTCTTATATAGAGAAGGCCTATGGGTAAATTACACAAGATGGAAGCATGAAAATAAAAGTAACAGAAAAGTACATAGAATATAGAAATATCTCTACACTCCCTCTCAAGGTAGAGCGTAGATGTCAATCATGCTCAGCTTGGAAGAACACTTCTGGAATGGCCTTCTGAGCAATGGTTTGGTCAAGATGTCGGCAGACTGCTCTCCTGAACTGACATGGAAAGTAGAAATCAAGCTCTTTTGGATCATATCTCTAGTATAGTGGCAGTCTACCTCAATATGCTTTGTTCATTCATGAAATGCAAGATTATTAGCAAATAATAGATGATGCAGCACAAATTTAATATATAAGGTTTGATAATTTTATCCGTTAATTTTATTTACGTTTTGAGTCGTTGCACTTTTTGTTTAAATAAAGAGATCGCGTGTGATCTCGAAATTAGTTAGTCAATTTTAAATTTGAATTTCGAATTTTGAATTAGAGTCAAATTAGGATAATGTAGATTTCAATCTCGATTCAAATCTATTAAGATCGAGTCAGATTTCAATTTTGATTCACTTTCTATTTTTGTAATTCCACCCCTCCTATATAAAGGGGTTGGTAGTATTGTAAAAATCAGTTCAGTATTATGAAAATCTGAGATTTTTATCTCTCTCTCCTTCACGTCTCTCTCTCTCCTCGCGATCTACGCATTCTTCTTCCCCGAACCCCTCGTATCTCCGACGAATTTCTTCTTCTCAACCCTTCTCTTTCTTCTTCCACCAATTATCTCTACCAAAATTTATTTTTCGACGCGCGCCAAAATCCGATTTGCATCATTTGGTATCAGAGCATGGAAACTGAATCGTTCTTACGATTCGACGATCCGATCACCTACTGGCGTTTGCAATTCAATTTGAGTCGTATATCTCATGATCCGCATTCGCGTTCGCGTTCGAGGAAGTTCAAGCATCGACTCCTATCAAGTTTCAAAGTCCAAGCATGGTTGGACACGCTAATCAATGAAGATTCGTCCGTCAACGACAAAATTCAGAACGAGGCACTTGCAGTTCAATCTGATTTCAGCCCAGAAAACGAATGTATTTTTTGTTCAGAAGAGGATTTTATTTCACAACTATTGTACAACAAATGCCATGAAGATACAGGGCCAATATTCGATGAAGATCCCACGGATGAAGAGTTCGAAATGCTTGATTTCTCCTCCACCAAGGCTGTTGTCCAGGAAGAAAAGGAGGTTGTCTATGATGATAAATTCGAACATCTGGATCTGGTCCCTTCTAAAATAGTTGTTCTAGAGGCTCCTGCTTCAACCATAACGTTGGCATCTATGGTTTGTCTCGTCAACCGCATCAATACCTTCACCGTTGGCGCAAAATAAAGCTCGGACAGCCTCAACACAGCAACCCATGGTAGCAGCAACCCCGCCAACCATGCAACCCCGCCAACCACGCAAACACCATGGAGGCCACGACCCGCGCACGGCCCGCACGCCACCAATGCACCGTCGTCGCCGCTACAGCCAGGTTGTCTCTCACCTTCCTCATGCGCGAGAGGGCTACACCAGTAGAGACCCCCGCCGCCGACACCATCTGAGGTCTCCCTCTCCAAACCGCCGCCACCGTCGTTGGTGGGAGAAAAGACAAGCCCTAGCAAAAGTTGGGCGTCTCTCAAAAAGGAGTTCAGAATCCGTAAGGATAGGGATAGAAGGCTGATTGGAAACATTTTCAAGGAGGCCCCTCCTCCAAAACTACTTTACCAAAAGGGAGGAGTTGAAGTTAACATATGGGTGGGAGTTATTTTAATTGAAGGGGTAGAACATTTGCAGCCAGACCCCCTCAGTGGAAAGAAATTACAAACGTAACAGTGAAAAGAAATCAAATTGGGGGGAAATCAATCCACCAATTCAGATGAGATTCTTCACCTACGAAACAAAGATAAAGCAATTCGTCAGGAGACGAATTTTTCAAGTAGGGAGAATTGATGCAGCACAAAATTAATATATAAGGTTTGATAATTTTATCCGTTAATTTTATTTACGTTTTAAGTCGTTGCACTTTTTGTTTAAATAAAGAGATCGCGTGTGATCTCGAAATTAGTTAGTCAATTTTAAATTTGAATTTCGAATTTTGAATTAGAGTCAAATTAGGATAATGTAGATTTGAATCTCGATTCAAATCTATTAAGATCGAGTCAGATTTCAATTTTGATTCACTTTCTATTTTTGTAATTCCACCCCTCCTATATAAAGGGGTTGGTAGTCTATTGTAAAAATCAGTTCAGTATTATGAAAATCTGAGATTTTTATCTCTCTCTCCTTCACGTCTCTCTCTCTCTCCTCGTGATCTACGCATTCTTCTTCCCCGAACCCCTCGTATCTCCGACGAGTTTCTTCTTCTCAACCCTTCTCTTTCTTCTTCCACCAATTATCTCTACCAAAATTTATTTTTCGACGCGCGCCAAAATCCAATTTGCATCAATAGCGATGTCTGATTATCACATTGTAACTGCATGGGTAGTGATACATCTATATGCAAATCTTCTAATACAGTTCGATCCCACATCATCTCAGTACTTGCTTGTGCCATGGCCCTATACTCAGATTCAGCACTAGATCTAGCCACCACTGTTTGTTTCTTACTTTTTCAAGAAACCAAATAACTACCAACAAACACTGCAAAACCTGAAGTAGACTTCTGATCCTTAGGCTCCATTTGGTTGCAGGGTTGGGCAGGGTTGGGGTACACAAGTGTACCCCTCCTTCCAACCCTCCCAATCCTCCTCACAGTTTACTATTCACAGGGTTACCCCAACCCAACCTAACACAGCCCAACGCAACAACTAAACGGAGCCTTAGGGCATCCTGCATAGTCCGCATCAGCACATGCAGAAACAGAAATGTTTGTTTCTTTCCTGAATAATAGTCCTGCGCCTGGAGAAGACTTTAGATATCTCAATATCATGTATACGGCGTCCATATGTACTTGTCTGGGTTGTTCCATGAACTGACTCACACGACTCACTGCAAAAGCTATACCAGGTCTAGTGATAGTAATATAGAGAACCTTTCCCACCATCTCTCTATATCTTCTCCTGTCAACCTCATACGTATCATCATCATATAACTTCATGCTAGGATCCATAGGAGTAGTCGAGGGTCGACACCCGATCATGCCCGTCTCAACAAGCATGTATGTAATATGCTTCCTTTGGGTCATCACAAGACCCTACGCATTCCTACCAAATTCCAACCTCAGAAAATATCGTAGGGTGTCAAGATCCTTAGTAACAAACTAATGGCCCAGAAATGCTTTTGCCATCTCTATCTCATGTGTATCATCTCCTGTAACAAGTATATCATCAACATACACCATGATAACAGTAGTCTTCTGGACAAATAAAGAATGATTTGCATTTGATCTTTTGAACCCTTGGCTAGCGAGCTTTATTTAAGGCCATATATTGCCTTGTGAAGTCTACACATCATCTGACTCTTCCCCTCAACATCAAACCCTGGAGGTTGCTGCATGTAGACTTCTTCCTACAGATCCCCATACAAAAAGACATTCTTAACACCAAGCTGAAACAAGGGTCAATCACATACCACAGCAACTGACATGACACATAGAGTCGAGTGACGTGCAATTGGAGAGAATGTGTCCATATAATCAACGTCGTATGTTTGAGTAAACCATCGCGCCACTAGCCTTGCCTTGTAAGGGTTGATGAATACCCATTCATCACTCTTTATTCTTATATTTTAGCTACAAAAACCTTTGCAAATACATGTAGATATGTGTAAATAGGAATAATTACCAAAAGCATGCATTATGTAAAAACTTATAATTAGCATGATTTTGTGCAAAAATAAAAGAATAAAGAGTAAAAAGAAAAAGAGGGAAATATTTAGAATAAATATTGAGCAACCTAACCCAAGGGAGGGCTCAGCATGGGCCTGACCGCATAAAAATCAAAGTAGAGGGAGATAGGGGCTCATGTGTAAATATTTGTGTAAATAAATAAAACTATATTTTCCTCACCCAAAAATATGCTTGTAAATACTTGTATATGTTTATAAAAATATAAAAAACAAAATAAAAAGTTAAAAATCAAAAAGATCAAAAATACCCCTTTCATCATGTACATAAACCGCACCTATATATATATATTCATTTAGCTTTGTAAATATACAAAATTAATTTTTAAACTTTTTGTAAATAGTCTATGTTATATATTGTAAATAAATAAAATAAAAATTAAAATCAAAACAAAATAAAAATCACAAAATCAAAAATACAAAAATACATGATACACATACCTTGTATATAGTTGTACATAACTATTTATTTTACCTATGTATATAAATAATAAAAACAAAAAAAATACCCTTTTATTCCTTATTTTATTCTATAAATAAATAAAATATAAAATAGGAATAAAATTGTACAAAAATAATAATTAAAAATCAAAAATCAAAAGCCTACATATTGTATATATACCTATATGTAGCTATATAATGTAAATACCTTAATTTTATTTCCAAAAATTAATTAAAAATCACAAAAAATAGAGAAAAATAAAATAAATATTTTTCATGTTTTAAGTTTTTAGAAATTCGGTCATTTTCTAACTCAAATAAATAAATTAAAATTAAAAAGCTTGGCGGGCTCTGATTGGTCCACGGGGGATTGTTGACCCCCGGTCAACTCTCCCCCCAGGACCACCAGAGCCGGGTCCTCCTCGCCCGACCCGTTTTCTCCAAATTCTTTACGGTTGACCCGACCGCCTTTCCCCTTAACCCCGGGCCCCGATTACTACCCGATCATCCAGGACCCTCGCCCGGGGTGGGTTTGCCGGATCCGAGCTCCGCCTGACTCGCCCGAACGCCATCTTCTCGGACCCGGCACCATATTTAACGTCGTCACCGGCGACCTAATTCTGCCATCTTTGGACTCCTGCTCGCCGCCAAGGACCTCCTCCAGACCACCCGAGTGACAGGCGCGTGTTTTGGAGTGGAAGCGAGGCCCGAGTTGCAAGGAATCCACTGATCCGGTGGTTGACTCCGCCGTGCGCCGCCGCAAGCGCGCTCAGCCTCGGGGAAGTCGACGCCCCCTTGCAGGCAATGACCGGGAGCTTCTCCAGCTCCAGCCCAGTCGAATGCGCCCATCAGGTAGCTTCTTTAGCCTGTAGTTTAGCTTAGGTTTAGATTTTTCGCTTTTTGGTAGTGTAGCTCCGCCAGCTCCGCCCTTCGACTCCGACCATCCTTTCACTCGTCCGACCACTTCACCACCTTCGCCTGACTCCTCTCCACCTTCTCCGCCCCTTCACTCCCCCTGGCTCGCCCCGGAGCAGGGTATCAGCTCTCGCCCCTCCGCCGCTCGCCGGAGAGCCCCCATCTCGCCGCACCAGTCACCTTCCGCCCGCTCTGACGGGTCGAGGCACTTTGCCCTCGACCCAGCTTCTTTCCTGTGCAGGTTTCAGGGCGAATCGACCTCATCTGGAGGTCGGAACTTCTGGGCACAGCAGCTCCCTTTCCTCCACGTCGCCGGAGCTCTCTGGAGCTCCTCGCCTTCATCGGAGCAGCGCATCGGGTGCGGAGGTTCACGGCGAAGCTTCCCCGCACCTCAGGCGCGTCAGACGAGGTTCACCGTGCGCTCAGTGGGCCGGCGAAGCTCGTCGGCCGCCAGTTCTTCCAGGACCTTCGTCCACCGTCAAATCGGCCTCGACGCTCCAGTTTAGATCTCGCCCGTTCATCCACGGAGCAGCACTGACCATCAGATCTCCCTGGGGTCGATCATCACCGTTGAGCAGCGAGGTTAAGCCACGACGTATCGCAGCCGTTGGATTTAGCACGTGGCTTCACCACCTCCATCCGATCCGAGCCAGGAGTCCTTCGCAGCCCCCACAACGTACCACAGCCGTTGGATCTGCCACGTGGGTGCATTACAGCCATCGGATCGTGCCGAGGGTTCCTTTGGTGTGCGGCGCGCTACCACAGCCGTTCGATTCGCCACGCGTCGCGCATCCAGATCCTCGGATAATAAATAAGGGGTAAATTGTCTTAGGCCCCCTTTACTTTATGCATTTAGTTTTTAATCCTGTAATTACTTAGCGTAGTTCTTTTATTTTTGTGAAAGTTGCACTGTGGACCCCGTACTTTATTTTCCTTGCATATATACCCCTGCCTGTTGTGAGCCACGTGCTTCGTCACGTGTTGTTTTGGGTTATTTGCAGACTTTGCCCTTGTAGTTCCGGTTGTTATGAAATGAATGAAAGGTTTTAGTTAATTGCATTTATACCCCTGTGCGTGGTTGTTTTACGCATGTGCGTTATATTTTGGGTCATTTGCAACCGAGCCCCTTTGACTTTTGGTACGTGTTACCAATAGGTCCTCGGGACTTGTTTTCCTTACATATAGGTCCCTGAGTGCCCCAGGCACGCGCTTGGCGCGTGTTTTGCTGGGTTAATTGCACCTGGACCCCCAGAACTTTGGGTATTTGCACTTTGGTCCCTGTGCACAGTGCCCTATCTCTATTTTTGAATAAAATATCAAATCACCTCCAAATCCAACGAAAATTTGACACATGGCTCCTGCCATGGTGTAGAATTTTTGTAGATTTTTGAGGACATTTCTGATTTTGGTTGCTATTTTTAAAAATTCAAAAACCTCTATTTTTGGCACTGTCTAGTTTGAAAAATCACAAAAAATATAAAAACTCCCCGAAAAATTCTATAAAAATTGTCTGCTGTTTAGTTTAGTTTGCTTGATTTTCTAGCCAATTTTGGCTATTTTTCATTGCTTAAAAACACTAAAAACTTAAAAACACTTAAAACCCCATAAAAATTCTAACAAATACATTAAAAATCCAAAAATAATAAAATTGGTACCTAAATTTTCCTTGTTTTACCTACTTTACAGGAAAATTACCTACAGGCCATTTTGAGGCCCTTAGATATTTTATCTAGGGCTTCTTGGCTCGGCTGGACAGTACCTCTTATTTTTGCTACTGTTTGATTTTTAGAAAATAAAATAAATATCAGAAAATTATCAAAAATTCACCAAAAACATAAAAAAATATAAAACACATAAAAACATTTTTGTCTGAATTTTTGATTGCTTTTTAGTGCTTGAAATAAATTGTTGAGTTGTGTTCTTCCTTGCTTTCCTTATTTTCTTAATAAGCTTAAAAACCCCAAAAAATATAAAAATAATTAAAAACCACTAAAAATATTTTCCTCTTTTCTCTCATTTGTTTTGACTACTTCGTAGGCCTCTCGGCCAATCCGTGCTCCTTGAGTTCGACCCTAGGTGCTATACCAGGTTAATCTCCTAGCAGGACCGCTTATTCGTGATTTTATTGATTTGATATATTTTCGAGTGGTTCATTTTTCTTGATTTAGCGCATCTGAGCGACCGAGGTCGCAACGACCATTTTTGTACCTTTACCTTAGTTGCTCGGTATTACGCTGATCAGAATGGCGCCGTTGCCGGGGAGCACGGCTTAGTAGTCATTTTTAGCTTTTCCGCGGTTTTTGATTTTCGCGGCTTTTTGTATAGATTTTTGTATATATATTAATCTGATAGTTTCTGACAATAATTTGGACTGACCACTTGTCTCTTTTTCTTGCGAGGGCCCGAGTATCGAGGCGGCCGATTTCGAGAAGCCGACGCAACCGCGAGACTCGGAGGCGGCTCTCTTCTGCACGGAGCCGCAGGAGAGAACGAGAGAGAGAGTTGAGTGGGTGAGGACTATTTGATTATTGTTGTAATAATACAGGGACTCAGACTTGGACCTTTGTGGACTTGCCGTAGCGGGTTTGTTTCGCCGAGCACCGGTGTGCTCGGGGGACCCTTAGGACTTGCGCGGTTTTTCGCGGTTTTTCGCAGTTTTATTTTATTTTCTTTCTGCCTTTTCCGGTGTTTACGCGGTTTTTGCTCGAGCCCCTAGACTTAGGAATTTCTGGTGATTGTGCCGTAGTTAGTAGGATCCACACACCTAACTGATTATCTGTTCCCATAGAACGTTAATTGGATCTACTAATAAATCAATAATAAAAATAACTTAGTCGCTTTCCTGAGAGCCTACGCGCCGCGAGCCTGCCCCGTCAAGCGCTACTCCTGAACTCGACTTGTCGAGAAGAGGAGGGGTGGGTCTAGACCGGACTCTTTGGATCGAGGGCGAGTGACTAAGTTAGACGGTTCTTCGCTAGAAATTGCTCGTTTAGGACTCGGCTTTCCCGTTGCATCATATAGGTAGTTTCCCTTCTTTCTTTACATTTATGCGCGGATCATATTGCATGTAGAGTGCTGGAGTCAGGTACGCCTTCCTTACTTTGCATGCATCATTGATTTCATCGTGCATCGGCTTTTTCGTCTTCTCCCCCCTGTTTTCGGACTTAATAATCAGGAGAACCGAAAAATTCGTTAGGCCTTTTGTCTGCCTTCTATTTGAAAAATATCTAAAAACAAAAACAATAAAATCGGGACTGCTAATCATACTTGACCTAAAAGACACTTCACTGAAAATCTGTCTTGGGGAGAGTAACCCCCTCCTTGTCTGGTTTGGATGAGCGAGAGAGTGATCCGCACATTAGGATAGAGCCTCCGATATATTCTTGACTGATTACCGGCTTTCAGTACGGGACAGTCGGTTGAGAAAGATCTGGATACCTATTGACCTCACGTAATCGCTCTGATAGACTGGATGATCACCTAAAATAAAACTGACAAGATAATTGACCGATCCCTTCGGTCTTCAGCTCCGTGTGCGTAGGTGAATTGGGGTTTGCTTGTTCATCTTGTTTGATTGCCAGATCCCTTCGACCTTTCTCCTCCATCTATTTCCCTCCCTCACCTCCCTTCATTTCTCTTCTCCCCGATCCCTGGATGATGGATTCCCCTCACTACGAGCCGACTCTTACGGCTTCTTCTCCATCCTCTGACCATCACTCCAGTCCACCTTCTAGGGAGGTCGGATCTCCGACCAACCTCCCGCTCCCTCCCTCCCTTTCATCTCATCACTCTGGACATGCGGTGCTAGACGTCCGAGGATACCAGATATAGCAGATGCGAGACCCGGACGATGCTATTGCTGAATTGAGAGCGCACTCCGTTGGTGACCAGAGAGAGCAGTGGAGATTATCAGACATATCCTATTCCAGAAGGATGGAGGAACATATAGCACATGGAGCTCAGTCAGCTTCTACACTAGGTCCATTCGTTTTGGATTTGGATTACATTCAGCGACTGCCGACATTTTCAGGAGAGGCGCACGAGGAGCCTTATCTTCACCTATCCGTTTTCGAGGAGTTTTGTAGATTACAGAGATATTCAGATGTCACTACAGAGGAGCTGATGATGAGGACCTTCCCATTCACACTTCATGACAGAGCCATGAGATGGCATCGCCGACTGGGGAGGACATTCGAGACGTGGGGAGAGCTACGCCGAGAGTTTCTACAGAGATACTTTCCCTCACGGAGAGCAGATTTCATACGGTCTTTGATCATGGACTTTTCAGTTGACCCCCAGGAGCCATTGCACGAGGCATGGCCGAGGTTTCTTGACCTCTTGAGGAGATTTCCAGACCATGGACTTCCACTGACAGATTTGATTGAGATCTCCATGCGGGGGATGACCGCAGAGCAGCTTGCACTGGTGATTACCACATATGGCGGTTCACACCGCAGTTCCGACATTCACTTCCTGGATACCATCTCGAGGCTACTTTCACAGAGTTCTTCTTCACGAGATGCTTCGGTCGGCACAACACATGAGGACGATGCAGTACCAGTGCGGTGTGTCACTTCACATGGTGAGCCAGCTTCTACACACCAGCCCGAGGATTTGGATGATGCAGCACCACTGACAGAGGAGATGACTGTGATAGCAGAGGTTCGGACCCAGAGTCTACTCGAGTTTCCGTTGGCCTTCCAGTTGGAGTTCGAGTCAGCCACAGAGTTCCCTGTTGACGAGTCTTGGATATCAGATCTTCTGATACTCCAGGAGCCGGAGGAGCCCCAGCTTTTGCAGCCGTTGATTCAGACACTTCGGATTCCAGTCCCGGAGGAGTCAGTTTCCTTCCTGCAGAGACACTTCTTGGATGCAGACAGTCACCAGGACTCAGTTCAGCAGCCACAGCTTGATGAGGGACACCACTTTAAGAGTACAGACACAGAGAGTCCCGTCTTCGAGCCTTTTGTCCTCCACTTTGTTGAGACAGATACACTTTCTGAGGACCAGCTGACAGCCAGCATAGCCGCAGAGCGAGGATCAGCCACAGACACTTTGCCAGCTTCCGCGATGTTGACTAGTACCTTCTCCTGCTTCCAGATTGCCGAGATCTACACTTTTGATGATGATGCAGCCTGGTGCACTGAGTGGATACTTGATAGCAGTGCAGATGCCGATCTAGACCATGATCCTCTTCTAGTCACTTCTGATCTGGCATCTCTCCCCGAGGGTTATCTGCGGGAGGATGCCGCACATGATGAGTACTCGGTTTCACCTGCTGAGAGTGTTTCCGATCTGGCGGAACACGAAACCGAGTCGTTAGATCATTCTGATTCTGAGTCTTCTCACCTCGGCGACCCTCGCGAGGATGAGCCCATTCTGGAGATATTCGATGATTTGCCTGATCTGATTCTATTACATGCATCGGATATCATTCTGCTTAGAGAGTCTCCTGATCCTGATTGTCCACACCTGTTTGAGACACTCATTGACGTGGAGGATTCCATGATTGATCCATCCTTCTCCACGTTTGATTTCTTCGGCTCTATACTCTCACTCCAGTCTGATCCAGAGCCACTGATTTCTTTTGTGCTACCGGATCCCGATTACTTATGCTCATATCATTGGCCGGTAGCAGACACCCGCCTGATTGCATACCTGGGTGTCTTACTTTACACTGTTGAGTTCGTCGTTGTTCTCACACAGAGACTGCGACGACAGTACGGCATTCGACTTACCGATGTCGTCCTGAACCTTGATACTGCGTTGTCCTAGCCTTTGCGCCCAGCTAGGGGCGTAAAATCTAGCGCTTGTTGAGAGGCACCTCAACATTGTACTCTTTTGTATATACGTGTTTCGTCTTGTTTGATTTTTCTTTCTTCCGTTCTTGTTTTCACCCCAGGTCTCGCTTAGGATTATCTTTGCTATACTTAGAATATTGCTCATCCTAAGTATAGGGGGGTGGAAACACCGGGTTGTTCATTCGTCTGTTTCATCACTTCTGTTTTGTTGCCTATACTTAAGGTTCTTCACCTTAAGTATAGGGGGAGTGATGTCCTCCTTCTTGTATATATTCGTGATTTTCTTCGTGTCTTTCTGCCCCTGTTTTGCTGCCTATACTTAGGGATATTTTACCCTAAGTATAGGGGGGGCAGACTCTGTATCTTCTTCACTCGGATTTCCCTTCATGTACAGCTTGCTATACTTAGGATTAATTAATCCTAAGTATAGGGGGAAACCACCGAGTTCCTCTCATTCTATTCATTTATTCGTTTCTGTACTTAGCCATTCCTTTTCACTTCCCTTTTACTAAGCACGAGTTATGTCTTCTTCATCGCTCTTGATCACTCTGAGGACATCGTTCGAGCTAAGTATAGGGGGGGTGTATATATTTCATATATACTTTAGCCATAACTCGTACTTTGTGTGAGTGTGTTAATAAATAAAATGGCTAAAAATCACAAAAAATTAAAAAATTTTCATGTACATAAACTTCTTTTATTTGCACATACATAGCTAGTGTACAAAGTATTTTTGTAAAAATGATTTCAAAAATCTTTTGTGTAAAGCTTGTGTAAATATTTTTGTATCAAAATTATGTATATAGTACAAAAATTTTCCAAAATGTTTTGAAAATCAAAATTTTGCAAAAATCTTGTGTAAATGTGTGTAAATATCTTTTTGCAAAACTTGCACCTCATGCATCATTCATCCATGATTTCAAAACATTTTTCAAAAAAATTTTGCATGATTGTAAAATTTGTGTAAATAAGCATCTTGTGTACATATATGTATATAGTTTTTCCTGGATGAGAGTTGACATTTAAACTAAGCCTAGAATTAAATTGGGAAATGGAGCTTGAAAAAGATCTTAATCTACCTAACTTTAAGAGGAACCTTATAGGACTTAGGGTTAAGGCTTTCCAGGTCCATAAGGACTTAATTCTTTGAGTCCACTAGGCTATGAGCATATGTCATCTTGATGAGCCTAAGTAGAGCACTTAACAACACACGCATGACTCTTAGAGACAATGGCTTGACTTGCACCAGCACTTTACACATGGCTCTCCACGGATGAGGTGGTGAGGAGGCAGTTTCCTTTGACTTGGGGTAGCATATGAGGGTAGTACTTCTAGGCGGAACCTCTCTTCTTCTTCTAGTGAAGGAAGTGCGTCTCAACTTGGTCTAGTGGTGATGAAGGCTAAAGACAGAAGCTGTGGGTTGCAATAAAGCTTCAAAAGAGGGATAGTCTACTGGCTCAAGAGGAAAATTTCTTGTATATATGCTGCACCATGTAGATATGTTGTATAGAAGTCCTTGAAAAAAAAATGCAAAAATGCAAAAAGAACTCCAAAAAAAGTGGTGGGTCGGATTGAAAATTTAATAACCCCACCGGAGTGTATATAGTCAAATGAAGCAAAAGCTTATGGTATCCATGTTACATCTCATGAAGCTTGCAGCGGGAGACTTAGCTACACTGGCTAAGCTTCCAAAAGTCTATACTTCTTCCCCCTCTTCTTGAACCGGTTGCACTTGAACTTAGAAGGGAATACCCCGCTTCTCGAGGAAAGAGTTGCTAGACCGAGGCATTAGAGTTACCAGGTTGAGGGAGGTTGTTTCTTTGTTACTTCTGAGGTGGGGAGCCACCTATCACTTACACTGCATGGAAAGATTCATGGTCATTAGAGTTTGTGTATGTAGACTTGTTCTGATCTGGTTTATTGAGGAGTCTTGCCCATAGATTGGTGGAACTTAGAGACTGTTGAGTTTTTAAGCTTAAGTCCAAATAAGGTTCCGACACATTAATAATCCAAAGATATGATCGAGCTCCATAATTCAATTTAATGAAGGAAAGTTTAATGGCTCAACCTTGATCCATGTACATTCCTCTCTTTTTCTTTTTCTTTCTTTCTTTTTCACTTCTTTTTCAAATAAGTGTTTGCTAAGGGACTAGCAAAGTTAAGTATAGGGGGGTGATGAATACCCATTCATCACTCTTTATTCTTATATTTTAGCTACAAAAACCTTTGCAAATACATGTAGATATGTGTAAATAGGAATAATTACCAAAAGCATGCATTATGTAAAAACTTATAATTAGCATGTTTTTGTGCAAAAATAAAAGAATAAAGAGTACAAAGAAAAAGAGGGAAATATTTAGAATAAATATTGAGCAACCTAACCCAAGGGAGTGCTCAGCATGGGCCTGACCGCATAAAAATCAAAGTAGAGGGAGATAGGGGCTCATGTGTAAATATTTGTGTAAATAAATAAAACTATATTTTCCTCACCCAAAAATATGCTTGTAAATACTTGTATATGTTTATAAAAATATAAAAAACAAAATAAAAAGTTAAAAATCAAAAAGATCAAAAATACCCCTTTCATCATGTACATAAACCACACCTATATATATATTCATTTAGCTTTGTAAATATACAAAATTAATTTTTAAACTTTTTGTAAATAGTCTATGTTATATATTGTAAATAAATAAAATAAAAATTAAAATCAAAACAAAATAAAAATCACAAAATCAAAAATACAAAAATACATGATACACATACCTTGTATATAGTTGTACATAACTATTTATTTTACCTATGTATATAAATAATAAAAACAAAAAAAATACCCTTTTATTCCTTATTTTATTCTATAAATAAATAAAATATAAAATAGGAATAAAATTGTACAAAAATAATAATTAAAAATCAAAAATCAAAAGCCTACATATTGTATATATACCTATATGTAGCTATATAATGTAAATACCTTAATTTTATTTCCAAAAATTAATTAAAAATCACAAAAAATAGAGAAAAATAAAATAAATATTTTTCATGTTTTAAGTTTTTAGAAATTCGGTCATTTTCTAACTCAAATAAATAAATTAAAATTAAAAAGCTTGGCGGGCTCTGATTGGTCCACGGGGGATTGTTGACCCCCGGTCAACTCTCCCCCCAGGACCACCAGAGCCGGGTCCTCCTCGCCCGACCCGTTTTCTCCAAATTCTTTACGGTTGACCCGACCGCCTTTCCCCTTAACCCCGGGCCCCGATTACTACCCGATCATCCAGGACCCTCGCCCGGGGTGGGTTTGCCGGATCCGAGCTCCGCCTGACTCGCCCGAACGCCATCTTCTCGGACCCGGCACCATATTTAACGTCGTCACCGGCGACCTAATTCTGCCATCTTTGGACTCCTGCTCGCCGCCAAGGACCTCCTCCAGACCACCCGAGTGACAGGCGCGTGTTTTGGAGTGGAAGCGAGGCCCGAGTTGCAAGGAATCCACTGATCCGGTGGTTGACTCCGCCGTGCGCCGCCGCAAGCGCGCTCAGCCTCGGGGAAGTCGACGCCCCCTTGCAGGCAATGACCGGGAGCTTCTCCAGCTCCAGCCCAGTCGAATGCGCCCATCAGGTAGCTTCTTTAGCCTGTAGTTTAGCTTAGGTTTAGATTTTTCGCTTTTTGGTAGTGTAGCTCCGCCAGCTCCGCCCTTCGACTCCGACCATCCTTTCACTCGTCCGACCACTTCACCACCTTCGCCTGACTCCTCTCCACCTTCTCCGCCCCTTCACTCCCCCTGGCTCGCCCCGGAGCAGGGTATCAGCTCTCGCCCCTCCGCCGCTCGCCGGAGAGCCCCCATCTCGCCGCACCAGTCACCTTCCGCCCGCTCTGACGGGTCGAGGCACTTTGCCCTCGACCCAGCTTCTTTCCTGTGCAGGTTTCAGGGCGAATCGACCTCATCTGGAGGTCGGAACTTCTGGGCACAGCAGCTCCCTTTCCTCCACGTCGCCGGAGCTCTCTGGAGCTCCTCGCCTTCATCGGAGCAGCGCATCGGGTGCGGAGGTTCACGGCGAAGCTTCCCCGCACCTCAGGCGCGTCAGACGAGGTTCACCGTGCGCTCAGTGGGCCGGCGAAGCTCGCCGGCCGCCAGTTCTTCCAGGACCTTCGTCCACCGTCAGATCGGCCTCGACGCTCCGGTTTAGATCTCGCCCGTTCATCCACGGAGCAGCACTGACCATCAGATCTCCCTGGGGTCGATCATCACCGTTGAGCAGCGAGGTTAAGCCACGACATATCGCAGCCGTTGGATTTAGCACGTGGCTTCACCACCTCCATCCGATCCGAGCCAGGAGTCCTCCGCAGCCCCCACAACGTACCACAGCCGTTGGATCTGCCACGTGGGTGCATTACAACCATCGGATCGTGCCGAGGGTTCCTTTGGTGTGCGGCGCGCTACCACAGCCGTTTGATTCGCCACGCGTCGCGCATCCAGATCCTCGGATAATAAATAAGGGGTAAATTGTCTTAGGCCCCCTTTACTTTATGCATTTAGTTTTTAATCCTGTAATTACTTAGCGTAGTTCTTTTATTTTTGTGAAAGTTGCACTGTGGACCCCGTACTTTATTTTCCTTGCATATATACCCCTGCCTGTTGTGAGCCACGTGCTTCGTCACGTGTTGTTTTGGGTTATTTGCAGACTTTGCCCTTGTAGTTCCGGTTGTTATGAAATGAATGAAAGGTTTTAGTTAATTGCATTTATACCCCTGTGCGTGGTTGTTTTACGCATGTGCGTTATATTTTGGGTCATTTGCAACCGAGCCCCTTGGACTTTTGGTATGTGTTACCAATAGGTCCTCGGGACTTGTTTTCCTTACATATAGGTCCCTGAGTGCCCCAGGCACGCGCTTGGCGCGTGTTTTGCTGGGATAATTGCACCTGGACCCCCAGAACTTTGGGTATTTGCACTTTGGTCCCTGTGCACAGTGCCCTATCTCTATTTTTGAATAAAATATCAAATCACCTCCAAATCCAACGAAAATTTGACACATGGTTCCTACCATGGTGTAGAATTTTTGTAGATTTTTGAGGACATTTCTGATTTTCGTTGCTATTTTTAAAAATTCAAAATCCTCTATTTTTGGTACTGTCTAGTTTGAAAAATCACAAAAAATATAAAAACTCCCCGAAAAATTCTATAAAAATTGTCTGCTGTTTAGTTTAGTTTGCTTGATTTTCTAGCCAATTTTGGCTATTTTTCATTGCTTAAAAACACTAAAAACTTAAAAACACTTAAAACCCCATAAAAATTCTAACAAATACATTAAAAATCCAAAAATAATAAAATTGGTACCTAAATTTTCCTTGGTTTACCTACTTTACAGGAAAATTACCTCCAGGCCATTTTGAGGCCCTTAGATATTTTATCTAGGGCTTCTTGGCTCGGCTGGACAGTACCTCTTATTTTTGCTACTGTTTGATTTTTAGAAAATAAAATAAATATCAGAAAATTATCAAAAATTCACCAAAAACATAAAAAAATATAAAACACATAAAAATATTTTTGTCTCAATTTTTTATTGCTTTTTAGTGCTTGAAATAAATTGTTGAGTTGTGTTCTTCCTTGCTTTCCTTATTTTCTTAATAAGCTTAAAAACCCCAAAAAATATAAAAATAATTAAAAACCACTAAAAAAATTTTCCTCTTTTCTCTCATTTGTTTTGACTACTTCGTAGGCCTCTCGGCCAATCCGTGCTCCTTGAGTTCGACCCTGGGTGCTATACCAGGTTAATCTTCTAGCAGGACCGCTTATTCGTGATTTTATTGATTTGATATATTTTCGAGTGGTTCATTTTTCTTGATTTAGCGCATCTGAGCGACCAAGGTCGCAACGTCCATTTTTGTACCTTTACCTTAGTTGCTCGGTATTACGCTGATCAATGGTCAAGACCGTCATCTGCATGATATTTGGTAGTGAATACCCATTTACAGCTGACAATCGACGCTTTTGAGGGAGCGGAAATCAAGCTCCATGTACCTCGCGACGACAGAGCAGCCATTTCCTCCTCCATGGCAGAACGCCAGCAGCCAACCTTCAAGGCATCCTGATAATTCTGTGGTATTTCCACGACAGATAGCGCAACAACAAACCTCTGAAAGTCCCCCATGAAACCTCTGAAAGTCCCCCATGAAACAATGGAAGGAAACTTGTGAAGCAAGCGGATATGATGCGCAGGTACGCTTCTACTTCCGTAACACAATAAGTACATTCAGATCATCAGAAACAATACTCGTCGGAATGATATTCTCCTACAAAGATCCCTGCATTTGCGCATTATCAAACCCATCATTAGTAATAATATTTGGACAAACCTGAGGCATGATGGATGATTGACGAGTACCATGAGCAGGGACAGATCAACGAGTATATAATTTCGATAAAGGTGAAACATGTGGTTGTGGAGGTGGTGGTGGTGGTGATGTGATGGTGGTGGACCAACGGGAATTGGTACGGGCAAAGACGGACATAGAGGAGGAGGTGACACATAGATCTCATCATCAGATGTGGATGAGGCCAACCCGTCATCTACAGGGGGAAATACATCACAGACTCAAAGAATGTGACATCGACACTTACATAATATTTCCTGGTATAGGGTCATTATGAAAGAAGGAGGTTATTGCTTTCTTGAGAAATTATCAAAGCATGCTCCTCTTTATATAGTAGAGGAGTCAAGTATAAGAATAGAAACAACCTATAAGGAATAGGTACAGAAATAGAAAAGAACTATAATTAAGTAGAGAATATTCTCTACGAGGAATATTCCTCATTTGTTAAAGTATAAGGAATATTCCTTATTCTTTAACACTCCCCTCAAGCTGGAGCATAAATATTGATCATGCTCAGCTTGAACGCACATCTATCAAATGCAGATCTAGGAAGTGGCTTCGTAAATACATCAGTTGTCTGCTCGGAAGACGAAACATGAGAGGTTGCCACAAATCCTTTCTGAATCATGTCTCTAGTATAATGGCAATCTACCTCTATATGTTTGGTCCTTTGATGGAAGACTGGATTGTTGTCAATAAACATAACTGACTGGTTATCACACTGAAGTCTCATAGGAAGAGACACATCTACAAGAAGATCATCCATAACATATTTGACCCACATAGCCTCCGTAGTGACTTGAGCCATAGCTCGGTATTCAGACTCAGCAGAAGATCTAGCCACTATTATTTGCTTCTTACTTCGCCAAGTAACCAGACTATCACCAATGAAGACACAGTATCATGTAGTGGATTTCCTATCTAGTGGACAACCAGCATAATCAGCATCAGTATAGATAGTGAGATCTAAGGACCCTTTTTTAAGAAAATAAGCCCTTTTCCAGGAGCCCCCTTGAGATACTGAAGAATAGTCAGAGCTGCATCCCAATGTACTTTCTTCGGTTTATCCATGAACTGACTGATCCTACTAATGGCCAATGCAATATCTGGACGTGTAACTGTAACATACAGAAGCTTGCCAACCAACCCTCGGTATTGTCTTGCGTCAATATCCTCTGAGTCACTATCATGAAGACGAACACGTGGATCCATGGGAACATAAGCAAGCTTGGAGCCTAACATCCCGGTCTCCTGTAGCAAATCTGTAACATACTTGCGCTGACACATTACTAGACCCCTGTGACTTCTGGCAAACTCGATGCCTAGAAAGTAGCTAAGATCACCAAGGTCCTTAGTAACAAAATGCTTCCCAAAGTAAGCTTTGGTCGTAGTAATGCCCTGAATATCGTCTCATGTAACAATTATATCATCCACATAGACGAGAAGAATCACTCGACCATGATTTGTCTTGCGCACAAAGAGGGAGTGATCAGATGTAGATCGAATAAATCCCTCTCTCTCTCTATCATCTCCGAAAGCTTTTGAAACCAAGCTCTCGGACTTTGCTTAAGGCCATAGATAGCCTTGTGACGAACCTTCTGACTATTCTCCCCCTCAGCAGTGAACCCAGGTGGCTGCTGCATATAGACTTCCTCATGAAGATCACCATATAGAAAAGCATACTTGATATCAAGCTGATATAGTGGCCAATCCTTGCTAACAGCCACAACGAGAAGAATGTGAACTGTTGGGAGACAAGCGACTGGAGAGAAGGTATCTGTGAAGTCTACACCGTATGTCTGGGTGTATTCTTTGGCCACCAGACGAGCCTTGTAGCTCTCAATACTGCCATCGGATCGGTGCTTGACTGTGAAAATCCAACGGCACCCAACAACAGTCGCAACACTAGGAGGTGTCACAAGACTCCAAGTGCCTCTAAACTGTAAGGCATCCATCTCATCCTGCATTGCAATGTACCATCTGTCATCTCGAAGAGCCTCATGGTGTGTCTGAGGAATTACCACAGCAGAAAGAGCCGACACAAACTGTCTGTAGCTCGGGGTCAATATGTCCATAGAAAGGTGGCTGAAATAGGATGAGCAGTACACGTACGTTTGCCTTTCCTCAAGGCAATAGGAATATCCAGATCATTAGTAACATCATCTGCAGAAGAGGCATCATCACCTGTAGGAACAACTACCGTGTTATCAGTAGGAGTAGAGTGTTCAGGTGATACCTTAGGCGTGGTGGATGCTGACACAGGCACTTGAACAGGGGTTTCAGTAGTAGTAGGATTAGTGCGTCGGTGGTACATTTGCCTAAACCGATTATTGTCGATGTTGAAATCGGCAGTGGGAGGCAAAGGAAGGTACACCTTCGTATCAGCATCAGTGGAATGTAATCTGGAACCAATAGTGGAAAAACACGGAACTAACTCAAAGAAAGTCACATCTGCACTAATGTAGTAACGTCGAGCAGAGGGGTCATAACATTGATATCCTTTCTGAGTCCTTAAATACCCCAAGAAGATACATTTGACAGCCCTAGGTGATAGCTTGTCATGACCAGGTGTCCCGAAAGTCAATAGTTCATTCCATCTCTCTATCGACACATGAACAAATAACACACACCCAAATACTCGAGGGGAAACCAAGAAGGTATCTTTATCAGAAAACAAAATAGACAGAGGGACTTGCTCATCCAGTACAGTATACGGCATCCGATTGAGTAGCAGGCTGTAAGGACAGCATCCCCCCAATAAGTATGTGGTGCGTTACTCTGAATCAGAAGAGTACGAGCAACATCAAGAATGTATAGCAGAAAATTGAGTTTTTATTTCTGTAAGAAAAGACCTCAATATATCCCCGACTTCAGATTTTTGCTTTAACAAAAAAACCAACTCACTCTACTGTAATCATCAACAATGATAAAATAATACCGATGTCCATGTAAGTCAGAGACAAGAATAGGACCCCAAACATCACAATGCCGCAGTTCAAAAACAGACGTACTGCTATGACTAGACACTCTCCTTGAAAAGAATGACCTGTGATGCTTTCCAAGGACACATGACTCACACTGGAATGTACACTGTGGAGATATCTGAGGAAGAAGCCGACAAAGCTTATGTAAAGGCAGATGACCAAATCTAAGGTGCTACAAATATGCAGAGGACGTAATTCCGACGAAGTAAAAGCATTGCCAGCAAATGGAGAACGTACAATCATGTAAAGACCTTCTTGCTGAAGGCCACAGCCAAGCACCTTGCCCGTTAGCATGTCCTGAAACACAGCAGATAAGTGGTCAAAAATAGCACGACAGTTAAGTTCCTTTGTTATCTGACTAATCGATAACAGACTGAGAGGAAAATCTGGTGCTAGAAGGGCGTTCTGCAGCGGCAACATCGGAGATAACAGAACCTTCCCCTGTCCTGCAACAGGGGAGTGGCTCCCAACAGCAAGGACCACAAATTGTCCAGGAGCAACAGGCTGAATAGATCGAAACTGCTCTCTATCTCCGCAAAGGTGGTGCGATGCACCAGAGTCAACAAGCCAATCTACAAAGTCAGATGGTCTACTAGCAATATAAGCATGGAATATACCTGAGGAGCGAATCATGGCAGCAGTATCGGAACCAGAAGTAGACTCAGAAGACTTTGACGCGAGCAGATGTTTCATCTGATCAATAATCTCTCCCTCAGTCATCTGTACAGGAGTAGAAGTAGGAGCAGAACTCTCTGTCTTATCACCTGAATATTCAGCAACATGATGGGCAGTAGTCGGTGGACGACCATGTAGCTTCTTGTAACATGTGCTCTCAGTATGTCTGTGTTTCAGGCAATAAGAACATTGTGGCTTGCCTCCTTTGTCATTACCACGTCCTCTACCACCGTGTCTACGGGCACCAGAGAAGCTGCCTCGAGAGCTATAAAACTCTCCTCGTCCGCGATTTACCGCCATCGTCGAGGTTGTATCAGTATTAGCCGGAATTGCAATCCGATTGAATCTGCTATGGGCTTCCTCAATAGGAGGAATAACTGCTCCCGAAAGTATCTGGTTTTTGGCCGAATCATAAACAGAATCAAGTCTTGAAAGAAATATGCCAACCATTATCTGATCTTTTTGTGTCTTCTGAGTATGACAAGGACACAAATGATGATAACTATGCAACTTCTCAAACATAGCCTTTAGGCTAGAGAAGTATGCATGAAGAGGTCGTCCCGCCTGTCGGATCTGATAAATATCTTGATATACTTCTATGATCATCGTCTCGTTTTGTACCTGTGAGTATGTCAAGGCGAGAGCGTCCCATATATCCTTAGCAGTGGGCTTATGAGCAACCTCATTGGCGATGCAACGAACAAGGGTTGAGGTGATTCAACCCTTAGCAAATGCGTTATCCATTTTCCAAGAAGAATACGCAACGTCAGTCTTCTTAGTGGGTTCAGGAGTCTTTAGAACATACTCCTTATCATAGGATTCCAGAAAATTGAGAAACTGGAGGGACCATAACTCATAATTGGTTCCATCCATCTTCTCAATTGGTGTCGGGGTCTTCATATCATGTAAGGAACCCTGAGGAGCACTTGTAGCCTTGGAATCCTCGGCGGAAGCCATCAATCGAACCCAAAGAAGACAGAAATCAGATCTAAAAAAATTGATCTTCTTAGATCATAGAGGGATTTGTGGGCGAGATTGAGCACCACAAACCTCAATAAATCAAGAGGATTTCAAGAAATCCTCAATAGATGCAATAAACAGGAATCCTTAAGAAAAGAAGAGCAACAGGGGCAGCTGCTGAGCCCTGTCGACGCCGCTTGCAACTGCTGGAAGGGGCTGTTGTTGTGAAAGTGATAGTTAGGGTTTTAAGGAGGGTAGAGAATCACGGTCTAGGACCGGTGCTCTGATACCATATAAAAGGAGGTTGTTTTCTTGAGAAATTATCAAAGTATGCTCCTCTTTATATAGTAGAGGAGGCAAGTACAATAATAGAAACAACCTATAAGGAATAGATACAGAAATAGAAAAGAACTATAATTAAGTAGAGAATATTCTCTATAAGGAATATTCCTCATTTGTTAAAGTATAAGGAATATTCCTTATTCTTTAACAGTCATAGCATCGGTAACCCTTCTGAGTCCGAGAGTACCCAACAAACACACACTTGACAGGCCTAGGTGAGAGCTTGTCAAGTCCTGAAGACAACTGTTGAACGAAGGCAACATCGTCGAAGATACAAGGAGTAAGTGATAATAATTCCTTGTCAGGAAAAACAACCAAAAGAGGAACTTTCTCACCTAAGACCGAGGATGGCATACAATTCACCACAAAAACCGAGATATTCAGATAAAATTTGTACAACTACAAGCCAAAAGATATTGAAATTTGCATATGACAAGTAGAAAAATGATCCACAAGGACTCGAACATTTTTACACAAATTTTTATTCTATTTACAAAGGTACTTTCAACTTTATTGATTCAATTCGAATCCTAATTTTTGGGACCTTGAAACCTCCGTCACTAGATTCTAAACAACATAAGGATCGCACGTGAATTTTTTGGGAATTTTTCATATTTTTCTGTTATTTTCGGTGATTTTGTTGAAAGTAAAGAGCATGAGTGTAAATAAAATTAAAACTTAAGGGTGTATTGGTAGAAATGGAAAATTTTCAAACTAAATTATTTTATAAGGGAATTGCATATAAACTAAAAAAACTCTAGAGTTGCAAAATGGTCCCTGGGAGATATAAATGTAATTAAGAGAACTTGAATAAATGATTTGCAAAAGTAACGGAATATAACAATCACGAAATTGGGAAAAAAATACATAATATTAAACGAAAGTTTTCTGATTTGCAAAAAGGTCCAAAATTTATAAAAAAAACTAAATGAATGCTAAAATTACGAAGGGGTCCATGGACAACTTCTTCTTCGAGCAAAAGTGAGGGGGCGAAGGATGAGCTAGAACCAGAAGCTTTAATGCCATTTTCACCTCTTCAACTCCAGGTTGCGATATATCATTTGTGCTGGATGTGTTAGCAATTGAACCCCAAGTTAAACCAGAACGAGGGAGAACCTCATGATCTTGAGTTTGCTCGTCACCGATCCATTCACTCTTGCGAGCACGATCTTTTGAACAAATTGGGTCCCTTAATTGATCTTGTCGACATCTCTTGAGATTAGAATTAAATTACACATATGCAAGATCGTTTATTATCCTGGTGTCCAACTTGTTCCTTTTCTTTGTATGAATATGAATGTAAAGTTTATACCGATTAAAGTATATATTAAATATGATTATTCACACAAATAGGCCAATAGATTTATCACAAATTTAAATGTATTCCAATTCGCTCGCATCCAAATGATGCGGGAGTCAAACTCAGAATTCTTATGGCCATAGCCTGCAGATGGAGTGAACCAATCCCATAAAAAGTTCACTAATCAACTATCCAAGTATATGCAGTAAAAAACCGATATAAAATTAACAAGATTGTTTTTTTTTGAACAATAATAGAGATAATACTTGGGTTAGATTGGTCATCATTCACTAGCGGTTAACCTTTGCCTCACAGCTAACGACTTGCTAAGCATTCCTTGAGCCGATTTGTAAGCAGTTAACTCCTTCCTCGTGATTATGTCTTGAACATCAAAATCTAGATAGAGCTTTTCTATGCACTCGAAAAAGTCCAACTCCATGACAGGATTTGTATTAAACACGATGCAAGTGTAACTTGGTTCCATAATGTAGGGCTCTAGACTATTGAAGATGCCCCCTCACTTGCACGTGTCTTAGCCATTGTGATTGCACTTCTCACCTTTGACACTTTGTTAACTCCTGCCAACGCAAGATTGATTGAATGAGCATCACAAGATGTCAATCATAGTCGTAGATATTTTGTTTGCAACAACTGATACATTGGAGGAAGCATTATCAATCACAAGGTATACAACGCAGTCCACCTCAACCGTTATGATACATTGATCAACCAATTGGAAGATGTACTACATTGTATGTGCTTCATCATATGCATCCAAAGATTTTAAAAAAGAAGTCCCAAGAGAATGCAAAATTTGTAATGCTCCTTCCGTGAAGCTCCACACATGTATTAGTGGTTATGGAGCATCTTGTTGTTTTCCACATTTCTCGGTGGCAATTAAATTCATCTAAGACTCTCTTCACCACCTTTTTCAGACATGGAACGCTTATCTGGTCTCGTGGGAGATTTACGGCCATGACCATATGCCCAACTACCACCATCTTCTAAAGGTTAGATTGTCAATGCATGAAACGAATGGATGCCAATATGCCTAGTAATATATGTAAGAGATTACTCTCGACGATCCTTAGTAAATGCATTCTTGATTGTTCTCAGATGCATTCCCATGTCCTCACCGATCGATCCAGAAATTCAAAGCCGCTTATCCATTCTTTGTGATGCATTTCCTATGGTGTCCACTTCTTCTATGATCTCCTCAATTTCCTTTGCTTTCTGAACCTTCTTCTTTATCAATTGGTCCAAGTACGAAGACATCTGCTTCTTTGACTCTCAATCAACTTTTGGATATAGGCAATTAGGCAAATATTTCATCTCTTATGTGCAAGGTGCTGCTTAAATATGAAAAATCCTCCCTTCAACACCATCTTGCAAAGTATATATACAATGATGTTTACATCCATCGACTTCAGGAGATATTCAAATTGCCATGTAGAATCACTCGACCTTGATGGCGTATAAATTACTGCATCACTACAAGGTGTAGCCATCTCAACAATCCACAATCACAATCAATTAAGAGAAAAACCACAGTCATAAACTATACTAAATTATATAATAAGCATGAACAAACCACAATCACAATTCTATTTATTATATCCAAAATCACGCATCTCATGAAATTCAACACATACTTTAGATATCTCAGTAATTTTATATGTTATATAATATGAGATGATTCCGGAGCACAATGAACTTCCAACAATTGTAACTTAGAAATAAACCTACAAACTATTAGATGAATGTATCACTGGCTAGGCAAATACATGTAATCAATGTATAATAACATTAAAGAAAGAACTACCGTTGCCGAGTAAGTGATTTGTAACATCTTAGTTTACTACCCATTTTATTCACTACAGCGGATGCAAGATGATCATTAGTATAGTGTCATTAATATAAGGAGGAGCAGCAGATAATGGTAACAAGAAGATGCAAAGTGCATACTAACATTAATATTAGTATTCACTGCAGCGGATGTAAGACGAACAACAGAACAAGAAGACGTGAAGTCCATACTAACATTAACAAAGGCTGAAAAGGCAAGATGGCAGCATCAACTCGTTGGCGGCGATGCAAGCATCACAGCAGCTCATGGCAGCTGGTGCAACAGCTCGTGGCAGTCAGAACAGCAGCTCTCCAGCAGAGATAAAACCTCTGGCATGCAGATAGGTTTATGGCATTTGGTATCGAGGGAAATTTATGGCTGGGCGGGTATTGCTAAAACGAAATGGGTAATAAGAAAGATGGATCAAATCCTTAGGTGGATCCAACTGAAATATGGGGTGGGGGGAGGAGGGGGATCGGGTTCTTGGTCGGAGGAATGCCCGAATACTCAAGCCGACTATTCAGTTTGGACGACTAATAACCGATTAACTACATTCTATTAAGTCAACTGCTACTTTCTTCGTCAGAACTTAGTCTTCTTTAATAAGACTACAGGGCCCTCGACCCTCACATCTCTTCTTTTTCATCCATATGTTGCATAGGAAGAAGGTTGTACAAGTGTTTAATGTAGTTCGCTTCACATGACAAAATCGGAGTGTGAGAACTTCATAAGCTTTCAATCATTTCATGGAAATACCATAATCAATGTCGATTAAGTGGAACATAAGAAAATCTAGTAGTTGGTGGGTGTTGGGTCATCCCCTCCAGTGGTTTTCCCCTTCATTTGCGAAGTATGTTCCACGTAAATCCATGTGTTGTGTGTTTTTTTATTTGGTGGTTTTTCCACAATTAATATGCTCCTCAAAAGCAGTCAGCATACGTTTCGTGACGACATAAGATAGCAAAAAAAGGCTCGAGAGAAATTTATCGTATTGTGAAATCAACCTAATTCACAGTTTGGCTAGTATTGTAGTCGCAATTCAGGATTTTGCTTCTCATACATGTATGACGAAGCACAAATTTAAAAAAATGGCATGTGAAGCAGGTTCTGCTGGTGTTGACTGGCAGTTTGCTTCACATGACAAAATCAAAGTGTGAGAACTTCATAGTTTTTCCATCATTTGATCGAAAATGTGTGAAAGAGGTCAGCAAGTTGACAGCGGCATATAAAAAATCACTAACAATGGCAATAAAGGAAAGACAAGTATGTTACAGAAAACAATATATAATGAAATGTAAGTGCATTATAGAGAGGCAACAATACATACCTGCCGATGTTGGGTGCCCATGCTACGGCATGTATTCTGTCATCAGCCTCCCCTGGCAAGGCCAACTCTGCAACTGGAAGCCATCTCTGACGAGCCTCATCGAATTCCCAAATCTGTTGGAATGCCACAATAAAAATTCGAGCTTCCAAGAATGCGTTCATCAAATGAATATAATAATTAAGTTATATTATAATTGATGTAATGAAATGTCCTAAAAAATTCATCGCTGTCTCCAGTTATTAATAGGAAAAAAAATATTTACAAATATTGATCTGCAAAGGTATACAATTATCTTAATTTGTGAATGATTTTTCTGAACACAAAAGAATTGCCGGTACACAAAAAAATATGTACATACATATGCTATGCTTGACCATAGATCAAAGGTACTTATTTAACATGTGTATTGAGGGTTTTAGGCTGTTAACATAGATCTTATTAGTATAAGATACACCAAAAGTACATACAAGTAAACAAGAACAATAAAAATACACCGGAATTGGAATTGATCAATAAGATACATAGCGAAAACAGTGGGAACTGGGCAGTTGAGAGCGGAACGGTCTCCTCCGGGGTTTGGCACAGAAGATAGACCCTCAAGTCTCAACGAAGGACCTGGAAGCTAGGGTTGCAGCAAGTGAGATTCTTCTACGGCACTTACCTCTCTGAGGCACAGTTGGCTTCTCTTTCTGAGAAGTGCAGTGTTGAGTTGGCAAGCTTATCCCTGAGAGGTGTGCCGGAGAGATGGACGAAACATTGGGCTCGAAGGTGCAGCTGGTGATGTTGGGGGTCTCTGAGATTACTGGAGGTCTAGAAGGTGAAGTGAACTTGGTATTGACTTTCAACATGGTGGAGGGGTCTTGCGATGGGGGCCTAGGAGAAGCACTGGATAAGGGAACAATGTTGACTCTAAGCTTTAAAGGCCTGTAGAAAAGGATAATGCGAAAACATATCATAGATAAAGAATATAAAGAACATGGAAGAACACCAACATTTTAGCATGGAACCCTACTCCGTGAGGAAAGAGATAAAACCACGGGAGAAGGCCTCTCACGGCTGGGTATTCTTTATTACTCTACCTCATATGTTACAGGTGGTGTGGAGCTTCTTATATAGCCTCACCAGTAAAACCGAGTCTCACTCATATTAGATGTGTGACGAAACCACTGGATGTGGTAATTAGACCTTGACAATATACAATTATCCGTTTATACATGCGATGCGACGCATACTCTAACACTCCTCAAGCTGGAGCATGCAATGCTCAGCTTGGACAAATAAAAAGAAATCGTTCACTCACAATACAAGACACTACAGAAATATCAAATCAATGCAAACTCTCTTGAGGACGTTAATTCTCATACAATGCTAGTAAGGAGGAACTGAAGGGTTGGAGTGTGATCTGAAACATTGTCTCCTCGTCGGAGAACGTGTGCCATGTACTGCACCTGTCAGAGTTACTGAAACTGAAATAAGTTTCTACATAGAGAACTCTGGCATGTAACTACTCCATCTCTCTGAAGGGTCAAACAGGAAAAAAATTGTGAAAACATCATTGTTAGAGTCTACGGTTGTTGGATAATGGAGTCTGAAGGTCTCCTCGTCAGAGAACTGGGTCTCACCCATACTGGCTTAGAGAATGGGATCTCTACTCTGGAGCCCTATGAATCCACATGAAAACCCTGAGTCTACACCGGCTCGAAGAATGTGATCTCTACTCTATAGTCCCTATGGTTCTGAAACAATCTCAAATGAAAATCGTGAGTCCAAAACAAAGATGGTGACCTCTCAAATAATGATCGCATATATGTGAGCATCGAATTGTAAATTCTGAAACAATCTGACTGTAGAGTCTGAATATGAACTGTAAAGTCTGAAATCTGGCATGAAATCTAAACTGGAGAATCTCAATCTGACCTACAGAACTCTACATAATATTTCTCTTTCCTCCCATACTGGTCAGAATAGATGGCATCGACCAAGTTGCAAGAAGACCTGAATATCGGGAAAAACCAATCTTAAATGGATTTTTTCTTAATTTTTTCTTGTTATTTATAGCCGTCTCCCTTTTTCCACTTTTTCTGAGTATGGGTTTTCACCTTTTTTTGTACACTTGTCTTTTTTCCTCAAAAACTCACAGTCCAATTGGGTCAAAAATAAAACTCAAGCCAATTGGATTTACAAAAATGGTCCTCTCTTTTTTTCGCAATTGGCCCTCTCCGTTTTTTCTCATGGGGCTCCCTTTTTTCTTTTAATGGGCCCTCGTTTCTCACATTTATTATCAGACCGACCCAATTACAACAACAAAGCCTTTTCCCACATTAAGTAGGACGAGCTACATGGATTCTTTGCCTTCATTCAGATCTATCTTGGGTCATTCTCAAGCTTAGATCCAAAAACTAAGATCTCTTTGTATAGTCTCATTCCAACACTTTTTGGGTCTTCCTCGCCCTCTCTTAGCCGGCTCAGCATCCCAAAACTTGCATCTCCTCACCGGTGCATCAGTTGACCTCATTTGCAAATGGTCAAACCACCTTAAGCGATTTTCTCGCATCTTATCCTCGATCATAGCTATACCAGCTTTCCTTCTGAGTGCATCATTCTGAATCCGATCTTTACATGTTTGTCCACACATCCACCTTAGCATTTTTATTTGTCACTGCCATTCTCTACACATGTCTATGGTTCACATGCCAACATTCTGATCCATAGAGCATATCAATTCTCACAGAAACTTCTCCGGATAATCAGCAACTTCTTTTTGGAAAATTCGTCCAATCGGTAGAATGTCCTGAAGGGCAGTTTTTCTAGTTAGTAAGAAAGGCTGTGAAGTTTGCTTAACTACTTTGTAAAACTTTCATTTGATTTTCAAAGAAATTTTCTTATCACTAAGAACAATAGAGGATCCTCTTCACTTTAGCCAATTTGCTTTTATTCTATTAGTAACATCTTTGTCGATTTCCCCCTTCATGTTGTAGAATAGATCCCAATTATCTAAAAGAATATCTCTTCTGAATGTTATTGTCACTAATATTCACCTCGATCCCTTCATCATTACCTCCATCAAAAGTGCACTCCATATATTCAGTCTTAGCCCTGCCTATACAAAATCCTTTAGTCTCCAATGCATGTCTTCATACCTCAAGCTTATCATTTACTCCATCTCTAGTCTCATCAATCAACACAATATCATCAGCGAATAACATACACCAAGGTATCTCATCTTGAATGTAACTTGTCACATATTTCACGACTTAAGGTCGACCCATCTCAAGGTTAGACCGGCTCATAGATAATCTTTTATTTTTTTCCCTTGATTTTTAATGGTATTTAATATATTACAATTTATACTTAATATAACTAATGCAACTAGTTTACATGTTACTTAAAACGTAAGCTATTTAATATAATGTTAAGCTAAACCTAAGCTATTTAAAATAATGTAAAGCTAAATGTAAGCTATTTAATATAATGTAAAGCTAATATTTCTCCAAATTAATAAAAAATACAGGGAGGTTCTTCCCGTTAGCTCTATAAATCTCTGTTGTTCTCCTCAACAAGTGGATGGCTTCAATAGTTGAGCGACCTGGCAATCATGAATCCGAATTGGTTTTCTTTTACTTGGGAAACTTGCCTCAACCTTCTTTCGATCACATATTCCTAAATTTTCATAGAGTGACTCATCAGCTTGATACTTGTGTAATTTAAACAATTTTGAATGCCTCTTTTGTTCTTATAAAGAAGCACCACAATGCTTCTCGTCCAATCTTCAGGCATTTTCTTACTTTACCAAATAACAATGAATAAATTTGTAAGCTAAGTCAAATAATGCTCACCTAAAACTCTCCAAACTTCTATAGGAATGTCATCAGGTCCTACACCTTTCCCAGGTCTAATAACCTTCAAAGCCTCCTTTACTTCCTTCCTTTTTTTGTCTATAGCTTGCACGATTCAAGTAACATTCACTACTAGCTAGATCTCCCAAAGTGATCTCTCTATTTCCTTCCACAATGAAAAGCTTATGGAAGTATTGATTAGGATAAAAAAGAACTAAAGCATATAAGGCCCAACCGAAGCCACTCGGGGGAATCGTCCCCCTTTTGAAATCGAGCATAGGGTTCCCAGCATAGGAACCCATTATGGAGCAACTCTCAAGATTGCCTTCGCAAGCTCTAGTTCTTTTCTTCTCGTAAGATCGCCACAACATGCAGCGTAGAGGAGGACAATGGCGGGAGATGCGTGAGATCGGTTGTTGTCGTTGCCTTCTAGTTGTTGACGATAGAGAGATAGCCCTCTGAAGTTTTACATACAGTTAGGAGGCGCCGCTTGGAGAGATCAACACCACTAGGGATCTCTCGTTGGAGATGGTGATTGTGCATCGTCTAGAGAGATCGACGCTTCTTCGTGTTTTGCCTGTTGGGATCACGTCGAGGCATGTTGGGTTTTAGGGTTTCGAAGACCGCATCAAGTTGCGATTGAGAGTTGCCTCCGTTCTTTACCTTGTGGTGTTTTCTGCTTGGATTACAGGCAAGTAGGGTTCCTGGAGATAGGCACCATGAACCCATCTTTCGAAGGACTTGGCCCCTTGATGAGGCTTGTTTTATAGTTGTTTACATTTACGATAATGTTTATGCTACCGATATGAATTTCACATGTGATGATAGTGCAAGGAATCTAAAAAATGATTACTAAGAAAAAATCTCAGACAACATTGCCATTTGTTGATAATTGAAATTGAAATAACCAAATTATGGTCCTTTCTCATAGAAAATATGATTTAGAAATTCTAGAAGATGCATACAAATTAGGACTCAAGTTATCACCTATTCCTATTAATAGATCTTCACATCCATGTCTAATGATGGTCCATTCTTTACCGACGCAGAATATATCAAGTATTATATGGAAGGTTATATATTTAATTTCTATCAAACTTTATTGTTAGTCGTACAAGCCAATTCAAAGAGAAGCATCGCCATTGTAACAATGTTTGTCTAATCCTCAAGTATCTAAAGAATACTCTAGGGAAAAGAATGTACTTTGATAAGACATGTCATCTTGACATCTTTGCATACTCTAAGTTGACTATGCCAGAGTTGAAGTACACCAGTGTTACAAAAGTCATTATTCGATACTCAGTCAGAAAGGTCACCAGATATTGAATAAACGATATCAGGATGACTAATAAAAATATTTAGTTGTGTATTTTTTAGGTTTTTAAATATAAAATTCATGTCTAGCAAATATAATTGCATAATTTATATATGTATGGTCATTAATAAACAAGATGAAAGTAACAGTGGAATTGTAATCAATCTAACTTTTACTTTACAACAGAGAAAAGTAAGAAAATTCAAAAAAAATGATCATGATGACGATAAAATAAAATATTATATTTTTGTTAGTCGACAAGAGATATTCTATTCAGTTAGAAAATCCAAAATATGATAATGATAATAATAATAATAATAAAACATTATATTTTTATTAGTCGACCAAAGTTATTCTATTTGGTTTCCCCACCAATAGTGTAGGCGGACTGACCAATCAATCTAGTCGAGCGACTATTGCAACAATGACGAATACTCGACGATTAATTGTCATCTACTTCAATAATAATTAACTTGACATGACAAGAAACTATATATTGTTGCTAGGTGAAGTAATGGAGTAGAATATTGTGCCATGGCCATACCACTTGTGAGGTGATGGCGATAATTTCGCTTTCAGTTGATATTGGCATCCAACCTACTCTTTCCAATCTTACATTCTGAGACAATCACTTTTGCTACCCACAATGCTTCCAAACTAATGTTGCATGGAACAGAAAAGCATGTTGAAGTTCATTGTCAATTTGTTCGAAATGTACTCACGCAAGGAAAGATGACAACTACTAAAACCAGAAGATATGCTCACACAAGTTCTGCAAAGAACGCATTACACCTTTTCAATGTAACAAGTTTGGTATAATTGACATTTATTCTCTAACATGAGTGAGTGTTAATTTTGGCATGATTTATAGTAAGTCATTTATGTTTTCTGTTTTCTTCCCGATTCTTCATCTTCCCGATGGTTAAGGTTTCATAGTCACGAACGGTTATTTTCCTTTTCCTCCTTTTCCTCATTCTATTTGAACATATTTTAAAGAATAAGGCTGCAACGAATCCCACCATATCAAGGGCGTAATTTTTTTTCCAGATATTATACTAGAAAGGCCAGCCAATAGTTTAACCATAATTAGATAATTCTCTTAAAAGGACTGTGAAGAAAATATTGAATCAACGTGTTTATTCCATAGACCTAGGGTCTCTTATATAGAGAGAAACCTTAGAGAGTAAAAGAGGGGAAAAGTACATAAAAGATCCCCAAGGGTTACAAGAAACAAATAAAGTAGAAAATATAATAATTCCAACACGCCCCCTAAAGTTGGTGCATATCTATCGATCATGCCCAACTTGGAAACTATGTACAAGAAGCGCTTCTTCGGAAGTGCCTTCGTGAAGATGTATGCAAGTTGAAGTTCGGTGGAGATGTGTAAGTGTTAATCTATCATCCTCCTAGTGCATCACGAATGAAATGACAATCAACTTCAATGTATTTTGTCTGCACATGGAAAACATGATTGGTGGCGATGTACGTAGAAGACTTGTTGTCGCAGTATAAAGGTACAGGAGTAGCAACTGGAAGTCCAGGTTCCTTCAGAAAAGAGAGAAGCCATATGATCTCACAGGTGGCTTGGGCCATTGCCATGTACTCTGCATTTGCACTTGATCTGGAGACCATTGTCTGCTTCTTCACCAAGGGACTAGGTCGTCCCCAACAAATATGGCATAGCCTGTAGTGGATCGATGATCCTCAGGCGAACATTAGTGTGTGCGTTCACCCATAGAAGAGTTCACATCCGGGAGATTCATTCAAGTATCGAAGGATCAGAAGAACATCATGACAACGACTATAAAGAGGCCTCTCCATGTATAGAGCAATTTACCCACTAAGCTTGTATAGCGTGTAGTATCCTCAAATGTTGGATCAGTAGATATGGGATGTTTTCTCACTTCTGCAGGAATGCAAGATGGTTTGCATCTGAGTAGTCTTGTCTTATCCAGAATGTCAAGGCAATATTTCCTCCTTGAAAGATGGAGCCCTTCCGTAGTGTGTATCACCTCAATGCCAAGAAAGTAACATAGTTGGACAAGATCTTTCGTGACAAAGACCTTCTGGAGGAAGGTCTTGGTCTCTAAAATAATGGCTTCATCGTCTCCTATGACAACCATGTCATCAACATAGACAACAAGAATGATGATACCAATAGACTGTCATCTGACAAAGACAAACTAATCAGATGACGTCCTTTGAAACCCAAGAGTGATGATCTCAGTAGCAACTCTGTCAAACCATGCCTTGGGGCTCTACTTCAAACCGTAGATGACCTTGCATAGTCGGCATACACACTCCTCGACTACGTAACCAGACGGTTGCATCATGTAAACCTCCTCCTCAAGATTACCATAGAGGAAAGTGTTCTTCACATCAAGTTGGTAAATGGGCCAAGCTTTGTTAGCAGCAATAGAGAAGGTACATATCAATCCCATTCTGGCAATGGACGAAGTCTCAAAATAATCAACCTCAAAGATTCGTGTGAAGCTTTTGGCGACTAATATGTCTTTCAACCTATCAATGGACTCATCAGGCGACTGCTTGGTTGTGAAGACCCATCTGCAAGCCACATGTCGAACACCCATGGGACACGGGACAAGATCCCACGAGCCATGAGAGATAAGTTCATCCATCTCCTCATCCATAGCATGCCGCCAACCCTAATCCTGTATCACACTAAGATGATTTTTGGGGACGAAAATAGCATTCAGGACATTTGCAAACCACTTGTCACAGCTCACAACTAGATAAACCATCAGTAGAAGTAAATTGTGACATAGGGTGATAAGTACATTGCATCCTTTGCTTGCGGAGAACTATCGGAAGCTCCTCAAATACATCCGGGGGGGGAGTGGTAGGAGCACTTGAAGTAATTATATTATCCTGCATAAAAGGGACGTGAAAGAGACAGACAAAGGTGCAGAAGTAGGTGCAGTGGTATGCTTGCGAGTATAAAAAATTTGGTGGAGGAGGGAGGTTCAAATGGTTGTCACCAACAACCTGTGTGAAGAGGCTTGTACACTCAAAGACGGTAACATCAGCAGACACATAGTATCGATGCCCAACAGGATCATAACACCGATAGGTTTTCTGAGTACGAGAGACCCACGAAAAACACACTTGATAGCTCGATGCAATAATTTGCCAGTTGCATGGAAGTTATGAAGAAAAGAAATACTGCCAAAATTTCGCAGATATAGAGGAAAAGGAGACACGGTAAGGTATAGTAAAGAGAATGGAGATCCTATTTTGAGAACAGAAGAAGAAACTTTGTTGATGAGATAGACAACAGTAAAGATGGCATCCCCCCAATCATGCTTAGGGACACTCATTTGACTAAGGAGAGATGCGGCAATATAGCAAGTGTTGGAGTTTCCTTTCCACTAAACCATTTTGATGCGAGGTATACGAACAAGAGGTCTGGTGAATAGTCCCCTGAGATTCAAAGAAAGACGTCAAGTTTTGTTGAGTTAACTCAAGAGCATTGTCGATCCAAATGATTTTAACACGGGCAGAAAAGGAGGTTTTAACATATTGAAAAAAAATTCTGGCAATCCTATTAATATCTGAATGCATCTTTATTAAATACACCCAAGAAGATATACTATAATCATTATTAAAGACAATAAAATAGCGATGAACACTCGATGTTCGGACCGGACAAAGTCCACAAACATCACAATGAACTAGACCGAAAAGATGAGTACTTCAATACTTAGTACGAACAGGAAACAAAGCTCGATGATGTTTCCCGAACGCACACGCCTCGCACTAAAAGGGCTTTAGAGTATAGAGTTTAGAGAACATCATGGAGAGAGCCTTGGCAGAGGGATGCCCACGACGCGTATGCCATAAGAATGTCTTCGGAGATGGATGCAGCGCCGATAAACTTGAAATCTGATGGTATGTCAAGATAACACATGTTGTTCTTATGACCACCACCAAAAATCTGCCTCATCCGGTTTTCCAGGAAATAGCAACGAGACTCGTCAAATATCACACGGTAAAGCTCAACACAAATCTTTTCTTTTGACGCTCAAAAAAGGGGGAAGCACTCAGCGGTGTTCGCCCCAATTTATTTAAAAGTAAAGAAGGGAGTACTTACAGGATGTAGGAAGAAAAAAGAAAACGAGTGGCAATAGGTATCCAAAAAAGAGATACCCCCCAAACACCCGATACAACGCTACCCGGAAGACCAATCTTGACAAAATCGATACGCCGAGATACAAATGTTTTCCTTGTAGAACCGCTGCCGAGCAAAAAGTGCCGCGTTTCTTCCAAACCAAATGCTCCAAAGACGCGCAATCGGGATCATCAGGTCCGCCCTTGAACGATTCCTGGCGTTAATCAAACTGTCGCATAAAGCACCAAAGCTGGAGATATTCAGCCACCCCAAGTCATCCCAGATGGCACGAACATGGTCACAACGGAAAAAGAGGTGCCCGCTGGATTCCACCTCCGATCCGCAAAGCCCGCACAATTGCGAGACATTAGGAAACATCATAGCACAACGATCGCGAGTAAGCAGTCGACCACGCCTAAGAAGCCACAGAAAAATGCCAACCCGTTCCGGCAATTTGAGACTCCAAATGAACTTGCAATGATTCAGCAGGGTCGCATCGACCCCCACGGTGCTGGGAAGAAGAGCAAAGTACGCCTTCCGCAACGAGAAAGAATCCTCCTTCCAGGCGAAGTGATCCCGCCCCCCAGTAGGCGTGGGAGCATCAGAAAGGAGAGACATCAAGGACGTGAAATCGAGCATACGCTGATCCGATAAATTAGCAATGAAAAAAGGGCACCAGCAACCATCGGCCCAGCAAGAGTCCACGGTGGCGAATTTGTCGGCCACCAGCGTAAAGAGGCGAGGAAACAAAGATTGCAAAGCTCCTCTCCCGGACCAATCATCGGACCAAAAGCGGAAAGAACTCCCATCACCCAGAATAGGTTTGAATAAAGATCTGTTGCGAACAAAAGCGGACAAAACACCGCGCCAAAAAGGGGAAAAGTGTCCCTCGGGACGCCCCCGTGAGGCGGATATTAAATCAATCCCCGCCGCCTCCCTAAGGCACCTCAGCATGAAATTATCTTCCCTGCCCCACACCTTCGCCGCCCACTTGAGAAGCATAGCCTCGTGCACCACCTCCAGCCGCCTCACTCCCAAGCCCCCATCGCGCTTCGGCCGCGATACAACCTCCCAGCCGACCAAATGGACCCCCCCTCGCCCATCGCCCTTCTTACCCTAAAGAAAACCCTGCATACACTTTTCCAAGCGCTCGCGAACCCCCTTCGGCATGCCATGCACGGACAGGAAATAAATAGGAATAGAGGAGAGCACGGATTTAAGAAGAACTAACCAACCCCCCCTGGAGAAAAGCACCGCGCGCCAACCAGCCAGACGGGCCTCCATCTTCTCCACCACCTTCCGGCAATCACGAAGCCGAGCACGGCCAACCGAGAGAGGCAAACCAAGGTACTCCAGGGGGAGGCCGCACGGAGAAGAGCCCAAAGCACGAGCACAATCCACAGCCTCCACCTGCGGCATAGCAAACGGAACGACTTTTGATTTGTTCCCATTGATGTTGAGCCCCGACATCTCACAGAATAGTTGGAGCGTAGTGGCCATCCCCAAGGCATTAGCCCGGCCGCCCTCGATAAAGCATAAGGTGTCGTCAGCGAACTGTATAATAGGAACATGATACGCACCCAAAGAACATTCACGGGTAAGATCGGCCTCAGCAACCCCATCAATCATCCGCGGTAAGACATCCACTGCCAAAACAAAGAGAAGGGGAGCAAGGGGGCACCCTTGGCGAACCCCCCTGCGAGGCTGGAACATCCCTCTAGCCGGCCGCCCATTTAAAGAAACGGAGAAAGAGACGGTGGATACACACCGCCGAACCCAAGAGATCCAAATCGGGGGGAAGCCCCGCCGCTTTAATACCGACCATAAGAAGCGCCAATCCAGAGAATCATATGCCTTTGCAAAGTCAATTTTCCACAGCAGTCCCTTCGTCGCATTACGGTGCCAAACATCGACGATCTCAGAGGCGACCGCATAGCATTCAGAGATTTGCCTCCCTTGAACGAAGGCAGCTTGAGAAGACGAGATGAGCGAGTCGAAGAGTGGCGCAAGCCTTCGAGCGAAAACCTTAGCAATGATTAAGTAGATGCCATTAGAAATAGAAATAGGCCGGAAATCCTCAATACGGTTGGCCGAAGGGGACTTGGGGATAAGAACAATATTAGCCCTGTTGATTTTATTGAAGCCCCTGTTCCCCTCACAAAATTCGAGGGCAACGTCCAAGACGTCATTTGCAAGCATGTCCCAAAAATCCCGATAGAAAGATATAGAGAAGCCATCAAGCCCAGGGGCAGCGTCGACGTTGAGGGCCCAGGCTGCCCCTTTGAGCTCCTCCAGCGATAAAGGCCGAGAAATCGACGCCGCATCCAAAGGCGCAAGGACGGAGGCCCCACGGCCCGTCCACCGCCACGACCGAGAAGGCTGACGGTCAAAGAAATGCTTGAAGTAAGTTCCCAAGGCCACGCCTAACTCCTTCTCCCCCTGAACAAGAGAACCATCAACCAAAAGGGAAGAGACGGTATTTGCACGTTTTCGAGCACTGGCGACCCGATGGAAGAAGGCGGTGTTCGCATCCCCATGTTTGATCCATCGCAAGCGCGATCGCTGACGCCACTCAATAGACCTCTTCCTGTCCTCCATCGAGACCACCTGCAACGCCGAAGCACGAATGGCCAATTCCGCGGGCGATAACTCCCGCTCGTTCTCTAAACGATCCAGGCAAAGAATGATGTCATCAGCCTCGTTACGTGCTATTAAGCGAGCCTGTCGAGTATTAATTTTAAAAGACGCCAGAAGTCGGCGAAGGGATGAAAGTTTTTGATCGAACCGATGAGCAGCACTGCCGGCATATATAGATTGAGACCAATGATTTCGCACAATGTCCTTGAAGTTTGGTTCCAGCAACCAACTCCGTTCATAGCGGAAGTGGCCACGAGGGCGAGAGGATTCACCAGAATCCCAGAGAATGGGACTATGATCAGAGAAAAAACGCGGCCGAGAGCAAACCGAACACAGAGGGAAGAGCACCATCATCCGACCATTCGCCAAAAACCTGTCGAGCCGAGATCGAGAGGAGTTATTCCTCCAAGTGTAAGTAATATCGTTTGCCACCATCCCCTCGAGAGCCAACTCCTGAATGAGCTCCAAAAATTCGCGAGATCCCGGATCTTGACCCCCACGGCCACGAGGGCGGTCATGCGAATGCAAAGTAACATTGAAATCGCCTCCCACAATCCAAGGAGTATCCCCAAAAGCCACCGCAACGGAGCGCAGATCCTCCCAAAGTTCGCGTCGAGCGATACGATATATAGGCGCGTAAACGCAAGTAAAAGCCAGTGAAACATTGGAATCCGACCTCACGAGAATGATAGAAATAGAATGTCGCCCTATACGAGAAGAAGAAAAGGAGAATCTCGACGACCGCCAAGCCAAAATAATACCGCCGGAAGCGCCGTTCGCGTCCAACGAACGAAAGTCATCCAAGCCCCCTGCCCCAAAGGACTTCCAAACAGTTGCATCCACCCCCGATAGTTCGATTCTTGAAGGAGGGCGATGTCACATTCCCATTCCACCAAACGAGAGCCCAAAGCCCGCCGACGATCAGGGTCACCAAGACCACGAACATTCCAAGATAGCAATTTCATTAAACACCAAGTCAGGTCCCAAAAGCGCGAACAAAAACCAGACCATCTCCACATTTAATCCCTAGAAGTGTGTCTCCCAATTTGGCGGAGTCCTGTTGCCTCCGCCACCGCCTCGCGCAGTAGCTGACTGGAAGAGATAGAAGAAACCCCGAGGGAAAGGGGTTGACGACGAGTGTAGATATTTCCAAACCTGTATGGGGAATCAATCACAGCATTCCATGCATTCCAAGCAATACCAGAGTGAGTTGAAAAAGCGATCATATCGCCCGATGCAGAATCCAGAGATCCGCCGCCAGAACGAGTAACCGGAGAAGAGAAAGAGCCCTGTACGTCGAGGGGAAGAATCATACCAGCAGCCTCCGGCGGAGACTGGATCACAGAGGTGCTCTCAGAGGTGACTGAGCCGGCCGACAAGAAGAGAGGCGGAGAGATAGAATCTTCGAGATGAAGCACCGGGGTGACGGGCATCGAGGAAATGGGTTGCGGGCACTGGTAATCGGAGGTCCATATAGCGGACCCGGATAAAGAAGCCGTGTCAGGCCCCGCCCGCGCCAGAGCCCAAACGTCATGATGATCAAAGCCGGTCGAAGAAAGTGGAAACGCCACGCCAAACCCCGAGACGTCCACGTGGACCTGGCTGGCCGACACAATGGAAGAAGCAGAAGAATGCGAATCGTCCTCGAGAAGAGCCCAAGTCACGTGACGACGAGCGCCCCGACCCGCACTCGCGCCCCTAGGAGTACCAGGCGACGTCCCCGAACAGGCGCCATGCAATTGCGCTGCATCGGAAAAATCCCTGCACATGGATACGTGGCTTGGAGAAGACGAACCGTCAAGGCCCGCGCCGGAAAACGAACCGCCACCATGTAGTAACGGCGAGGGCGGTCGAGCGGGCGGCGCCGGAAAGGAGAATTCGAGCATGAAAGTCCAACGCCCCAGACAGAGCTTCTCGAACAGAACCTTGCCAGCCAGAGAGCTGCTTAACGTCGACGAGCATTCAACGAGTAAACGCGTACACATCCAATCAGAGCCCGGAGGAAGACCGTCGTCGAGAATAGCCAACACTTGACCCCAGCCGCCAATAACTTTGGATAGGCAATGCACCGTGTGCTATAGGAATGCTACTCCTCGAACTTCGACCACGCAAACATCGGATCCGATGGCCGCCCCATCCACAACACGTAAACGACGCCACTTCACGAGCGAATCATCGGCCAGACAAAGAAGGTTCTCCCGTTGCTCCGGGGATAACCCTCTAACACAGCATCGATAGTCGTCTCGAAAGAAGAGGTCCCCGAAAAAGTCGTCGCCCAAGATTTTTAAGATACCTGTGCGAATCGCCTCTCGACCCACTCCAGGTCGCTGCAGAACACCAACAACCGCCAAGCTCTTCGAACGACAGTCCTGTTGGTCCACCCGGAATGCAGCACCCTGCGAGCTATCCTCAACGTTGAACCTCGCAGCCGCCGGCATCTGAAAGGAGCATCCATCCGCCTGGCCAGCCTCTGGACCACGCCTGGCAAGCAGGTGATCCTCGACCACCAGTCCGCCACCGCGACGATGTACCACCGCCTCCGGGAAAACCCCCGACCCACCACCCACGTCAGAGGAACGTGGGGGTGGATTGGGAGCGCACCTCCCACCGGCCCTCGGGAGGAGGAATCGCCACCGCCATCGCGCACCACTTGAGCAAACGAACGGGAATCCATGATGGCAGGCGAACCACGAACGCGATGACGCGCAGCTACGTGCCCAGGAGCCTTCTTATAACCATCACCATCGCGAGAAACCCTGCATGAAATCATGCGATGACCTCCCTTGCCGCAGAGAAAGCAGCGAGGAGGAGCTCGACACGCAGAGGCGATGTGACCTCGCTCCTGACAGCGGAAGCACCGCTTTCCTGCTTTTGCACGCGAGACCAGCACCTATGCGCCACCCCCTTCTTCTTGAGCTCCGCTAACTGCGGCTTCCCCTTGACTGTGATCGTGAGAGTCCTCGCGAGTGTCCCTTTGTACGACACCTTGGACACCTTGATGGAGTTGAACCCCTTGAGCCTTCGGACGCCACGAGCGCTGCTCCCTCCTCATCGCGCCAATGAGCCTTCCCAGCTCAACACAAATCTTATGAACAAACAATAAGCTAAGAGGGAAATCGGGAGCACAGTGAACCCCAAAAAGTCAAAGATTGGAGGAGAACATCATTGTTCCAACAGTAGTAACATGTAAGCGAGTCCAAATGGCGACCCGAACCGACTTCACAGAGGAAGATGATATAGAGGAGGTTGGCATACTACCTTCTCCGGTCAGATGAGCGGATGCCAGAATCAATAACCCAAGCCGGAGCAAGAGTAATGGTAGAGTGTTGGCTACCGTACCTGAAGGAGTGGCCAGTGCAGCAGTGGTAGTATCAATGGAGGTAGTAGGCCCGGGAGTCTAGAGAATCTGCATAAGTCAATAGTAAGCTATGCCATTAAGATGGATTGTCTTGTCACTGGGGGTTGTTGTCATCGACACCTCATCTACATCACGATTGTCCTCATAGACATTGTTGACATGATAGAGAGGTACGCCAACATTCTGTCAGCATCGTTCACAATGGTTCCACCGACCATAGTGAGTACATTATGTAAAATGAGGGGTAGTACTATCTCGCCTACGATCGCGGCCAAAGTCACATCCATGTCCAGGCTGTCTTCCACGATCGCGTCCTGAATCACGATCATGTCCTCCTCGAAAGTTGTATTGGCCTCCTCTGCCAGATGTGGGCTATGTGTGCAGAACTCTCTATCGAAGGTAAGGTAAGAGACCGGATAGTAGATGTCTCCAGTTCCTCAAGACGGCAAAAAATGGCATTCACCGCTGGCAGTGTATCTGATATAAGAAAATGCTTCTCCACCTCATGGTACCTGGAATGCAGACCATCATGAAAACGATATACCTGCCAGTTCGAACGCTCTTGTACATGTCTAGTATAATATTATGGTTGAAATATCGCAAGCTCCTCATACATGCTACTAAGATGTATGTAGTACTCAACAAGAGTGGAATCACCCTGAGATGTAGACCAGATCCGCCTACAAATATCTGCAAGCCATGACTTTGTCTTCTTTTGAGGGTATGCTTGTTTAAGATCCTTCCACATCCTTGGATGTGTTCTTGTAGAGAAGATTTGAGGCAATGTATGCCTCAACACTACTGGTCATCTAGTTGAAGAGCAAGAAGTTGTCTGTTTGCCAATTATCGTATTCTTTATCTTTTTCATATAAAGGATCGTGACTCCAGGATGTAGAGTTTCTGTTGACCACCAATAAACACCATGAAAGACCGACACTAGAGCACGTAATATTGTGTGCCCTTAAGTTTGATAGTAGTGCCCTGCACCATCATGTTCGTGGCCAAGGGCTTTATCTCAGTAGAATTAGGTGCCATGATGGTCTTAAAGATAAAGGAGATGATGTAATAGACTAAGTATTTATACGAGGGCTAAAAACGCCTTAGAACTCACATTTGGACATCTAAGAGGTCTGAAAAACGTGCTCCACAACAGTTCAGGAGAAAATCAAGAGCCTGACAGAAGCAACAACGGCCCTGAAAGGTTGGCGGTGGCCCTAGGAGGTTCCAGCAACAACCACTGAGGGCTGCAGTTGGTGCGCCCTAGGGGTAGTTACGACAACCCTGGAAGTGTTGCAACTGTTGCTGAGGCACCTAGGGGCTGTTGGCAACAGCCTTGGGGGCTCTAGCAAGATCGGACTCCCAAAGGGGCTAGCGGTAGCCTAAGAAGAACCCACATGGGGCCCTAGGCGAAGAAGAAAGGCCCACGCAGGCACGGGGAGAGGCTTGAAGGCGGCAGCAGGATGGAGTTACGTCAGGATCCGGGTCTAGGATAGTTACCCTGATACCATTTGGAGAAAAGATTGAATCATCTTGTTTATTCCATATGTCTAGGGTCTCTTAAGTCTTATATAGAGAGAAATCCTACATAGGAAAACATGGGAAAGTACGTAGAAGACCCTGAAGGACTACAGGATACAAATAAAGTAGAAAATATAATAACTCTAACAAAGACAATTAATATTATTCACTTAATAGAACACGACTAAGCAAAATAGCCATATAAACCTGATAATAAATTTCAAAAACTTGCATAACCACCTAATTACGTTGCATGAGTCATGAGTAGTGATTCCAACTCTTAAATTAACAACTGATCGGATTCCACGTGATTAATAACAGATGTATTAACATGGAAGCAAGGATGAGCTTGCCTTGGGCGAGTTGAACTGTGCGAGATCAGCACTAAAACCCAGGATAAAACTAGACTGTGGTGCTTCACCCCGTCTTGGGTTCCAGGAAATGGATGCATTACTGCAAGACGGTTTCCCAAACCTGGATACAGAATCAACTACATTCAGAAATTCAGCCTGCACAAAAATAAAACAAGGTAGCAATGATTTAGGAAAATATTGCAACTAACACAATTCAACAATCTTATCAAGCAAAGAAAAATTCGATCCCATTTTTTCAAAGACGGCAAAGAAAATTCAAGGAGATCATTTTACTCAAGGAGATCATCAAAGAACCAGTTATATAACAATACAACATACTTTAAATGTGACAAAAGAACAATAATTGAAGTTACTTGTTTGGGGGAACAAATACAAAACTTAACCTAAAATCTTAAGCAGCACCATATTTCAATCAGGAGTACAATGCATAGCTAATCTGATCACAAGCTGCTCATCTCAAATTTTGGATAACAACTTTCCAATAATAACATGCATTTCACGGACAACGATTTAAAATAAGAAGACACGAGTGAGTATTAAGATAGTGAGCACACAATTTGGTTTGTTTGTATCGAGCTTTCCTGTGGACAATCTTGCTCAGTTATGATATTTTAAGATGTTAAAATATAAAATGCATTGCATTATCAAGAACAAGAAGAAGACCGATATATTATGTGGTTCCAGAGATCATGATGACCATCCTACGACCCAAATGAGTTTGACCTTCAAAATATACTTCCCAAAGTTACAAGTGATTTGGGAGCCTATATATATATATATATATATATATATATATATATATATATATATATATATATGCATGCATGCCAACTAACACAAGTCTCAAAGCTAAACAATGTGGGATTAAACAAGAGAGAAATGTAATTAGATTTACCTATCTAAATATATAACTGTTATGGGAAATATTAATTGTGTTATGTGTTTCATAGGTTAGTTCCTTTTCCATGTATTTCCACTCTCATGTTTTACCCTCTAGGGCTTCTCCTCTATATAAAGGAGCCCTATGCAAATGGAGATCGAGAGGAGAAAGAATGCACGACTGCGCTGAAGAAACGAGTTAAATTCCTAAATGAAAGTATTGACCTCAAATGTCAAAGGTATGGGTGAGCTGGAAAAACGAAGGTTGATCGGTGCTGTCATGGTTGATTGGGGCAGCGATATTGTCATGTTACAAGAAAGAAGCTTTCTACATGTACCAGCTTCTTGGCGTCTTCTTTAGAGGCTGGTTTATTGTCAGAGTACATAACAATAGATGTTGCAAGCAGTGTAGGGGGTTGGTACTTGCATGGAAGGACTCTGTTTTTGCTTGTCTCAAACTCGGAAGTGAAGAGTGAACATGTTCTGATAGTTCTTTTGAAGAACCTTAAATCTGGCACACATATGTTGATCTCTTGTGTTTACGGCCTTGTTTTACACGCGGATAGACAAGATTTATGGTCAGATATCCGTGAAGCCAAAAGTCTATACCTAGGAGTAGCTTGGCTGATAGGGGGAGACTTCAATGTGTCTATGCTCTCTTCATATCACCCTAGACTACGAGGCAGTCAAGACTTGGGCTTTACCGAATTTACTGAGCTGACATATGACCTCCAATTAGAGGTGTGGATGCGCCTGATACTAGATATGCTTGGAGGAACTCTGGTTCATGCTCCGAGATTGATTGATTCATGGCCCCTGTAGAGGCTAAGATATTTTCCCATTGTCATCTTCCTCCTCTGGACCACGTTCAAGGTCTGACCATACTCCACTAATCTGAGACTCTGGCGAGGTGCATTGGGGATTTTTTTTAGATTTGAACATGCATGGTTGCAAAAGAACTTCAAAGCTATGGTTAAAAATCATTGGACCAGTTTAGAGTATTCGGGCTCCGCAACCGCTTGTATGGTTGCTTATTTAAGAGGGAGGTCAGAGAGGCCAAAAGAGCTCGTCGAACAGCGGCAGAAGCAGAGGTATGCCGACTTGATGGGATGTAAGACACCGGAGACCTTTGATTGAAGATAAGAAACGTGTGGCTGAAGAGAAACAGAGATCGAGGCGAAATTGGCTCAAATAAGGTTATGCAAACACAACCTAAATTCATAGGCGCTAGACGTCGACAAAACTTGACTCGTTCTGATGTGATGAATGGAAGAAGAGTAGACGGTAATCGTGAAATGGTACAAGCAATAGCAGAACACTTCCATGATTTTTTGAGAAGAACTGTGGGTAGGCCATGGAGATAGACCGGCTTTGGGGCTTCTCATCTTTCAGAAGAGCATGTGAATCATTTAGTGCAGAACTTTACGATGGATGAGGTAAAAATAATTTTACCTAAGAGAGAGAGAGAGAGCGACGGCTCAAAAGATAACTTTGATTGAAGATAAGAAACGTGTGGCAGAATGGAAACAGAGACAACGACCTCAAAGCCTTTTCCCACATTAAGTAGGGTCAGCTACATGGATTCTTTGCTTCCATTCAGATCTATCTTGGGTCATTCTCGGGCTTATATCCAAAAAACTAAGATTGCTTCATATAGTCGCATTCCAACATTTTTTGGGCCATCCTCGACCTCTCTTAGCTGGATCAATATCCCAAAACTTGTATTTCCTCACCGGTGCATCAGTTGGCCTCCTTCGCAAATGGCCAAACCACCTTAAGCGATTTTCTTGCATCTTATCCTCGATCGGAGCTACACCAACTTTCCCTCTAATTGCATCATTCCGAATCCGATCTTTATGTGTGTGTCCACACATTCACCTTAGCATTTTTATTTCCGCTACTGTCATTCTCTGCACGTCTATGGTTCGCAGGCCAACATTCATATCCATAGAGCATAGCAGGTCTCACGGCTGCTTTGTAAAACTTCCATTTGATTTTAACAGTAGAGATTCCTCTCCACTTTAGCCAACCTCATTTATTCTATTAGTAACATCACCATCAATTTCCTCCATCATGTTGCAAAATAAATCCCAAGTATGTAAAAGAATCTCTTCTGAATGTTATCATCACCAATCTTCACCTCAATTCATTCATCATCAAGGTTCGAAATCTCGATTTCGATTTCGTTTCGGTCCCCTCCAAAACCGAAATTTCGGTAAAATTTCGGGAAATTTCGACCGTTTCGGTGGAAATGTTGAAAATGACTCAAAAAAGCCATTTTTCGATGATTTTTTTGGAAATTAAGATCTTCTGAGTTATTACAACAATAAATAGCTTACAAATATACACTTATATCACACATATTGCTTATATATGCCCCTTAGATCGCACATATCGGTCATATCAGTCATATCGGTCATATCGGTCAAATCGATGTTAATGTTGATTCTTGACTGATATGTACTGGAAATTAATATCATCCAATCCAAGATCTTAAAACAACATCTTACAAATGCACACTTATATCACACACATCTCTCATCCATGCGCCTTATATCACACCATATCGGTCATATCAGACATATTGTTGAGCACTCGGATAGATACCAGAAATGGAAATCAAAATAACTAAGTTAACAACACTTAGAAGACATCTTTTGTTCATAAAAATAGAAAAGAATTTTTTATTTAAAAATGTAGATAATGATTAATTAAACAATGTTTTGTTCATAGAAATAACCGTCACAGACAAAGTTCGAATGAATTACATAATTAATTACATACTTACAATAAAGATGCATCTATTTCCGAAGATAAATGACAAACAAATGAAAGGAACAAGCTATATCAAATATATAGAAGCTATAGAGTTTTTTCATCTCCATTGCTTAAACCCAAAGGGAAGAAGCTCCCCAAAATGAATAATCGATGTATGTACCATCTTGTCTCAACATACCATGTATCCATGAATTTCAATCGAAATGGGTCGATATGTCGAAATATCACCGAAATTTCGGTCGAAATCCAGGAAATTTTGTACTAAGATCCATGAATTTTAATCAAAATGGGTCGAAATGGATCAAAATGTCGAAATATCACCGAAATTTCGGTCAAATCCGGGAAATCGATATATATAGGAGTTTTGATACCCATGACCTCTCGAAACCGAAATTTGGGCGAAATTTCGCCGAAATTTCGCGAAATTTCATTCCATGTTCATCATTACTTCCATCAAAAGTGCACTCCATATATTAAGTCTTAGTGGAGTGGTGATGGAGCTTGTGGAGATGGTAGAGAAGCTTGGGTTGTAGGTGTTGGACGCAGTGAGTTATAAGTACACATAGTGGAACTCCAGAACGAGATCTCGGATTGACAGATATTTGTGATGCAAGGACTTATTAGGGTTCCTGCAGAACCCTAGAATATTCTCCAACAGATGTGACCAAATCCCCACCACATGCTTCAAAGAGCTTGGGTTTGTAAAACCCTAAACAGCCAAATAAATCTGCAACATAAACATAATTTTTAAGAACAAACCTTGCTCTGATAATCAAATCTCGAACATAATAATGAACAAACATAAAATCCTCAAGAATCGAACCCGCTCTAATCCCATGTTAGAAAATGAGAATGTGGAAGCAAATATCAGAGATAAAGAATAAACAATATGGAACACTGAGATTTTTACGTGGAATACTACTCCCTACGGAATGGGATGAAACCACGGAAGAACGCCTCAAAGGGTTGATTTGTTCATTGAACTTTTTCATCTGATAGAGGAGGTATGGGGCTTCTTATATAGCCTTCACAGACCTTCCAAGTCCCACCAACGATATATGTGGGATTAAACAATGCAGGGACCAAACTTCTTTTCATCATCTTTTTAGAAAGAAATAACTCTATGTTGCCTCGCTTCCCGAAACTCTTTCGTCTAATGCTTGGGGACGGTCACTCGACTCACTCTTTTGATCGAGAAGCATGTGTGGTGGATTGTTAGGTCGAGGACAAATGGATGTCATCGTTCTTGTCGGATTTTTCAGACCAACGCTTAAAGAATTTGCTTCTTCTTTTGGAATCCCTATGACAAGTAGATGCACGATTGATGGATGGGATCACTAGGCGTGGAAAGAAAACTCGTTCTTGGTAAAACGAGCCTACAAAGCGATAGCCGGAGCACTACCACTGACGAACCCGAAATTCAGCCCTTTAATAGTGTAGAATTAACACTTCCAATGTTATTGCAGTCAGGCTAAATGGGATTCATCAAAAATCGTTTAATTAATTTGTCGATAAAATCAAACGGTCAATTTTATTTTACTTGGGCAAGCTCAAGATTGAACTCAAGGACACGAACCTCTTAAGCGCATTTCTAGACTTTCATTATTAAGATTTAGGTGTGAAAGTTACAGATTCATAGGTCCAAATGCACAAATATGCAAACAATGCAGACACATGAAATAGACACTTTTTGTTTGATTTTTAATATGCAATAAAATGCAAGGTTATAATGATGCAAAAAGACCCTAATTAAACATAATATTTGAGCCATTTAAACAGTAGTCAATTTCAGGTTCAAATCATGAAGCTAGTTCAATTAATGAAGTGATGCAAAACATAAAAAACAATACATGAGGGACATTTAATTTAAAATTAACCATCAGAATTTCAGAATGTCCATTCAAAGATTTTTTTTGAAAATAAGATCGGGTGAACTCCCAAGTTGGGAGTTACCGCCGGGTATACTACAGAAATGGATTTTACAATTAACACGATGCCCAGGAGTTGTATAGGGCCTTACAATGACTCAAAACATTTTCGGAGTAGAATCTGATGCTTTTAAAGATACAGTCATTTCTTCCTTGCAAAATAGCCCATAGTGTCGCGAATACAATAGAGATATCATCCGTGGATCCTGATCTGATCCTCCTGATGGATTCCCAAAATGATGTGGCGTCCTCGTGCCGCAGCCACGCTAGATTCAAAGCCTGCCAAACCTCCGTTGAAGAAAGGCATTTGAAGAATATATGGTCGACGTCCTCCTATTGCGCCTGACATCTATCACAGACGGTATCTTGGGCGCCAAAAATGCGTGTCTGTCTCATTTTGTCGCAAATACGATCCCTCCCGAGGCACCAAAGGAAAACTTTGACCCTCATAGGTATCTTTGCGGCCCAAATCAATCTTAGATCCTGAGTTAATTCCGCCCGTGGCACCTCAGACGAACTGCGCAGGTGGGCGTAGATGTTCTTCGTGGAGAGCTTGAACCCGCCCCACGCAAAGTGATCCGAGGACTCCGCCCTCCCATCATGGAGAGTGTCTACCGCCGAAGGCAGCACAGAAAGAACCAGCAAGAAGTCCTCCATCCGCTGCGGCGGTAAGTCGTTGACGAAAAGAGGGGCCAAAATGCCGGTCTCCCCTACCTGATGCAGGGTACAATCACGGTCTGCCGTCAACACAAACAATCTTGGGAATCTAATGCTAAGCTTGCCCTCCCCAGTCCAATCATTGCTCCAAAAACGGAAAATACGCCCATTCCCCACCTTCAGCGAGAGAAAGGGGTTGAGCGCCGGGAGGACGCTGCGAATGCCAGACCAAAGGGGGGATTCCCACTGGAGCCTCGGGGCCACCAGCTCGCCCCGGACGCCATAGAGCTTGCGGAGAAGCATGTGGACCATGGACTGGATGAGCCCCAAATATGAGGAGCCCATTTACCAATCAGCGCATTATTCAAACATTCCACGTCACGGATCCCCAACCCACCATCTTTCTTCCTCTTTGTTACCTCCTCCCATCCCACAAGATGGGGTCCGGCCCGCTGTTGTTTGCCATTCGACCATGTTGGAGCATTCGTTGTATACGTCATGAGTTGTAGCAGGGTAAATGGATCCTGGAGAAGATCCATTTACCCCATCCATGTGTTTAGTCCCACATCGTCTAGTGGTGGGACTTGGAGGCTCTAGAGAAGCTATATAAGGAGCCCCAGACCTTCTGTATCCATTGGGAAAAAGCAATGTAAAATATACCCCGTTGAGGGCTTCTCCCGTGGTTTCATCCCGCTCCTCACGGAGTAGGGTTCCACGTAAATCCCGTTGTTCTTCATTGATGTTTATTCTTTTTCGATGTTTTCGCTTCCGCTTCCCATTTCTTAACACGGCATCTTTTCAGTTCGGCCCTTCCATGTTATAAAATAGGAAGCGGAAGCGATAACGATAAACAGAGCATAAACAAGAAACATAGAACATGGAAACACCATGATTTTACGTGGAACCCTACTCCGTGAGGAGCGGGATGAAACCACGGGAGAAGCCCTCAATGGGGCATATTTTGCATTACTTTTTCTCAATGGATACAGGAGGTCTGGGGCTCCTTATATAGCCTCTCCAGAGCCTCCAAGTCCCACCACTAGACGATGTGGGACTAAACACATGGATGGGATAAATGGATCTTTTCCAGGATCCGTTTACCATGCTACAACTCAAGACGTATACAACGAATGCTCCAACACTCCCCCTCAAGCTGGAGCATTCAATGCTCGGCTTGGACAAACAGAAATAAACTCAACTCAACGTTATAGAACACTACGGACAATATCAACCCAACGCGCACAACTGCTGTTGTCGAGGACGTTGCTTCTCATGTCGTGCAGGTGAGGAGGACGAACGTGCTGGAGTGTGAGTCTGCTGAATCTCCTTGTCGGAGAGCATGCGCTCTGAACTGCGCCTGTTAGAATCGCTACAAATGGGAATGAGTCTCCTCGTCGGAGTACTCTGGCCCGCCACAATAATGTGAACAACTGCTCCATCTTTGAAAAGGGTCGAACGAAAAAAAGGGTCGTGTCTGTGTAATCCTCGTCGGAGTCCACGGTCGCTGGAGAATGGAGTCTGAAAAAGTCTCCTCGTCGGAGAACTGGGTCTCTCCCATCTGGCACAGAGAATGGTGCACTACTCTGGTGTACCTATGATACCACATGAAAACCCTTGCCAACATGGCATAGGGTATTCGAGATGGTCGACAGCTAGGTGAGGCGTGGGAAGCAGGGCATTCTCTGGAAGGTGGACTTCGCAAAGGCGTATGACTCCTTGGACTGGAAATTCCTCTGGTCGGTGCTGCGGGCTCGTGGCTTTCCAAATATTTGGATCTCCTGGATGCGCCGATGTGTTACCACGGCATCCTTCTCTATCTTGCTAAATGGTCGCTTCGTTGGTAGTCGTTTCCAGCCCAGGAGGGGTGTTCGGCAGGGGTGCCCTTTGGCACCCATGCTTTTCGTTATAGCCGCTGATGTACTTCCAAGGATGGCGGATAGGGTGATCACGCGGGGCTTCTCCTCGGGGTTCTCTTGCAACTACAAGAATACTCCAACTCTCCAGTATGCGGACGACACCATCGCATTCATCGAGGGGGGTTTGGACGAGGTCAGAGGGATGGCGGTGACTATGACCATCTTTAGTGAGCTCTCGGGGCTCCGGATCAACCAATCCAAATCAAAATTGATCCCTTTCGCTTGGGATGAACGGTCTGCGGCGGCGTGTGGCGTGCTTCTGGGATGCCCCCCTTCTTCTCTTCCTATCGATTATCTGGGTCTACCGCTGGGCGCGAGAAGGTCGAGATTGATCCATTGGAAAGGGGTGATGGACAAGGGGGAGAGAAGACTTGCTGGATGGAGCGCGGCTATGCTCTCCCGAGGAGGTCGACTCGTGCTTATTAGGTCGGTCCTTGCCTCTATTCCCATTTATTTTTTGTCGAACTGGGCTTTACCGGTGGGGATCAAAAGGAGGCTTGAGGACCTTATGCGGAACTCTCTTTGGGGAAAAAGGGGTCCCGCGTCGCGGGGCCTACATCTTGTGGCTTGGAAGGAGGTGGCGAAAAGGAAGTGCGATGGTGGGCTCGGGATTCGAAGGTTGGATCTCGTCAACGACGCACTGATGCTTAAATGGGTCAACAAACTTTGGGGGAGCGCCGTCGGGTTCTTTCCCTCTATGCTACGGGATGTTCTTTCGATCGGGGTGGACATGCTGCGGGACGCGGTCTCTTTGCGCTCTGGAACCCCTTTCTGGAAGGGGATCGCCTCGGCGATTAGGCGATTCTCTCATCTGTTCAAGCCGGCCTTGGGGGATGGCAGCGCTTTTCTGTTTTGGCGCGACGCCTGGGCGGGGGACACCCCTCTCGGTAACTCTTTTCCACGTCTCTGTGCTCTGGCTTCTGAATCTAGCGCGTCGGTGGCTTCCGCTTGGGGCGGGGACGACTGGTTCCCTTCCTTTGCTGGCAACCTCTCCGACGAGCGTTTTGAGGATTACCTAAACCTCCTGCAGCGGCTTAGGGATGCACCGAAGCCCTCCACTGGCAGGGATCACTGGGTTTGGCGCGACGGCGCCTTCTTTTCGAGGCGGGCGTTCAAGGTGCTCTCGCAACAACACACCCCTGTCTGAAACATCCTTTGCAAGGATCTTGGCTGGCTGTGGCGCATAAATTTACCGGAGAAGGTGATCTTCTTCCTCTGGCTCTTGAGGCGTGGGAGGGTTCTGACACGAGATAGATGTGCAAAGTTTCTCTCGGGGGCTGACTCCCTGGGCTGTGTGTTGTGTGGAGGCGATGGGGAGACTTTGCAACACCTTTTCTTCTGTTGTCCGAGCTCTGCCACAATCTGGGAGGACATCAGTGTGGCTTGGGTCAACGCATCTTCGGCCGACTCGTTTTGGGACTCTATGCGCTCAAGTGTTGATCGGCCAAGGAGGGAGTTCCTTCGCCCCTTCGCTTGCATTTGGGCGCTTTGGCTCGCCAGGAACGCGAAGATTTTCAGAGGTCAAAGGTTCTACAAGGAGAATGTTTTAGCACACGTTGATATGCTTTTGAGTGACTGGCTGCTCATGTAGTGCTGTGGTCGTGTGTTGTTATAATTTCGTTTTGAGCTGGGGCCTCGGCCGGGATCCACTCGATCCCTGGTGTTTGTATTTCTTCTCTTCCTCCTCCTCTACTTCGTTGGTTTTTAATAAAGATTGGGGCGAACACCACGACGTGTCTCCCCCGAAATGCTTTGGTTTCAAAAAAAAAACATGGCATAGGGAATGGTCCTCTACTCTGTAGTCCCTATGGCTCACATGAAAACTCTGGCCGAAAAAATCAAGAACTGATGGGGACCTCTGACAATGATGGCATACAAGTGCTCACCTGGAAATGACCGCATACAAGTGCATGTCTGAAAACTGAGTCTCTCTGGAGAACTCGAAAAATGGACCTCTCATCATGGAGTGCCTCGAACTTGGACTCTAACCAATCTGTCGAGTCTGTAACATATGTGCATCAAACTGGGACTCGGAATCTGGACTTCGAGTTTGGAATTGCGCATGAAAATCTTCATCTGAAAAACTGTAGAGTCTGAACATTTGGATGGTCTGATGAATCTCTGAATCTGGAAGAAGACATGTGACTCTACACCATACTCCCCCTTTCTCCCAAACTTGTCGGAAAATGTGACTTCGACAAGTTTGGGAGATGACAAAATAATGGGGACAAAATAAAACATGAATAAGCAGATTTTTGATCAGCTTCTCAAAAACATGGATAACGTTTGGTCGTTTCATTTTTTTACATATCTCCCTTTTTTTATTTAATGCGTACGGCTTTTCAAATGTACGCGCCTCTTTTTTTAATCAATTTTTTGAAAACTTTGCGACCCCCTTTTTTTTATATTTTCCTTCATTTTTTTAAAACAAGCTCCCCTCTCTTATTATTTTTTTTAAGTGGCATGTTGGCCTGCTTTCTCCCCTTTCTCATTTTCTTTTGATTTTTTTTTGAAGCACGCTCAAACAGGCCTCTACTTTCCTTATCACTCATTTCATTTTTTTAAATAAAAGAGAGGGCCATCGGGCCTTTATTCCCGTAGAAGCCTAGGGTTCCCAACGGGCAACCCTCTTGGAAACACAAACTGTTGCCGCCTCGGATGTTCCTCGTCGCCTGCGCGAGATGGAGCTCCTGGAGAGGAGGTGCGCACGTGGAGCTGCCTTCGCACGGCTAGGGGCAAACGCGCGGGGAAAGGAGACCTCGCCTGGAGGTTTCGCAGGAGGGAGTGGAGCTTCAGATCGTGGAGGATCGATTTCCGCCTCAGATCTTGTAGGGAGATGGTCGCCTGGATCTGAGGAATCGCAGGCGTTGCTGGAGTATGCGTGTACATCTGGAGCGCGAGGCATCACCATCGCCTTGAGTGCCTCCGCCGAGATGGAGGCAGGTGAGGGGCCATGCGTGTTCACGCTGCCATCTAGATGCGGCTTCTGGAGGGGCACGGCTTCTGCTGGATCTCTGATGCGCGGTGGCAGCTGGGCTGCTTGAAAATCACCGCCACGCTGGGTTGCGCGAGAGGGGGGAACGCGAGGGTCGCGTCAGCCTGTTCTTCAGCGCCGCCTGTGCCTGGGAGATGCGCGAAGAGATGGCGCTGAGAGGAGGTTGTTGCTGCATGCAACGAGAGGCATCGTCCTGGATGTTGATGATGCTGCTATAGATTTTGGAGTGCCACCTGAAAGATGCAAAACCATATCTAGGGTTCGCGGAACCCTCTTCATCTTCAGGAATCTTCATAAAAAATGGGGTTTCTGAATACCCTCGAATTTATGACTTGAACAATAAAAAATGATCTTGGAACATAATCAATCTATATGATCGAATCTCGAACAAAATTAAATCTTCAAGAAAATTTTCCTCGAGAATCGAACCCGCTCTAATACCATGTTATAAAATAGGAAGCGGAAGCGATAACGATAAACAAAGCATAAACAAGAAACATAAAACATGGAAACATCATGATTTTACATGGAACCCTACTCCGTGAGGAGCGGGATGAAACCATGGGAGAAGCCCTCAACGGGGCATATTTTGCATTGCATTTTCTCAATGGATACAGGAGGTCTGGGGCTCCTTATATAGCCTCTCCAGAGCCTCTAAGTCCCACCACTAGACGATATGGGACTAAACACATGGATGGGGTAAATGGATCTTCTCCAGGATCCATTTACCCTGCTACAACTCATGACGTATACAACGAATGCTCCAACGGACCACAGGAAAGACTTCATCATCGCCTCCATTTTTTTACGCACGCCAGTAGGTAGCATACGCGTGGCGAAGAAGAAAATCGGGATTGCGGAAAGAACATGTTTGAGCAGTATTAACTTTCCGCCCTTGGACAAGCAGGACGCCTTCCATCCAGCCAACTTCTGCTCCATCTTATGGAGCACGGTGTCCCAGTCGGATTTCTTTAGTTTCCCATCCGTCAGTGGGAGGCCAAGGTAGTTGAGTAGTAGCGACCCTAGAGTGCAACCGGTAACGTTAGCCATTGCCTCGCGCTCCTCTTCGTTCATCCCGAACGTGACCACCTTAGATTTCTCGTTGTTGGCAACCAGACCCGAGAGCTCGCCAAAAATGCCAACCAACATAGCTGCGTTCTCAGATTGGGATTCGGAACCGCCAAGCAAGACTAAGGTGTCATCAGCATACTGCAAAACAGAGATGGATAGCTCATCGAGACGGAACCCCGCGCACAAGTCAGTTTCAACCGCCTGGTTAAGTAAGACAGTCAGAGCATCGGCGACGATCACGAACAGAAGCGGGGCAAGAGGGTACATCTGCCGCACCCCCCTCTGGGGTTGAAACAGAGCAACCTCTGGCCTGCCATTGACCAAAACCGAAAGCAACGTTGTCGTAACGCATCGCTTCATCCAGTCGATCCATATCTCCGGGAAGCCCCTACGATGCAAGGAGATCTAAATGAAGTTCCAATCAACACAGTCATACGCCTTGGAGAAGTTGATCTTCAAAGAGCGTCTTTCGTCTTCGATCTTCTCTAACGAAGACAAATCTCGGAGGCCATCACCAAACCATCAGCCATTTGCCATCCCGGAATAAAAGCGCTTTGCCCATGCAAAATCATAGAATCAATGACAACCTTAAGGTGGTTCACCAGAGTCTTGGCAATGATCAGGTAGATCGCGTTGGATAACGCGATCGGGCGGTAATCCTCAATTCTTGTCAGGGACTCCTTCGGCAACATGAATAATAGAGCCCTGTTAATTTTCTCGATGCCTCTGTTTTCGACCGCAAACTCATTCATCAGTTCAACAATCTCATCTTTTAGCAATGTCCAGAATTCCCTATAAAAGAGAACGGGGAATCCGTCGGACCCCGAAGCCCCCTCCGAGTTCAAGCCCCAGACCGCATCTCTGATTTCCGCCTTCGAAAAGGCGACGACTAGTGCCTCCGCCTGCGTCTCGGTTAACCCCCTCACCCCTCTTCCCAGCCAACTCCAACCGCTTCTATGTTGTCTCCTCGAGGCATGCACGAGGTGGTTGTGGATCGTACAGCCAATGCCAGCATCACCAGATACCCGTCGACCCTCCACAATAAGGTCGTGGATGAAGTTTCGCCGACGCCTCCCCGATGCCATGTTGTGGAAGAAGCGAGTGTTGGCATCTCCCTCGCGGAGCCACCGTTGCCTGGACCTTTACCTCCAGTCAATCTCCTCTTTCGGGTCTTCAAGCATGATTTCCTCCAACAGCTTTCGCCTCTCCTCCACCTCCTCCAGTTCCAAACCACGCGCATCGTCAAGACTGTCCAGATTAGTGACCCCCGCTTGTTCCTCGTTTCTCCTCATCTTCCGCCGACCTCTAATCTCCTTCCCAACGCGGGAAAGATGAGAGCGAAGAAGCTTAAGTTTCTCGTTGAAACGTGCGACCGCTGACCCCGCCGGGTGGCATTCCTGCCACTGGGTAGACACCAGCTCCCTGAAACCCTCCTCGAGTAACCAGCTCTTTTAAAAACGAAAGAAGGATCTACGTCTTTCCTCCTCCCTCGACAACTAGAGGATGGGCGTGTGGTCCGAGTAAGCGTGAGGCATCGCCCACGCACGAGCAAAAGGGAAGGATTCACCCCTTCAAGCGAAATCAGGAAACGGTTGCAACCTCGAACGACATCGGAGATTTCTCCATGTGAAGGAGCAGCCCATCGCATCCACAATCTGCAGGCCAAGATCGTGAATCGATCGCAATAAGGCCAGAAAAGTCACATCCCTGCAGCCCAACTGGTTGGGACGATCCTCGGGGATGAGAGTGACGTTAAGGTCACCCCCCACCGGCCAAAAGCCATCCTCGCGGCCTGACCCAATCAACTCAAGCTCAGCAGCCAGCGGCCCCCGCGCCTGCCCCGTGGGGCCGTATACATTAGTGATGAGGAACACGAGCGTGTCCCCTCTCCTCCTGAGCCGAACAGAGAGCGAAGATTGTAGATTGGAGACAGCCAACAAATCGAAGGCATCCGCCTTCCAGCCTGTAGCAAACCCCCGGAGGCCCCGATCGCCCCTAAGTCTGCAATATAAAACTTGCCCCCACTGCCGAGCACCCTCCGCAGATCAACAGCTCCGCCTGAGGCTTTGGTTTCTTGGAGAAAGAAAACATTAGCCAAAGAGGAATCCACCAGGTTCTTTATCGCAAGTTGCTTCTCGGGCCGACCCGTACCCCGCACATTCCAGGAGAGGACTTTCATTTAGAAACCCTGGCAGCCGTCTCCTTCGGGGCTATCACCCCCAAACGCTCCGCCATCGATCTGTCTAAGAGGCAGAACCTGTTCGTTAGGCGTTGCCTCGGCTCTCCATGTAGGCCATCGTCAAACGACTCTTCGGTCTCTCTCGTACGCATACGCAAGGCCTTCCGACAAAGTTTCCACCTCTGAGGCCTCGGTAAGACTCTCCTGGAGTAGCACGAAGCAAAACGATGATGCTCGTCACTAGCGAGATTCACCCTAACTTCACACGAGGAGGTGCGCCGCGGAGGCCCCTCCCCCATGTCTTCCAGGTCCTTTCCCGAGGCCTCAGTTTTAGGAGTTGCATCCCGCTTAGCAGAAGCAAACTCCTCCCCCAGTTGCTCAGGGGGTCCCTCCATTGTAATGTCGATGACGATTTCAGGGGAAGGGAACGCGAGCAGGGCCTCAGAGACCAGGTGGGAAGTATTATCGAATGCACGACAGACCCCCCCCCCCCACTTTCGGTGGGGAGCCTATTCGGGTCTACCTGCTCCGCCAAGTCTTCGCATCCAAAAGGGGCCGCCATCTGGGCCCAGTTAACATCACAAGACAGGTGAGGCGTCATCCCGCCAGTCGAGGCGATCACCCTCGGGAAAGTAAAAGGTTTGAACATGTTCCCCGTCGAGCCACAAAACGAACCAAAAGAAATATTGCTTGGAAGACGAGAGGACTTCGTGCCTCTTCCGCTCCTGGGACTCTTCGCCTTACCAGCATGCCCCGCCGAGGAAACCAGCGAGCTGATAGGAACCACCGCCTCAACGGCGAGATCATGAAAAGTTGACCGAACCGCTCCAAGTTCCCTTGCAGAGCTCTGAATCATCATCTTCAACACATATGGAGGGCCCTTTTCTCCGGAAAAGGTAGCAGGTTCCACCTCAATGGATCTTTGAACAGGACAGGAGTCCTCGTGTAGCCGCCCCCGCAGGCTGAACCGGGTCACAGAGGAGATTTCCAGAAGCAACGGCTTCCCAGGCACGTCGATCTTCCAACATCCCAGACAGGAAACCGCACGCGCCGAACCACTAACACCGGATCAGGAGGATCCCCGGGGCGGCAACCATTAGATTCGATCCCCAAAACCTCACCAATACCACCCAACGCAGCCCGAAGGGTGTTCAGGTCCCTCATGGAGTACGGTACCCCTTAACGCAGATACGACCAAGGTTCTTGTCTCCAAAAGCACCCTCCCACGCATGGGGGTGTCGCCATCTCATATGTGAGATCCGGTCTTCTGACCATCTCAACAAGGAAACAACCTCTTCGTCTGAGATGCCCCTTGCACCTTCCACGGGGAGATAGCGATAATATCCCCCCCCTTTGAAATAGCCCCAACTTCGGAGGAAGCGACGAAGAGGGTTTCCTCCCCACCTCCTTCTCCGATCAGGACACCCCTCGAGGAGGGCGCAGGTGTCCGCTTTGAGCAGACGCGCCCTCTGTGACCTGAGCCCTTGCAAATGAAACATCTAATAGGTTCGCGATATGATCGTGCCCAATGGCGCAATGAGCTACACCGAAAACATCCATGGCCAAAAGGAAAAATACAATGGAAAGGTCGCCCCGGCTCTTCTCCATCCTGTCGGGGCTGTCTCCGTCGCAAAACTTCCACCCACCCGCCTCCTATATCTCACTCCCTCATAGCTCCCACCATGTTAAAACAAAGATTAAACCATGCCATTAGTAAGAGAATTAAACTAGCTTCAAAACGAGACCAAAATCAACTCAAACGGAGCTCGGATGCTCAAGATATTAACATAAGAGCTTAGGGGTATAAATGCAAGAAAAACATGAAAATAAATAGGGCAAGTACTACAAACAGGTCCTTGGAAGGACTAAAATGTAAATAAAATAAGTCGTGGGGCCTTCCCTAATATTTTCCCACACGTGCAAGGGTAAAATTGCAATTATTAAAACCCGCAAGGGGTTGGATGCAATTTACCCCAGGCGTGCATGGGTCGCACGTGCTTGTCAGGACTTGTTCGTCATTTGAAGAAACTCGCGGGGCTCTCCTACAAAAATCTTATACCCTCACGTGCCTGAACATGTGAGTTCAGGGTCGGCAACAGTGTAGGCTCGGAGGAGGCTCGACAGTTGGCTCAGGCTCGGAGCAAGGCTCGGAAGGGTCTGATGTGGCTCGAGTGCTCCGAGCTTATAGGTCAGGTGCTGCCTCCCAGCGCTGACACGTGGTGGGTTGTGGACCGTCTGATCTTCGAAGATCAGACGGTAGCTGGAAGCTCAAGGATCGTCGACGTGGCTCAGTAGGGAGCTGTTGGATGGTCACCGAGGGGTGCCATCCAACGAAACATGTACACCCTGGAGCTTCTCCCTCCGTCGCGGGGCTGGCGGCGCGATCAAAGCTCCGACGACTTTGTGCTAACTCCACCACTCTGCTTTAGCCATGACAAAGCTCCGTGGAGGTCCCTAGATATGCTGAAGCGATCGTCGAAGTAAGGCCAATATGCGGGACCACCTGGAAGCGGCTGATGTTGAACCATGGACGGAGACGAAGCTTGAGAATAGGCCTTTGATGAAGCTCCGGCAAATGAAGGCATTCACCTGCAACGTTAGAGACTAACAACCGAAGCGTGCAAGTGAGAAGTGCACGTGATGTGAGGGTGAGTGGAGGGTCATCTGAATGGAGAAGGCAGATGCCCTTGTCATCTTCTCCGACGAACTTGGAGAAAAAGGAGGCGGAGTGATTTCAAGATGTGGTAGAGCGAGAAGGTGAGTGAAGTGGAGCGTGTGAACGGGGGTTGCGTGGTGAAGCTCGGGGAATAATCAATGAAGGGTGAATATGTGCGAAACTACCTAATTATTTCAAAGAAATTGAAGGAAAATACAGAGGAGGTTCAGGAGGGCTTACCTGGGGCTAATGACGGACATCGGCATGTGCTTGAACTCCTAGGTGGGGCTACGGTCTTTGTTGGACCCCCACAGCCACCGGGTGCAGCTCGGCGGTGGCGGAGAACCGAGGTCCTGGCCTACCATGGCCAGGGATCTCACCGAAGGCGCTGCCTTCGTCGAGCCATCGATCTGACCTCCCCCTATCACGGGGAGGCGGAGTGGTGCTAGGCGGAACCCCGCGTACAAGTGGATGCCGGTAATAGTGGTCGGCGAAGGGCTATTTTAAGGTGGAACAGTTATGGCAGATGGTGGTGGAGGTCATGGGTAATGGAGGAGATGTGGAGCGAGATAAAGGGCGTTGTGGGGCGAGTGGTTGCCCGCGAGGAAGGTGGAGGACTGGGCTATGTCGTGGGGTAGTCGGAGAGTGACGAGGGTTGATGAGGAGATGGCGAAAATGGGAAGGGCACGATGGATGTGCGCGGTGGAAGATGTAGGTGAGTTGGGGGCCAGAGGTAGACGAAGGGTCCTCGGCCATGATCTCATCGTTCAAGCCGCAATCAAAGGTCATGGTTGTGACACATGTCAAGAGGAGGTTTGGGCGAAAGCAGACGGCGACGATGCAATCTGGAGAAGCATCGGATGGCTGACAATGCAGTGGGGACCAGCGGTGGGGATTGAGGGCCCTGGAGAAGATCGAGTGGTGCGAAAGGCGACACGTGGTGTGAGGAGAGTTGGGCGGAGGCGGAGGGATGAGATGGAATCTGGGAGATGATCGGATGGTGGATATCAAAGGCTGGAGCAAGCGGCGCAGTTCAGCTCTCCAGAGGCGATCGAATGATGGATAGGCGGGGAATGCAAGGACGACGGGCCACGTGCCTCAACCAAAAAGAGCCACGTGGCCCAATCACATTATTCTAGGAGAAAACACGAGAAAGGGGGAGAAAATGACCGAATTTGGAAACTCAAAACACGAAAGTTGTAGATCTTGATAAGATCTACAATTTTCATGTTGACCAAAATCGGAAATGAGGTCAAAAGAAGGGAGAAATATTTTTATGAGTGTTTTTAAGGGTATAAAAACACTATGAATTTTAGTTTTGTTATTTTTTTATTTTTAAGTTATTCTAAGGCTCAGATATATACGATATTTTATTTGATTTTATTGACACTAGTCTAAGCTAGGGGGTTAATATCTGCAAATTAAGATAATGAAATCGAGTTTCGTCAACCATCTAAGACAGACACATCAGTTCGTGGCTGCAACTTTATCTGTGAGTTAAAACTGCCAAGTAGAATCGACTTTTTTATGCGGATGCTGAGACAAAAGTGTATTAAGACAAGGGATCGTTGTGCAAGACTATTTGCAGGTGTCTTCAATAAATGCCCCCTTTACGAGTTTGAGCTAGAGACAATGGAGCATTTATTCTTTCATGATGAGAAGACTACCCTGATTTGGGTGGAACTTGGCTCAGACTGGTTAAATCTTCAAAGTCCAGATTTTATACAGGACACTTGAATTGTGACAAGGCATCGCCCTAAAGAAGAGCTTCTTCTGTTGATCTCAACTATTTGGCAATTTGGTTAGCTAGAAATGGTGCAATCTTTTTGTAACAGCATTTTTATTGTGAAAATGTAATTTTTCATGCTAGGACTCTCCTTAAGTCTTGGCTCTTGTAAGTCTTCTTGTAACTCTTCTTCGCATCTTAATATATTTGTAGTGGACACCATAGCGTGTTTCCCCCTCTTTTGACTCTAAAAAATGAGACAATTAAGTCATTAATTTCTTTCTGCATGGTATCAGAATGATAGTCAACAAACAAAGCTCTAGTATCTCCTCGATACCCCACTTATCGACCTCGCTTCGCCACAGCTCATGCTCGCTACGCCTCCTTCCTCGACTACTGAATAGCACACATCTCAACCACATGCAGCCCCGATGCCACGCAGTGGCCTCTCGTATGGAATCTAGCAGTGCCCAACACCACTGTGGTAACTCGAGAAATAAGCCTTAGCAACTGGCTCCACCATATAGGGCTTCCATGCCTAGCAGTGCTCCTCGAGTCTCGTGTGACTCCTCGTATCTACCTTTCTCATTGATGTTGGACCAATCATGGTTGATTTCGATTTCGATTATATATATCACATATATCAGCCGTAAAGCGTCAAGAAACGAAAATGAGAAATGTCAAGCTCGAAGTCGACACAAAAATAAACAAAGTCTGATTTTCTGTCTCCCAATCATGCCCTTCATGGTTTCCTTCTACCATCGTCGAAGACAAAATGATGCGATTCCGCCCTATGAAACATTCATATGCCCCTCTCCCATCATCAAGATGGATCAAATTAACTATGATTTGTAGGGGAGGCAGCTCATGAGTATGATGGAGAGAAATAACAAAGATCAAAGGGTACAACCTGATGAAACATTGATCCGAACGACAAGATTGAAGCCAACATTTCATGGAAGTAGGACAATGCATGGGCACGTGTTTCGCTCTCCAGCAACCTCACAATGAAGACAACCATTACTCTAAATCAGCCAACAACAAAAGTGATATAGAATATTCTAGACACCATATATTCATTCTCAGGAGAAGAACAAAGACAAAAGTTCTTTACCTCCACTATGACATCTTCAATAAAAAGCAATATGGTCTTCCTCTTCACGCACTTCTATTCCAATCATACAACTCCTCAGCCATGGCAGCATCACGTGGCTGAAGAGGTTCACCTAGTTCAAAGGACATGGTGTCCACGACAAGGGAATCGGTTGCCCTCACCCTCAATGCACGTATCGCAACCATATAGAGTACTTTGAGAACACATTATCAGAAGCGTGGTCATCCTACCTATGCTCGTTCCGTTGAACAGTTTGAGACCACGGCTACTCCTGCTAATGAGAAGTATAATGATCTTGTCTCCCATTTGAGGGAGATTATGGGCCCTTCAGTAAGTAGTACTAACGATCGCGCAACCCATCTGACATTGTTGCCTCAATGAGCACCTCAGTATTAGTTATGTTCTTACCACATCTCACATTGTGGTATTACAGAATGGATCATGGACTCCGCAGCATCTCGACATCTCTACGACGATAAAGAACAGTTCATATCATACAACACCATCCCTCTGAGTCTGTCGTCATTATAGATAGGTGGCATTCTCCTATCACAGACATGGGGAGATTCAATTGATGTCTTTCATAAATCTGCAGAATATTTTAAATGCACCACAATTTTCTATGAATGAACTATCCATCAATCAAATTACTAAGGAACTGAACTGTTGTGCTATTGTTTATCCTCCCCTTGTGTTTCAAGATATACTTATGGACAGGGTGATTGGATGTGGTCGTGAGTAAGGAGGTTTGTACAGACTAGTCCAGTCACCTTATGTTGGCAGATCTTCCATATCTAATGGATTGGATTCCTCGTACATGCATCATCTTTGATTCGGCCATCTTCCCCCGCAGAAGTTGTGTAGAAGTACTCCATCAGATTTCTTATCAGTTTAGTTTCCAGTGTGAAGTGTGACAAGCTTGGAAAGCATCATCGCAACAATTTTCCCAATCATAAGAGTCGTAGTAGTACTTCTTTATTCGAGTTATTAATATTTGGAGTCTTAATTGTGTTCCTTAAGGGGCACATGTTTTATTTGGTTACAGTTGATGATTTTTCTATATTATCCTAGATCTTCTTGATGAAAAATAAGTTCGAAGATGTGTCTTTTATAAAAACCATTATAATTAAAATAAATAATCTTCTTCTACTATTGTCAAAAATGTTCACTTTGATAAAGCATTAGAATTTTGTACCGGTTAGTTACCTCAGTTTTTCAAGTCTCTTGGGATCTTACATCAGACGTCGAGTGTCTATGCTTTCCAGCAAAATGGTGTAGATGAACGAAAACACCACCATCTTTTAGATGATCCCAAAATTTTTCTTAAATAGAAGCATGCTCTTCACTCTTACCAGGGACTATGTCCTCATTGCTTGTTACATCATCAACTGTGTGCCATCTTCTGTATGAGAAGAAAAGGATCCTTATTTAATTGCATTTCTCAAAAAGAACATGTTCTCCCTAACACCTCGCATCTTTGGTTGTGTGGTCTTTGTCCATCATTTGACTCCGAATTATGACAAGTTATCTCTCAACTATGTTAAATGCATCTTCATTGGCTACTTTCGGACCCAAAAAGTGTACAGGTGCTTTGATCCTATTACACGGAAGTACTATGTCAATGCAGACATCATATTCTTTGAATTTGTCATGTATTTCTCTCACAAAGGACAGGATGACACCCTCAAAAGTCTGACATGAAGGTTTACACACCACCTTTGCTTCCTGCTCATACCATGCCCCCTACGGTAGAAACATTGCCATGTGTATGTATCCGCAGATCCATCACTACTCAATCCCTTGTTCTTGCGGCTTCCCCAACATTCAGCACGCCCTAGGTAAATTTTAAACATTTTCCACTTACGGCACTGTTGATGTTTTGGTACAGCAGGAGACTATGCAGGAGGATAGTGTAGCTAATCAGGAGATTGTTATTCAGCAGAATAATCCTTCAAAGGATTTGGACCAATCTATTGCACTTCGGAAGAGGAGGCGTACATGTACTGCATACCCTCTTTTATGACATGTCTCGGTGGGGCATTTATCATAGGTCTTCAGAATGTTTATGGGGGAATTATCAGTTGTTACCATCCCACACACATACCAGGAGGCTTTGCAGGATAGTCAATGGTGTCTAGCTATGAAAGAAGAAAGTGTTGCACTACAGTCAAGAGGCACATGGACCTTGATTATTGCCCCTGCAGAAACCTATATGGCATGCCGCAAACGGGTATTTACGGTGAATCATAGAGCTGACAGTAGTGTGGAACGCTACGAGGCTAGACTTGTGGCACGAGGGTTCACTCAGACATATGAGGTGGACTACCATGACTCTTTCTCTCCTTTGGCTCTCCACTCCACCTTTTGGAACATTCTTTTCTTGCAGTGGTGAGAGATCAGACGCTTTCTTACCTTGATGTCAAGAATGGTTTTCTACAAGGACATGCAGGAGAAAGTCTACATGCGGCAGCGACATGAATTCGTTGTTGAGGAGTGCGAGAAGACATGTGGATTTGCTTCCAACCGACTGCCCAGAGAGACCCCTTTGCAAAGAAAAAAAACATAAGCCCCATCAGAAACCACAAGGGTGACGGTTCCAACTCCTCCAGAGAAGGGTGGGTGTCAATGTATCCCCTAAATTGGGGTTTTGAATTTGAAACCCCAAGATTATCGATTATGGTTCCACAATTTTCTTCGCCTCTATCGTAGAGTCAGTAGGCACCTCCTTCATCAACGTCTCCGGCGAGGACTACTCGCTACCTCCACCCTCATCTGAAGCCAGAGAGCTTGACAAAGAACTCTTGTTCACTGCAGTGGTGGTGGCGACATCTCCTGAAAGAGAGTCTGAAAGTGGACCAATCCATCACCAGCCACCAAGTTGCAGATTGCTTCAGAAGGGACGGACGATCCTTGTTTCTCTAATCGCGACTGGAGTTGCACCTACATCTAGTCCCGAACTTCAACCATCCAAAAGGATGTCAATTACGACTCCAAAATCTCGAAGCGTCGGCTTCAATGCTTCTATCATTCTTGACAAAAGTAGAACTCCTATAATACGCACCACTCAAGTTGCATAGGTTTCTCTTTTCCATCGTTAAAGCATGGCAGGTGCCACCACACATCTCACCATGCTGTCCCTGAAGAGAAGGGTTGCATTCTTGCTCAGTGATAGACCTCGAGCGCAGACCAAGTTTTCATCAATCAAGACAACATCACACAAAAATGTGGTCCCCAAATCTTGATTCACCTATGAAATAACAGATTGAATATCCACGCTTATGTTAAACAAACACCAACCGACAATTCATCAGGTGAAACGCAATACGCACCGTTGACTTCCGTAAAAGAGATGGTAACACAAATGCAGAGGTAACCGTCGGAGGGCTTATAAGATGAAAACATGCGCTTCATTAGGCAACTGAAGCGATGGTGTTCCCGAGATCCACTCCCAAAACAACATGGTGGGGCAAAGCAGGCCAAAGCACGATGGCCACAGTCACCGCATGTGAAGCATCAAGACCCCCTCTTCCGATGGTTACTTGTTGCCACCCCTCTTTAAGCATCACTGCTACGTGATTTGAATCCCTCCATGCCCTCCCTTCTACGTGTTCGGTGGCCCTCTCCCACACCTCTCCTTCACGAGCCCTTCAGCGAACCGATGCATTATCTCTTCCTTGTTCCCCGATTTTCTCTCCTAGTGGCACTTGTTTTTGTGTTAAGCATCTACTAGAGAAGGGAATTATTTGTTTTAATGGTCCAAAAATTGAATAAATAATGATTGTCACCATAATAAAGCAAGTGCATCTCTAACTTTAGAGACTAGAGCTACAGGCTTGTCTAGAATGATCCTTGATTCCAAAGATGGCCTCCCAAGCTTGAATTTTCCCAAGAAAAATAACGAAGATGGAGCAGACAAGCAAGGGAAATCACAAACATGGACCAAACCCATTGCAAGGAGGCACAACAAAAGCAAAAGATTATCTGACATCTCGCCAACCAGATCCATTATTGATATTTCTGGCTCATTTAAGGAAAAATAACAATCAAACTCCGGTTCTTCATATAACTATATGTGAAGGAAAACCGAGTTCTTAAAGACCATTTGAGTGGCACTTAAAAGAGTGAAAGAAGCTTAAACTTTCTCTTTGGTAGAGAAGATACAAATCACTTCTCAATTGATTTCCTCGCCTGATGGAGGAGAAGTACAGGAACGAGCATAATTCTGATGAGAACTTTTGGCGGAGATTTAAAACATGTAGGAGATATATCATATATGCTCCAAAAAGAAAAAGACAGGAAACGGCTTTTCCCTAGAAAATTCTTCCTACTAATGCACTGCTTTCCTATTTGTGATGCTCATGGTAAGCATCGAGTTGAGATATATGAGCTTGCCATACTATTTCCATATATCAAAGAATTTCAAATGACCACATATCTAAGGTGGACGATTTGATATATATGAGATTGCTATTCTATTTCATAAATCAAAGCATTTCAAAAGACTACATATCTAAGGTGATCTCTGATCACCCTTTCCTAGGTAGAACATTTTTTTAGTAGTAGAAAAAGGACAAGAATGAGCAAATAAATATACCAACGGAAGGGGACAAAAGGACGTGAGCATGAAAACTCTATTTGATACAAGGCCTTAAACAATTTAAATAAAAATTTAATGTAAATAAGATAAAGGCCAAACTACCAGTGTGAAACAGGAAATTAAGCAATAAAACTACTTTTTTGAGAACTGTCTTCTAATAGATGAAAAAATCATGATAAAAGTTTAACCTGAAGTTGCCACCTTTTCAGATTCAATGGCTCCAAGAGCTCATAAACTTTCACCAGGCCATCAGAGTAGGCAATGACCTTACAACATGAAATAGAGGCGAGAATTAAAAAGCATGTTGGAGCAACATGTTTAACATATGAGATTTAGGATTCCATTAAGAGATTTTGAGAGAAACAAAGGGGAACCAAATAAAGAATGGAACTAATGACGGTAAGATGTACATTGACTAAGAAAAAAACAGCATGGAGATAATATATAAAACTTTGATTTGGTTATTTAGATTTATACTGGTGCATCTATAGGACTTACTAATTTTAGATTTGTTGAAGAAACCCCAAATTGGATATCTAGTACTTGGCTTGTGCTGCTTTCAAAAGTTGTACAATTCCTCCAAGTGAGAAACTCATTATCTGGAGACAAAAAAATGTAACTTTAAGAAACTTCCAACTTTTAAAAAGTACTTAAACTAAATAAAAATATCACTATAGTTTGATAACCAAGGTTAATCATGCTCAAAGGTAAAATGAAAAAAAATTAACACGATTTGCTTGATGACAAAAATAAAGTGGATGTACAATTGTTTAAAGGGAAAAGAAACTACATCGACCTAATCCTGAACTCATGTGCCCAACCTCGATAAAATTTAACTTGGAATATCCTCGATTATGAATGAGTAAACAACAAAGAACATTCGAGTTCGGTATACTTTTCCTACATGATGTTGCGATGAAGGATGAGACAAGAGTTGACGGCAATAGAAAAATCAAGCTGAAAAAGGTTCTATAGTTGGAATGAATGAAGAAACTGCATCGACCTAATCCCAAACTCATGTTCCAAACCTCGATAAGATTTTACTTGGAATATCCTCAATTATGAATGAGTAAACAAAGAACATTCGAGTCCGGTATACTTTTCCTAGATGATGTTGCTATGAAGGATGAGACAAGAGTTGGTGTCAATAAAAAACCAAGCTGAGAGAGATTCTATAGTTGGAATGAATAGCAATCTATGAGGGGTGCTTGTTTGCACGATAGCATATTACAATTTGAGGAATAGCACTCTACAAAGTATATCTTTTTAGCAATCTTGTGCATTACAGGTTGTCAAGGGGTCCTAAGGGTGATGGTCACCAAACAGCCTTTTTTCTACTTGTGCCAGTCTTATCCTGTTGATTACCAATACTCACAAATGCCAACCCTTTGTTATTCTCTGGTCAAGCACATAAACAATATTACACATACACTTATATGGGACAAAGGCAAGTTGTTGACCATAGGTTACTGACTAATTAATCTTGCCAATAGGCATATGCAGCTTGTAAAATATTAAACCATGCATGTGCAACTCAAATTGTCAAACTACACAGAAAAATATTGTATAAAATGCAGTTATTATGATGGTTTTACTACTATGATAGCCGTAGCGATTCCACAGGTATAATGTACTCCAAACCTAATAGAATTGGATGCACACAGGGACTAGGTTTGGGCGTGCATAGAGAAGACAACGGCCAAGAGGGAATACAGAAAATCAATTAGATGCTCGTTCTACACTTCTGAAGGGACTACAATGATCCTTTCACAAGACTTACCTATGAAAACCTTGTTGCAACTTCTCATTCACCTCATTGATAAGGTTTGATTGACTTCTCAAGATGTCACAAATGACAAATTACCAAGCAGTTCATCAGACCATCTAAGTCAAGAACAATTCAAAATGTTGGGATAGAGATGATGCAAACTGATGACCCTCTTATTAGAAATTCTTCATTGAAGATCAAAAATCATGATGATTTATCCCCGCCATGATGAAAGCTTCCAAGACATTTGCACCTGCCAACAAACTCAATACACACACACGTATATATATTTCAAAAATTATTTAGGTCTGTGCACAAAGATTCATAACTTATAAATTGCACAAATGTGGTGATGATGTGGCCAAGAATATCTAACAGCATCATAGATTTGTTGCTCCTTCAAACTTCTGCGGCCTAAATGGCCATAGTACCTCTAAGCATAATGCAAAGGAAGGCAGGATTTGCATGTCAGTTTAAGGGCAAAATTCTTGTTTATTAGAGAAGTTAACCAGACAAATTGCTCCAATGGCTTATAATAGGCATGAATCACGGACTAGGAAATTAGAAAGGGCTCTCAGCCTACTAAATCTTATTATGTCAGGACTGGTAAAGGTTCACATGTCGAGCCAAATAGAGCCATAGGCTCCACGCATGGCTCTTAAATTCTTTTAGTTTCATCCTTGCAACCATAATTCATCTGGAATTCAAAAAAATGACTTTGTATATAAATCCTGGACATCATCATTAATAGTTTTTTTAAAGGATGACATCATTTATAGTTGAGACTATGATAGTATAGGATCATATTCGAGAACCCAACTTTTGTTTTCTTGATCACTGGAAACATACTTGACAAGTATTGTCGCATACGCTGGTATTTTACATATCCAAATAAATTGCCTCACTACAAAATCAAAACAATTGTCACTTTAAATTATTACTCAGACGTTGAAAACCTACACAGGACAGAAGTCCTAGGATTTTAACCCATGTTAACATATACTGTTATAAAATAGAAAGCGGAAGCGGAATAACATAATAAAGAAGAATAATCACGAAGAACACAAAGATTTTTATGTGGAACCCTACTCCGTGAGGAGCGGGATGAAACCACAGGAGAAGCCCTCAACGGGGGCGGATATTCTATTGAATTTCTCAATGAGTACAGGAGGTCTGGGGCTCCTTATATAGCCTTCCCAGAGCCTCCAAGTCCCACCCACAGGCGGTATGGGACTAAACACTGGATGGGGGTAAATGGATCTTCTCCAGGATCCATTTACCCTGCTACAACATAAAGGGCGCACAACCAAATACTCTAACACTCCCCCTCAAGCTGGAGCATGCAATGCTCAGCTTGGACAAACAGAAAGAAATTCAACTCAACTCTACAGGACACTACGGACAATATCAACCCAACGCGCACATGCTGCAGTCGAGGACGTTGCTTCTCATGCCGTGTAGGTGAGGAGGACGAACGGGCTGGAGTGTGAGTCAACTGAAGACTCGGAACCTGACCATCGAGTCTGAACTTGCGCCTGGAGTCTCCTCGTCGGAGAACTGGGTCTCTCCCATCTGGCTCAGAGAATGGTGCACTGCTCTGGTGTACCTATGATACCACATGAAAACCCTGGCCTGACAACTAGAAGAATGATGGGGACCTCGAAACAAACGATGGCAACTTATGCTCATCTGACAATGACCGCACACTCGTGCGTGTCTGAAACTGGAGACTCGGAAGACAATTGCCGAGTCTGAACAACTGATCATCTGTAGAGTCTGGAAAATATGGCTGGTCTGGAGACTGGCATCTAAATCTGGAATCTGGATCATGAACAGACCTGTGACTCTACATATACTCCCCCTTTCTCCCATACTTGTCGGAAAACAGACAAATCGACAAAGTTGAGAGAAGACAACATAATGGGGAAAACAAACATCACTTGCGGCTTTTCATTTTTTTTTAAGCCGTCTCTCCTTTTTTTTATGCAATTTTTTAAGCCGTTCTCATTTTTTTTCGGCTTTTGCTTTGCACATTTTTTTTTGAAAATGCGTACGGCTTTTTCCATGTACGCGGCCTTTTTTTTTTTAAATGCGTACGGTTTTTTTTTGTACGCGACCTTTTTTTTCCTTTTTTTTCTAACAACATATTTAGGCCAGCCCTCTTCTCCTTTTCTCTCACCATTTTCATCATTTTTTTTTAAACAAAACCTTCGACCCACTTGGGCCTTGCAAACAACAGCCCAAATTTTTTTTAAGGGACATCGGCATTAGGGTTGGGAACCCTCTCGTGAAACGCCGCCGAGGGTTCCACGCGACTGGGAGGCATCGCCTGGGCCACCTCGCACCTGCAGCCCGTGAGGCGCTAGGGCATCTGGGAGATCGCGGGGCCATCGGCTTGGAGAGATGCGAAGAGCCATCGGCTTGGATGAAGGGAGAAGGGGCCTTGCGTGCCTGGGGGCTTGGCTTCTGAAGATCGCCGCCCCCGACCTGGGGCTCTGATGGGTTGGGTTGAGATCGCCTGTGCGCCTTAGATAGGAGATGTGGCGCTTCTAGCGTCGCCTGGAGGTGCGGCGCATCTAGCGTCGCCTGGATGATGCGTGGTGATGCCAGGATGATGCAATTGGATCCCTCACGCGCTGTCTACGTGCGTGCGACAAGGGGGTGTAGATGTGCAGAGCGGAGATGCACGCCACCGCCTTCGAGGTCGCGCCGTCGATGACGCGAGATGCAGAAGGGGCTGGGAGAGGAGCTGCGTGCGAGTCGCTGCCTGAGAGGCAGCATCGTGCGGCTTCAGGAGCTTATCTGGAGACTGGAGGAGTCGCCTGCAAGATCGTGGGGCTTGGAAGCTCCGCCATGATGAGAAGCTCCACCTTCGCCTGCAAGGGCTGGATGGCTGCGGGAGGTGCAGCTTGGATGGCTGCCGCCTGGAGGACCTGTACGGCGCGATTGGATGGTGCTGGGACTCTGGATGCGAAGGTCTGCGGCTGAGGGGTTCGACCCGATTGCTGGCGCCGCTCTTTTTTTTTTATTCTCCAGAATTTAGGGTTTCAAAGAAACCCAAATAAACAAAGCCATAAGGCCAGGAGTGTGCCTGGAGCATCTCGCGTAGGACTTGGACTTCAGAACATGCGATCAGAGATGCTTGGTGGCTAGAGATGTGGCCTGATGTGAAGATGCTTGGCGGCCTGACGTGTGAAACGAGATTCCGACAAATCTAGGGTTCCAAATAACCCTAAAAATAAAAAACTCTCGAATAGAACATGAAGGACGGAACAATAGTCTTCACAAACCCATCTTTAATATCAGGACAAATAAAGCACATAAAAACCTCGAGAATCGGACCTGCTCTGATACCATGTTATAAAATAGAAAGCGGAAGCGGAATAACATAATAAAGAAGAATAATCACGAAGAACACAAAGATTTTTATGTGGAACCCTACTCCGTGAGGAGCGGGATGAAACCACAGGAGAAGCCCTCAACGGGGGCGGATATTCTATTGAATTTCTCAATGAGTACAGGAGGTCTGGGGCTCCTTATATAGCCTTCCCAGAGCCTCCAAGTCCCACCCACAGGCGGTATGGGACTAAACACTGGATGGGGGTAAATGGATCTTCTCCAGGATCCATTTACCCTGCTACAACATAAAGGGCGCACAACCAAATACTCTAACATATACATAGCCTCGACTTACTTTGAGCACTCTTGCATATAGTAATAACCCAAGTTAATGCATACACAGCATCAACTTACTTCAAACATAGCCTAAACTTACATTGAGGACTTTTACTTTTATAAAGTAATAGCATAGAGGATCGAACCAACAAATTAAGGTCATAAGTGCATCACCAACAAAAGGGATTAGAAGACTAGTGGACACTGTGGCATACCCAACTCAAAGGCCATTGCAAGCTTTTTAACAACATTAGCTTAAACCTATGATATTAGAGTTGGATTTACCTCTACAGGTAGCAATAGACTTGCTCTTCAACAGATCCTAGTCAAGGAATTTAGATTGCACTCATTCCAGCTAGAAAAGTTGATGAGTTCAGCATGTTTATTTATTACAATACATCTTTGTGCAAGGGTTGTGTGAATTTGCACATATATTTCCCTCCCTAGAAGGTCTAATTATTTCTACGGCTTCCTCTTCTCAACTGAATTCTATATCTTCATCTCTCACCGCCGTCATCGAAGGCCATTAGCCTACTATCAAAATTGACAATGTAGAAAACTCTATGACGTGTCCACGATACAAAAGCCATGTGATGTGATCCATCAAAATATCATGTATACTCGAAAGAAAGAGTAAATATAAAGAATGTATTTATTCAAGAAGTGTTACGTGGTAAAAAGTGAAAATGAGGACAAGTGCATTAAAAAGAGAGATGTTTTTAGCTCTTTGGAATAAGTTGAGAATGAAGGGGTGAGCATCTCATCACAAACGCATTCAAAAGGTTGGGGCAGGATGTCGAAGTGGGTATGGATTGGACGGTGAAGTTAATGAGGTGTAAAGTACATCTTCTTTTCCCACCTCTTTACAAGATGGGTGTGGGGTGCCTATGGCGGTGAACAATTAGATGCAATGTCCTTGGTAGGTGTAAGTGTGTGATTGAATGTAGATGTATCAATAAAAATAATCATGTGTCGTCTTGTGGTGACCTTGGAAAAGAGGGATGAGTTTGTTTCCAAGGTTAGAGGACCTTGAGTGGAAGATCTTTTAACTTGAAAAGGATTTCTTTCAAGTTTTTGACATGAAATTTCATGATCATTTACGTTTGGAATAATATTCTCAACATGCATCAAACTCCAGTTATCATCCTATTTTATTTTAAAAAAAACAATCTTTGAGCACGATATGTAAAGCAATTGAGATTTTACATATGGAAATAGCACGTGAAGAGACTTAGAGACTTCAGGAGCTCTCTGTGATAATATGCCTTCAAAGGTGGAACAATTAGAAGGAAACATTCTAAAGAAATAACAAAGACATTACAAAGGATGTTATAAACAAACATGTTAAGGTATAGGCGAGTGGCGATATGAAAATTGAATGTAGATTAGTTAATAAAATAATCAAAAAGAAGTTAATATAGCGTATGCAAAAAAATGAAATGATATGAACATATTTACAGTGATCGAATATGAAGAGTGACGCATTGATGTAATGATGTGAGAAGTTAGATAACGAGGCTTACAAGAGTTGGGGAAGATAGAAGAAGAATGAAAAGGAAACTATTGAAGCATATCTCATATATTTGGATCTAAGATTCTAAATCTGGTGGGTGATCAAGAATAGATGATGAGCGAAGGGTGGGGAGAGAGGAGATAATCGATGTGACAAGGTTCACAGGATAAGGAAGGAACGAGGTTGACCATTGGAACCCTAAAAAATTGAGGGATGATAATATTGATGGTGGAGGTACTCTCCAAAAAACTCAAATCATAATTTGATAACTTCATACAATGGACTACTACTCCTTCATATAGGGAAGGGTTTGACTAAAAAATAGGAAGAGATAAAAAAATAAAATCGAAAATCTAATTGACCCCTTAAAATAACTCTAAATTAACTAACCACATAAAAATTGTATCATTTTTGAGATTCTAATTCGTTCCCAATTTATTTAACCAACATAAAAAATTAAAATTGGACTCAATTAAATGAACAAAATCCCAATATATCAAAATCCTCAATCCATGCTTGCATCAATTCTCCTCCGCTTGAAAAAATTCATCACATAATGAATTGATTGATTCTTAGTCCCAATGCATAATGGATCGATCCTGATTTTCTCCAATAATTCGTTAACATCTTTCAATCCTCAACGTTTTCTTCTTAATTTAGTTGCGAGGGGGGCTGAGTTACAAATATTCTGCCTCTTCACTATACCTTTTTAACGTTCAGATAAAACAGTTTTGGAGGAGGAGCCTCCTTGAAAAAACCCTTTAACATCTCATAATCCCACTTTTATGGGATGTGTATCTTCTTAAAGAGAAACCCTCAATCCATATTAGGGTTTCCTCTTCTCCTTGCACATCACTGCAGTGACGACAGAGAAGTTGGATGAAGGGCCAGTACCGAATGAGGGTTCAGTTCCCACATTTGTTAGCGTAGAGACACCCAAAGGGCATGTGACAATGGTGCCACTTATGAGGAGGGCAACAACACGAACTTCGAAAAACCCAACAATGGAGCCCCGAGCAGTGGACTTGGAGAGGGTGCTAAGGGCTCGTTTGGTAACTGAGTTGGGTTGGGTTGGAGTAACCTCATGTGAATAGTAGATGTTTGGGTGGTTAGGATGGTTGGAGTGGGTTGGAATGAGAAATGCGATGTAATGTCACGTTGATTATGTGATGGAATTCTAACCCAAGAATGCAGAGGGAAACTAGGTTACCCCAGGGTAACCTGGTAGCCAAACGAACCATAAGAGTTGATGTTGGCCATCACACATCGCCAATGATGATGGTGGTTAGTACAAGCTGAAATGAGAGGTGATAGCTGGGTTTGTACGCCGATAGGGAACAAAGTGTCCTAGCAACATCATTGTGGCCTGCAAGCAGTGTTGACATCTCTTGCATGGTGGCGAAGGGTAGGTTTGGGAATCGCAAAACTATAGACGGCCATGTCGCCAAAGGACGACGTTAATGAGGCCGAGCATATTGATGCTGGAGGAACTGCTTGAGGCATTATGGTGGTGGCAGTAGCACGGCCATTGAATATTCCCCATGCAACATTGGATGTGAAAGATTATATCAGCAGGCATATCGTGGCCAGTTGGCTTTTGGGTAGGAGAGAATGGTTGGGTCAATGACTCCACCCCAATGTTATTCCCATGACAGAGATCATCGATGAGCATGTGATGCGGTGTGTTTATGAAACCTATAGGGAAAGGTTCCAATATTGTTTGGACAACAGCGCGAGACACGACTAGAGCGAGAATTTCCAAGACCGCATCCTTATGGCATTCATTGGAGATGTTTTTTTCTTCTTTCATGAGCACTGAGAGTTCTTCCTATACAGATTCCTATGTGTTCTGGATGTTATAGAATGCATTCTCCATCTTGTAATGTTCTTCCAAACACTTTCCTTCCCCTTATGCATTGATTAAGATGTTCTTCCATTTTGTGCTTGAGAGATGATGACTTGCATTCCTGAATCCTCTTTTTCATATACTTGATAGAATCACTAAAACATAGGAACGACTTGATGTCAAGCTATGATACCACTTGATGCAGCCGGAAAAATATAGGGTGGGGAGAAAGAGAGAATTGATGCAACAAGGCTCGCAGGATGAGGAGGAACGGGGTTGAGAGGGAGAATCCTAGAAAATAAAGGGGAGGGATGATAATGGTGAAGGCACTCTCCAAGCCAAAACTCAAATCATAATTTCATAACTTTGCAACCTCGTATACACTGGACTACGACCCCTTTTATATAAGGAGGGGTTTGATTAAAAAATAGAAAGACATAAAAACAAAATCAAATCAAAACACTAATTGACCGCTAGAATAACTCTAATTTAGTTAGCCAAATGAAAACCTATAATTGTTTAGATGCAAATTTAAGCTTAGTTTATTTAACCAACATATTAAATTAAAATTGGACTCAATTAAATGAAAAAATCAAAGTTATCAAAATTCTCCAATCCATGCTTGCATCAATAGATTTGATTGTAAATTCATCCCCGCTACATGTTGGGAGAATATACGATTATGATTTGATCATTCAATTCATTATGTGAACTAAAAAAACACGAATAGATAGCACACGGGAATGCAAGAGACTACACGAACAACACCTCTCTTTTAGATGAATAAATAAATAAAGCACCTTCTTGAACTTCCTCCCATATCGACAGTGATCCATCTATGCCTATTGCAGCAACGGCATCACCATACTCGGGTGGAAGCCAAACAATATCCTTGACACCACTATCATGTGCCTGCAAAATCATAACGAGGGTTAGGACTCTTGAACAGAATGATAGAAAAAGAAAAAACATAAGTATAACTACAAAGGCAAGCCATGCAATAAAAAGCGGGATCACTTCAAACATCTATCTATTTCGCATTGGAAAGTAAACCGAGGCAGGCAGCACATTCTGCGGGAGCAGTGCCGATAGATAATTTTCTGGAGATCCAAAACTTCAAGACCGAACCGCACTGCATATGATTTTATGCAGTAAAAAATGAAGCAAAGGGGGATCAAGTGTGCCGATTTTAGCATTTCTTGATGAAAAAAGGAACAAAACTGAGATTGTCTTCAAAGTGTCAGGCACAAATTTCTAGGGTTTTAGCCATCAAGAAAAAAGTAAAGTTATGCTGTTCTGATGATTAGACAAGGGATCAGACAACCAAAACATGTATACATAAACAGATAGATATTTGCAGAGAGAGAGAGAGAGATCGGATGTCGATGGGAGGGGAGGACCTTCCACTTGGAGGAGCGGGAGAGGGAGGAGGACGAGGGGGAGTCAAGGACGGAGATGGAGCCGTCGGCGTGGCCTACTGCCAGCCTCTGGCCGGAGTAGTTCCACCCGCAACAGAGGGATCCCTTCTCCAGCGAACACACTTCCTTCTCCATCACCGTTGCCTCTCTCTCCCTCCCCCTCTCACTAACTATCAGAGGTGCTCGAGTTTGAAAGCGGGAAAATGCGTGATTACAATAAAAGGGCATTAGTTTTGCTTCGATTCTTAATTAAAGCTGTCAATATTTATAACCATAATCCGGAGTAATTTTGTACAATCGTAACAACGTGTAGATAATCACTCTGTCTCACACTCATAATCGTCTATTAATTTTTCCATTAATCCAACCTTATCATTTGGTTAATCTAACCCATGGTCTATCCAACGATTGTTAAAAAATTTCAAAAAAAATAAAAAATCCCTAACCCCGTCCCCCTTCCTTCTCCAACGTTCGACGCCCGCACACCCCTCTGCCTCTGCCCTCCTCCTCCAGGCTGTAGCCAGTCTCCTCTGCCAATTTGTCGTGCCGCAGCACCCCGACGTCGTCCATGGAGAAAGCAGACGAGGTGTGTTGTACCGACGGTAATGAGAAGAGGCACGAGAGGCCCCAAGCGATCGGTTTCTGCAGCGGCCCCGGGAGTTGGGACCTTAATCCGAAGGCAATCCGTGGGAGGAGATTGAGCACGACTTCTGCGTCGAGCACATAGTGCTCATGGATGCCCTCCCCCTCCCTCACGCCCCTCTGCCCTTAGCCCTCTTCCTCCATGTTGTCGTCGTCCGCCCTCTGCATCCTCCTCCCCTTCTTCCTCCTCCAGCTCGCCCCCTCCCCTTCTTCCTCCTCCAGCTCGCCCCCTCCCATTTTTTCTCCTCCATCTCGCCCCACCCCCGCCGACCACCTCCCCCTCCCTTATTCCATCTCAACCTTAGCCTCGGCCTCAACCTCTACCTCCTCCTCCTTCCGCGATGCCCCTTCCTTCAACAGCACTACCTCCTTCCTTTTCCCTCTCCCCATCAACCCCTCCATCTCCATATATTATTCCTCGGACTACTGGTAAGTCTCTCTAGTTGTAGATCTACAAATGGCCTTGTGGTTCTCTGCAAACAATAATGAATGGCCTCGATCTGCAAGTGTTGTTCGAGCATGATATTCAAGTCTCCAGGTGTTTCGTTCTCAAACAAAGCCCCTTTATGCTCAAGGAAGGATGGTTGGCAGGTGGGAGGATGAGATGGGTGATGGAGGAGATGGTGGTCGGGGTTGGGGATGAAGGGGGAGTGATTTATTTGTAAAAAATGAGAACATAAAGGGTGAAAATGTAAAAATATTTGACGGATATCATCATAGTTAACAAAAAATTAGATGGAAGTTAACACGAGGCTATGGGTGTAAGAGTTAAGCAATGTTGAGGGTCATGGGTATAATTCACAATTATGTTGGGTTTATGATTGTAGTTACAAAATTACTCAATGCTATGGGTGTAAATATCCCTTTTTCAAATGCAATAAGGAGAAGCATGGTTTTTCAACTTTATGTTTTAATATCGAAAAGGGTCGTGAAAAATTACCGAGGCATGTATTTGAGTAAAAAAAGCAAACTCTTCTCTGATACTTTTGAAAAATGAGTCATGTAATTGAGGATCAACATATAGTCAGGTTCTTTTTTAAATATACCCAAAAATAAGAGGATAAATAAAAAATCCGCCTATTAGTTGATTTTCAATGGAACTCATTCTTCAAATGTGACAAATTTTGATCATATTCTTTGTCTCAAACTCAAGTCTTCATAAGCTTACATGACTCGTTTTTTAATCTCTAATGAGTACACTTCCTTCTTCATCGTCGTCACCTCTCTCCCTCCCTCTCTCACTCATAGTGCTAGAAACTGAAAGCGTAAAAATGTTGGACAAATTACAAAAAAGGCATTAGTGTTGCGTCATTTTGGAGATAGGTGGCTCATTTTTCAAATGTAACAAAAAGGGATTTGATCATTCTTTTTTATTAATATACGTGTTTCAATACGCTTTCATAACTTTTTATGCCAATGCTAAAATATAATGGACAAAGTTCAGATCCCTCTTCGTTATCTTTGAAAAATGAAGTCCATAGCTGAGAAATTAAAAATAGTTGGGGTTTCTTTTGTAATTTACTCAAAAATAATATGGTGAATTGGAAGAAAAAAAGTCCCATATATTCGTCAATTATCAAAGAAACTTACGCGACTCTTTTATATCGGTGTTTACTTTTAGAGCAATGTTTAGGGGTAACCCTCTAGGCGACAATACTCTTGACACTTGCATGGGTTTAATGACTTATCTATGATTATCCATTTTCACTTCAACCAATCATGATTATATGTTTTCTAATCAGATTGGTTATTGCTAAATAATTATAAGTTATATTGATTTTGGAAGAAATGCAATGAAAAAGGAGGTGAAAGGATAACTTCACTTTTATTCCGCTTGTATCAACCGGATAGGAATAAATAAACTCTCGAATTTCTTACATGTAAGACCTCGAGATTATGATACATGCTAAGATACCATAATATATATTAGATACATGAAAAGGCCATGACTACCCTTGTTAATTCAAACGGATTAATGTTCAAATCAAAATTGTCGTTCGTTGTAGCCGGTAATCGGGACTTATCAAAAATCACTCAGATCAATGTTCAATTAATTTCAAGCGGTGAATTTATTTTAGTCGGGCAAGCCCAAGGTCGAACACAGGGAGGCAACTGTCTCCTTAGGTAAATTTTCAGTTAATTTCGATGTCAAATTTTCGGAAAAATATTTCTGATCTTTTTGTGATTTTTTATACAACTATGCAGACATGATGCAATTTCAAGCCAAATTTTAAATTCATTCAAGACTGTTGATAAAATGAAGTCCAAAATTAATGAAACTTGGCCATAAGATATGTGGTGAGACTAAGCTACTACAATTTTTTTTTGAAATTTTTAGACTCTAATTGAACTAAACATGAATTTAATATGAATGTAGGGAAATTTTTGCAAAGTTAATTTTAATAAATACCAATAGGAATCCAGTAAAATTAAAAAACCTAAAAGGTGATACAAATTGGACCTATTAAAAATGAATTAGGCAAAACACTATTTGATTCAGTCAGGCCTCGTGATGTGTGCAAATGCTATGATTTTTGGGCATAATGTAGATCAACTTAAACTAATTCTAATGTGATTTTATGGAGATTTTTGAAGCAACAAATAATTTAATAGTTAATTTGAAGCACACAGTGGGCAAAATATGTCAAATTCCACAAAAATAATAATATTATATTCTATGCGGCTCAAGTGAAACTACTACATGCAATTTTTGGAATTTAAAAATGATGAAAAACGGGCACCTAAATATGCGTGCAAACATAGGGACCAAAATGCAGACAGAAAAATAAAATTGCTTAAAGTAAAACATACATACAAGGATTAAAGTGCAAATACCTATAATGGGGTGTGGATGCATTTTTTCCACTAGAACGCGTGCTTATTAAGTGGCGTGCCCGATAGGGATTGATTTGCAATTTCTGAAAGTTGCAAGGGCCTCGATGAAATTTACCCAGCCCGCATGTGCTGAACACGTGACGAGATAGGCTCTGAAGGCGTAGGAGGCTCAGATGGAGGCTCGGGAGATCCGAAGGTTCGAGCGTGCTTCAAGTGCTCCGAGCCTAAGATTCGGGGAAGAGGCTCGGAGAGGGCTACGTGGCGGCAGATGGGTCGTTTGATCAATGAGGATCCAACGGTTGCTAGAGCTGGCTATGTGGCGCGCCTTGGACCGTTGGATCAAGATGGATCCAACGGTATCTGTAGCTTCTGGCAAGGCGACGTGAACGAGTGAGGACCGTCCGATCAAGAAGATCGCACGGTAGCTGGGTGTCTTGTTCCTCCAGGTTGTCGCCCCTGCGACGGACGTGAGTGGGCTCTGACGGTGGACTCCTAGCTCCGCCACCTTCCCCCGCAGTCAGTGGAGGCTGTCAGATGCTCCTGGATAGCTAGGAATGGTCGTAGATGCGTCAGCGAGCTGTCGGAGCGTCTGGGAGCAGCTGGGGTCGTCTACAGGCCGGGGACGATGGAGCTCGAAGCAGCTCCAGCGAGATGTCCTACCAGTGAAGAAAATATCCCCTGCAGTGATAGTAAAAGCCAAGAAGGTGTGCTCGTGTTCGTGGGAGTGCAAGGGGTGACTGGAGGCATGTGTCGTGAAGTGGATCTCAGGCCATCGAGCTTCCGTCGGGAGGAGTGAAGCTGTGGTCAGAGTGGAACGGTGTGTCGTGAGGGTGAATCGGAAGTTGCCGCAAAGATGAGAGCTTCAAGGCGCTAGATGGATGGTCAATGAGATGTGTTGTCAATTGGAGAAGGCGGGAAAAAGGTGAGAAATTTGAAGGGGACAAAGATGAAGATCGAAGAAGGAATAAAGGAAGCTATCCGGGATCTGAGGTCGTAGGAGAGACTTTGGTCGTTGCTCGAGGGCCGATAGCAACCGAGCTCGAGCAGCTTGTCAGAGAAGCTGCTACACGGTGAGGTTACGTCGTGGATCTCGCCGGAGGTGGACCACCGTCATCTCTCACTCTTAGTTCAAATATCTGTCACTGGTAGGTTTAAGAGAGCTCTAGGGAACCTCGTGCTAGGGCGGATGGGGTGGAAGATGGCGGAGGCTAGGTATTTATAGGAAGGAGATGGGTGTTGCAGGTGATGAAGAGGGTGGTCGACGTGGAGTTTGTGGAGCAAAAGAGAGGGCGTCTTGGGGATCATGGCTACAGGCGAGGAAGGTAGAGGTCAGGATTACGTTGTGGAGGTGTCGATGGGTGGAGAAGGTGGCTATAGTGGTGCCAAAAATAGGAAGGGGGCGGAGGTGTCGCGAGGAGGGGTGACGTGGTTGAGCCTCTTTTGGAGGTAGACGACGACTTCTGGATCGTTGGATCTCGTGATCCAACGGTCAGAAGAGGGGCGTGAGAGAAGGGCTAGGATTAGATTTGTGGGTCAAGATCGAAGGGAGCGAGCGTGACACGTGGAGGGCGTAGCATCGAGCACCAACAGGCGGTGGAGATTGAATCAGGAGCGGTGACCGAACGACCGGAATCACAACGGAGATTAATGGTTGAGATGGAGGCGTCTTGGGAAAGATCCAGCGGTGGAGTTGTGGCCACGCGGCGCTCTGGGGTTAAGGCATTGGCGAACGGCGTGGATGGGATCTTGGCTGATGATCCAAGGGTTGCAATTTAGGCGGGAGTGAACGGCGTAGATGGGATCATCGGGGTATGATCAGGTAATCGAGGAAGCTGACACGTGGTCAAAGGAGGTAGAGGCGGTAGCGATCGGCCCAGATTTGATCTGGGCCTCGATCTAACGGCCGAGATGGTTTGCAGAATGGATGGCAAAGATTAAGAGAGAAGGGGCGCCATCGAATGGTGGAGGGAGAGGGGTGCGTGGTGCATGATAGATAGGGCCGCGTGGCGCGACCAGAGGGCGCCACGTGGCCCAATTTGAGTGGCTGAGAAAGAATATGTAATAAGAGGGAGAAAATAGACGAATTTGAAAAACTCAAAACATGAAAGTCGTAGATCTCGATGAGATCTAATGGTTTCATGTTGAGCAAAAATAGAACCGAGGTCGAATAAAGTAATAAAATACAAGGATACAAATATACATGCATATAGTATACAATTGGGGCCCCAAAACCAATTTTTTTTTCATACGAGCTCCGATTTAATTGAAACGGGTCTCATTTTGAAGGTCTCTGAGTATATATTAATATAAAAGTGAGTACACCTAGATAGGAGCTTTATTAGAGAGACATGTGCATTCTAAGGTCCAAGGTCTCCAACTTGGTTTGGGGTTTTATTTGTCAAATTTATAAGTTAGCATTTTTTTGATATTTTTCTTGTATTATTATTAGTAATATACACAATGTAGAGTAAAATTATGGATTGTAGGCTTATTATAGAATATATACATATATGTGATTTTTACAAATGAATTTGACTTCTTATTTCATGCGAATGTAAATGCCAGAATGCAAATGTTATCAATACATGCATGAATGCTAATTATGCAATATTGGTGGAAATATGCTCCTAATTACTCAGGAACAAGGCTCTATTTTCAACTTTCAGAGTGATGAATCACAGATTCATCAACCCCCCTATACTTAAACCTTGCTTGTCCCGGATCAACTAAAATGAAATGCAAGGGTGAAATGATTTTGGGTTCCATACCAAGGTCATGAACAAAAGTAGAAAATGGAGCTTGACTCAACCTTTGGATTGATTGTGTGGTGGAACCTTATTGGGATCTGAATTTAAGACCTAACAGTCTTTAAGTTCCACAAGTCTTCTATTCAAGACTCCTTAATAGTCAGGTCAGAACAATCCTCATACCAAAATTTTCTGATGACTATGATTCTCACTTGTATTATGTAAGTGTAAAATAGCTTTCCACATCAGAAATGGCTAAGAACCAGCTTCCTCTAACAAGGTAACTCTAATTCCTCGGTCCAGTAACTCTTTCCTCGAGGAGCGGGGTATTCCCTTCAAAGTTCAAGTGCGACTAGCTCAAGAGGAGGGGGGAAGAAAAGAATGGATGGTAGCCAGTGTAGCTACCTGTCCCAGGATGCCTACCCAGTGTAGCCAAGTCATCCAGCTGCAGACTTCCTGCTAATATACATACTTTGACAGGTATTTTATTTTTACTCAGGCCTATCTTATTTTTTTTAGAGTTTCTTGCATTTTTTTGTCATATATACAAGGTGCAGCATGTACATCAGGAGTTTTTCCTCTTGAGTCAGTGGATTGTCCCTCTTTTGAAGCATTATTGCAACCCACAGCATCCCGTCCTTAGATGTCAACACCGCCAGACTAAGTTGAGATGCACTACCCTCCCTAGAGGATGACGGATGTTTCCACCCGTGCGCTACTCCATGCCAAAGGATTCTACCTCCTCACCACCTCATCAATAAAGAGCTACGTGCATAGTGCTTGTCCAAGTTAGGTCACTGTATATAAGAATCCTGCGTGTACACGAGATATTCTATTCAGACTTATCAAGATGACATGTGAACATAGACTTGCGGACTCAATGAATTAAGTCACTTGACCTGAGAAATCTTAACTTCAGTTCCTATAAGGTTCCTCTGAAATTAGGTGGATTAAGGTTAGATCAAGTCACTCATCTATTCATAACTTGGTTCAGAACCCACTAGCTTTTCACTTTGCATATGCAAGATATGCAGATGAGAAGTAAATGACATGCCATGTAGATGAATGAAATGCAAGACTCTTTTGATTTCTTTTTAAATGCAAAGATGATATGCAAGAGTTAATAAGAAGCCTTTGATTTTTGATATTTTTTTCAAAATTTTTACCATTAAATACCGTAGTGTTGTACGATATGTGAACACAATCACCTTGGATCCAATTAAATGAGATATGAACTTATCCAAGGCGAACACTACCGCAAGCATCTCCTTTTCCGTAACTGTATAGTTATGCTAAGCGGTATTAAGCACTTTGCTTGTGTAGTGTATGGCAAACAGGGCGCCATCCCTCCGTTGTCCTAACACAGCTCCCACAGCAAAATCTGAGCATCCGTCATGATCTCAAAAGGAAGAGACCAATTTGGGGCTTGTAGGATCGGGATGTCCATGATCATCCTTTGTAATTGCTTAAAGGCCTCAAGACATTTATGATCGACAATGAACTCCATGTCTTTGACCAAAAGCTCAGTTAGCGGTCGGACAATCTTCGAAAAATCTTTGATAAATCTTCGATAAAATCCAACATGCCCCAGGAATGATCGCAACTGTTTCACGTTGATTGGTGGCTGGAGTCGTTTGATCACATCCACCTTGCCAGGGTCATCCTCCATTCCTCTCTTGGAGATGACGTGCCCCAACACAATGCCCTCCGTCACCATGAACTGACTTTTCTCCCAGGAGAGCACCATATTAACCTTGCAACACCGCTTGAGGACTTGGTCCAGATTCCTAAGACAGGAATCGAAGGAATCTCCGTGGACCGCGAAGTCATCCATGAAGACTTCCAGGAATTCACCAACCATTTCGGTGAATACAACAATCATGCACCTTTGAAATGTACATGGAGCACTGCATAACCCAAAGGGCATGCGCCTGAAAGCATAGGTACCAAAGGGACATGTGAACGTGGTTTTCTCCTGGTCCTCAGGAGCAACGAGCCAATGGCTACTTGATTGTAGCCCGAGAACCGTCTAAAAACAGAAGAATTCCTTCCCCACTAATCTCTCTAAGATCTGGGCAATGAATGGGAGGGGAAATGATCCTTCTTCGCCGCGGCATTCAGGCGTCTGTAATCCACACAGACGCATCAGGACGTGGGTACTCGTGTTACGATATCCTCTCCATCCTCGTTGGTTTTCGTCTAAATTCCCGACTTTTTCGTGACAATGTGGATTGGTGCCAACCATTTTGGAATCGGAGATGAGATAAATAAAACCCGCGTCACACCATTTCTCTATCTCCTTCTTCACAGCCTCTTGTAAATTTGGATTCAACCAACATTGGAATTCACGAGAGGGTGTAGCCTCATTTTCTAAGTAGATATGGTGTGAACACAGAGCAGGATTTATCCCGTGGAGATCGAAGATGCTCCAGCCTATCACCTTGCGATTTTTCTCCAGGATCTCTAGGAAGCGAGATTCCTGCTCCTTGGTCAATCATGAACTGATGATGATCGGATACTTTTTCTCTTGTCCTGCATGGAAGGCATACTTAAGTGTCGTGGGTAAAAGTTTGAGCTCAAGTAAGGTGTGATCATCAAAGAAGTCTGGCTCAATCGAATCTGGCTCCATGCTGGTAGTGGCTGGATCTACCTGTGAAGTTACTGCCACAAACTCATTCAACTCTGGAGTCAAATTGTCAAAAGTCTCCAAGCAATCGGTAAAAGCCACGTCCGATTCATCATCCTCATCTTTTGATTGTCCTAAAGAGGGAAGGAGTGACAAGCCCAGCTAGGCCTCTATGTCATCGAAGATGTAGGAGGATGCACTTTCTGCGTTGTACTCGTTCCTAAGGGTCTCGCAAACTGACTCATGCACATGATCTTCTCTGGAGGAAAGGGACTCATCGGTGCTTGTTGGGTTCTGTCGCCATGGACCAACGATGTCTACATGAATACAATCTGCTTCTGACGAAGAGTACTCGGTGCTGGATTTTGAATCTGCCCTCTGTCATCTAGTCTGCTTCATCTCAAGTTCCTCATCCTCTGCCTGGAGTTTGGAACTGGATCTTCCCGATCTTGTAATCAAATAGAGCCCCTGTTGTTCTAAGGAAGGGTCTTCCTAATATGATCTGGGAATCTCTCCAATTTCGAGGAGTCTCCATATCAAGGACTAAAGTCCACCATGTACTCCTGACCATCGACTTTGATGATAACATTCCTTAAGTCTCCCTGGGACCTCTTGATTGATTTATCTGCAAACTGGAGTAGTGCCTTGGATTTCCTAAGAGGTCTGATATTAAGCCGCTCACAGAGGGTTGTAGGCATCAAGTTGATTGAGGATCCGTTGTCAAGGAGAGTGCATGCAAACACAGTGTGTCATCGACATGACTCACCACATAATGGGCACCCATGTCCCTTCATTTCCTTGGAAACACATTCTTTATTGTGCAAGTAGTGGCTATTGACAGAACGTGCTTCTCAACACGGCTCTTGGTCTTCCTGCTGACCCTAGTAGGTGTGCATCTCACCTTAAGGTACTTCTAGAATGCAGGTCTCATGTCCACATACTTATCAAAAGGGATTGTGACCTTGATGTATCTATTACATAATTCTGCCATCTCAGGGTCATCTTTTTGTATTTTTTAGTTTTCTTCCTTCCACCCATAAGAGCTATGGGGAGGGGATTATTAATGCTAACTCAGATTCCGAAACTGAAAGGTCTTTATTTAAATGAGAAACTGAGTTCTTTACAGGACTCTGACACTGATACTGAATCGGACTCTAAATCTGACTAAAAGGAAATTGTTGTTGCGAAACCGGTGATGCATCTTCCGCGACTGTTGGTCCTCTTCTTCTGCTGCTGGTGGTGGTGCTGCTCCTCTGCCTCCGAGTCCTCCTCATGTAGAAGCTTGGCGGCATCTTCCTCCGATGCATGTGCCCGATCAGGTACGATCGCGATCCTTCTGCTCATGAGGAATATATGATTAACATTATCGTACGAAAGGATCTCATGTTCAGATAGAGAGTTATCTGAATATTGTACATGATCTCTTGGTCGGTTCTGACCCTGATTCAGGCTAGTAGGTTGGCCTAAACCTGGGTGGGAATTGGGGTCCTTGGCGTCATTTGTTGATCCTAGTTGCGTGAAATACGGTTCAGATTAGTTCAGATATCCAGGTAATCATTCTGTATCCGTTGGACCCTATCAATCAGGGTATGGATCGCCAAGGTGAGGGACTCCAATTCGCTTGTGGGCGGGGCTTGCTGCTGTTGACTAGAGGACGAGTGTCTATATTTGCCTTGTTGGCCATTCCGATACTGATGTTGCTGGAAAGGTGATGAAGGGCCTTGCTGGCCCGAGTGGAAAGTGCGTTGTTGTTGGTGCTACTAAGGATGATACCCTTGTCCTGGTCGGGACTATACGAAGCGTGGTGTGGGGACGGAGCTATTTTCCTAGTAAGCTAGGGAAGGTCGGTGGGCCTGACTGTTCCCTATCCCCGACTATCTGCTGATGGGGTCATGGCTGTACCACAGCCCGTTGATCTCAAACACCGGCAGAGGCTCCTCGCAGACTATCTCCACTTGTGGGGGTGCATGCTACTCCTACTGAGCGTACTGTTGCTCCTCTACCCAGCTACCCTGAGGCCCCTATACCTGCTCATGTATAAGATGGACTCGATGTACGGGTATAGGTGGTGCAGAAGGGGCAGGTAGCCATATCTTGGCTACCTTCTCAGTCAATTCATCTACGTGTTTCGGCAATCGTGAAAGCGCCTCAAGGTCAGTGACCCTCTTATGAATCTTCTCGACCATGGTTAACTTGCAAGCTATTATCCCCATGCTGGGGATGAGGTCCTCCGTCAGATCCGCTACAATCCTCCTAGTTGTCTCGTTGGATAGGCTTGAGGAGACAACTGATAGGCCCTGGTGGCTTGAGATCTGCATGTTTCCGCCATCCACTGTAGAATTTTCCATATGGCATTTTTGTTCTTGTTCAGATAGCTTCCTCCACAGGTGGTACTTATAACCCCTGCATCTCCGGGGTCATGCTACAGAACAAGGTTTGGACTAAGATCGCTTCTGTAATGCCACGACAGGGGCATTTCTGAATTAAGAAATTGAATCTATACCAGGCTTCATGGAATGGTTCGTTGGGTTCCTGGGAAAAACTCGCGATCTTGGTTCTCATCTGGTTAGTCCTACTGAGTGGGTAGAACTTCTTCACGAATAAATCCTTGAATTGCATCCAGGTCGTATATCTTACCCCGAGATTTTTCAACCAATGAGCAGCCTTATCTCCTAAGGCAAACGGGTTAGCCTTCAGCTTGATATAGTCTTGCCCAACACTAGAATGACTAAGGTTGTTGCACACCAGCTCGAAGTCCCTAAGGGAAGCATATGGTTCTTCGTTGGCATTCCCATTGAACTTCGGTCGTAGACTCAGAAAATGGGGCTTTAGCTCGAATGCTTCAGGGAGAACCACATGTACAAGCCAACTATGCATTTCATTTTCGGCTGGGTTGTAGGCATATACCACGGGTCGGTCAATTCCATCTACCGCAATTACATATCCCATCCTCTCCACCAAATCTGCATTTTGTTGTTTGGTTGCGACTAAGCAGGGAAGGATCTAATGTATCGGGTCATCTCTTTATTCCTCTTCCTTCGGGAGTTTCTTAGGCGGCATCTAGGTCTCTGGTTCATCCTCTTCACTTGGGATCTGAGGCTCACAATTGAGACTCTGGTCGTCGCTCGAGGGCGGGTAGCAACCCGAGCTCGAGCCGCTCGTCGGAGGAGCTGCTACACGGCGAAGTTACGCTGCGAATCTCGCCGGAGGTGGACCACCATCGTTCCTCGCTCTTAGTTCAAATCTCTGTCACAGATAGGTTTAAGAGATCTCTAGGGAACCTCATGCTAGGATAGATGGGGTGGAATATGGTCAGAGGCTAGGTATTTATAGGAAGGAGATGGGTGTTGCAGGTGATGAAGAGGGTGGTCAGCGTGGAGTTTGTGGAGCGAAAGAGAGGGTATCATGGGGATCATGGCTACAAGCGAGGAAGGTAGAGGTCAGGGTTACGTCATGGAGGTGTCGATGGGCGGAGAAGGTGGCTTTAGTGGTGCCAAAAATAGGAAGGGGGCGGAGGTGTCGCGAGGAGGGGCGGCGTAGTTGAGGCTCTTTCGGAGGTAGACGACGACTTCCGGACCGTTGGATCTTGTGATCCAACAGCCAGAAGAGGGGTGTGAGAGAAGGACCAGGATTAGATCTGTGGGTCGAGATCGAAGGGTGCTGAGCGTGACACGTGGCGGGCGTAGCGTCAAGCGCCAACGGGCGATGGAGATTGAATATGGAGCAGGGATCGAATAGCTGTAGTCGCGACGGAGATTAATGGCTGAGATGGAGGCATTTTGGGAAAGATCCAGCGATGGAGATGTGGCCACGTGGTGCTCTGAGGTTAAGGCACTGGCGAACGGCGTGGATGGGATCTTGGTTGATGATCCAAGGTTCACGATTTAGGTGGGAGTGAACGACGTAGATGGGATCATCGGGGCTACGATCGAGTGGTCGAGGAAGGTAACACGTGGTCAAAGGAGGTTGAGGCAGTGGTGATCGACCCATATTTGATCTGAGCCTCGATCAACGACCGAGATGGTTTGTAGAATGGATGGCGGGGATTTGGAGAGAAGGGGCACCATCAGACGGTGGAGAAAGAGGGGTGTGTGATGGATAGGGCCGCGTGGCGCAACCAAAGGGCGCCATATGGCCCAATCTGAGTGGTTGAGAAACAATATGTAATAAGAGGGAGAAAATGGCCGAATTTGGAAAAACTCAAAACATGAAAGTTGTAGATCTTGATGAGATCTACAAGTTTATATTAAGAAAAAACAGAACCGAGGTCGAATAAAGTAATAAAATACAAGGATACAAATATACATGCATATAGTATACAATGGGGGCCCAAAACCCAAGTTTTTTATGTGAGCTCCGATTTAATTGAAATGGGTCTCATTTTAAAGATCTCTGAGTGAATATTAATTTAAAGACCTAGATAGGAGGCTTTATGAGAGAGATATGTGCATTCTAAGGTCCAAGGTCTCCAACTTGGTTTGGGGTTTCATTTGTCAAATTTATAAGTTAGCATTTTTTGATATTTTTCTTGTATTATTGTTAGTAATATACACAATATAGAGTAAAATTATGGGTTGTATATTGTAAAATATATACAGATAGGTGATATTTTACATATGATTTTGACTTCTTATTTCATGCGAATGTAAATGCTAAAATGCAAATGTTATCAATGCAGGCATGAATGTTAATTATGCAATATTAGTGGGAGTATGCTCTTAATTACTCGGGAACAAGGCTCTATTTTCAACTTTAAGAGTGATGATCACAGATTCATCAACCCCTATACTTAAACCTTGCTCGTCCCCGAGCAACTAAAATGAAATGCAAGGGTGAAATGATTTTGGGTTCCATACCAAGATCATGAACAAAAGTTGAAAATGGAGTTTGACTCAACCTTTGGATTAATTGTGTGGCGGAACCTTATTGGGATCTGAATTTAAGATCTAACAGTCTTTAAGTTCCACAAGTTTTCTATTCAAGACTCCTTAATAGTCAGGTCAGAACAAATCCTCATACGCAAATTTCTGATGACTATGATTCTCACTTGTATTGTGTAAGTGTAAAATAGCTCTCCACATCAGAAATGAGAACCAGTGTCTTCTAACAAGGTAACTCTAATTCCTCGATCCAGTAACTCTTTCCTCGAGGAGCGGTATTCCCTTCTAAGTTCAAATGCGACCAGCTCAAGAGGAGGGGGGAAGAAAAGAATGGATGGTAGCCAGTGTAGCTACCTATCCTAGGATGCCTGACCAGTGTAGCCAAGTCGTCCAGCTGCAGACTTCCTGCTAATATACATACTCTGATAGGTATTTTATTTTTATTCAGGCCTATCTTTTTTTGGGAGTTTATTGTATTTTTTTGTCATATATACAAGGTGCAGCATGTACATCATGAGTTTTTCCTCTTGAGCCAGTGTACTGTCCTCTTTTGAAGCATTATTGCAACCCACAACATCCTGTCCTTAGATGTCAACACCACCATACTAGGTTGAGATGCACTACCCTCCCTAGAGGAGGACGGATGTTTCCACCCGTGTGCTACTCCAAGCCAAAGGATTCTACCTACTCACCACCTCATCAATGAAGAGCCACATGCATAATGCTTGTCCAAATTAGGTCACTGTCTGTAAGAATCATGCGTGTACACAAGATATTCTATTTAGACATATCAAGATGACATGTCAACATAGACTTGCGGACTCAAAGAATTAAGTCACTTGACCTGCACTATCCACTATCCTGCACAGCACAGACTATGAATGGACCCGTCCACTTGTATTTCAACTTGCCTTGGAAAACCTTCAGCCTCGCATTGAACAACCATACCTTCTATCCAGGAACAAAGGTCTTTCGTATGATATATCTATCATGCTAACGCTTCACTTTGTCCTTATACACCTAACTGTTGTCGTATGCTCGGTTTCTGACTTTCACAAGCTCATTCGTATCCATCTCTCTCTGCTTATGCCCTAGGTGTGTGTTCCAGTTGACCTTTTTGATTGCCCATTCGGATTTGTGCACTAATTCAATGGGAAAATGGTACGGCTTCCCAAATACCATCCTAAATGGGGAGGTTCCTAATGGTATCTTGTAAGCTGTCCTATAAGCCCATAGGACCTGATCCAAGATCTGAGACAAGTCCTTTCTGTCTGGGTGGACAAGTTTTTGCAATATGGTTTTCACCTCCCTATTCGACACCTCAACCATTCCATTGGTTTGTGGGTGGTAAGACTAACGACATGGTGTTCGATGTCGTAATCCTTCAAGAGTTTCTTCACAACTATGTTTACGAAGTGGCTACCCCCATCAGATATCAACACTTTGGGGATCCCGAACCTAGAGATGATATGATCTCTAATGAATTTACAGATAGTCCCGCTGTCTGCGGCTCAGGTTGGGATAGCCTCCACCCACCTTGACAAATAATCTACCGCAAGAAGGATGTATTCGAATCCGTGGCTGATCGGGAATGAGCCCATGAAGTCGATGCCCCAGGCGTCAAAGACATCACAAATGATGACATGCTACATCAGCATATCGTCCTTGGAACCAACGGTTCCTCCCATTCACTCGCAGACTGGGCACGACTTCGCAAAGGTGAGTGCATCGCAAAACAGAGTTAGCTATTATAAGCCACACTGAAGTACTTTCCATGCGGTCCTCTTCCCGGAGTGGTGTCCTCCCGCCTCCAGATTGAGATACAAGTCTATGAAGTTTTTATTTTGTCTTTTTATTCTGCGTGTCCTGGGCACAAAGTGTGCATTATTTTACCTATAATCTTAATTTTGTATATTTCTTTGCATTTTTATCTACATTATTCATATAGAAGCTTTGTTATTTGAGGTGTAAAAATGATTAAATAAAATAGGTCTCAAAAATCAATTACAGATAATTTAGAATTTAGGGTTTTATGTATGATTTTCTGTAAAACTTTGTACAGTTCTTATGCCCTATCTCCTTCCTACCTTATTCCTTATCGATCAAGTCATCATGATGACCGTGTCTCAGGGACTAGGGTCACTCAACACCTATGATGTTTCATTTATTTTTCTTTTCTTCCTTTATTCTTTAATTTTGGAATTAAATACAATAAAAGTGCAATATTTTATACATTATTTTTTACACTTTATCAGTTGTTTATTTTGACAAATTAATGTTATACACATGCATTTATCTAGGATTTAAGGCCAAAATGAAAGAATAAAGGTGATAAAATGGAGATTCATCAGTAGGAGATACATGCGAAAACACCAAAACTATTCAACTGATATTTGATTTTTATATATTATATTACAAATATAAAGGCCGCAAGAGTAAATGTGAAATTTTCCCAGCTAACGTGGGGGTCGCTTGAGCTGAGCTAGTAGAGGATCTACTTGCAATTTACAAAACAATCTGGGGCTTTGTTGCAATATTACCAAAAAAGTGTTGAACTTAATAAAATATTTATAATATTATTTAAGAAATACAAAATGTATGGAGAGTTTATATGCAAATTACCCACTAAAAATGCTCTGGATATGTTCGTTGCTTTGCGCTACATGTCTGATCCAACGCTCGTGGGTTCGTACCCTTTTGACTTAAATGGATAGCGTAGAAAGAATCTGGGAGGCTTTGAAGATCCAACAACTATTAAGGCCCTTAGAAGAGCTCGCAAGAACACAGAGCAGGATCTACTTCAATCGATTATTACCGATGATGGTAGCATTCTTCCTGTATGCCGACGGTGGCCACGTGTTGCTGGCAGCCTTCCGTAGCCGCATGTTAGATCAGATGAGCTCCAGCTGGTCAGATAGGACTGTGAGGGCTCGGTCCGCTCCAGGCATTATCTTTGGCTTTAGATGTCTCCTGACATGCACAAATGGATTTGCCAGCTCGAGGGTGTCTTCCTCGACCAGATGTTGAAGCTAAAGTGAAGGGGGATGGATGGACAGAAGAGCTCCAACGATGGATGATGGGAAGAGCTTGATTCCCAGATCTACTGAAGGATCTGGGTTGGATGATTGGGGAGAAAAGTAAAGAATGCGTCGAGGAGCGATATGAGATGAAAATGGGAGTGATTAACGGTCGGATGAGGGTGGATTTAGTTTGGAGCTCAAGCTCCAGGTCAAATTAGGACTTCCTAATTACTCCTAAAAACTAAATGAGGGAAACAAAATCTACCGCCTCATATTACCTAGAATTGCATAAGAAATGAACTTGATCCCACCAAGGATTGAAGAGGCAGGGCCTGCCGGAGCGGTGGATGGATCTTGCTTCGGTAAGGCTCCTCCTCGCTGCCAACGTCGGCCTTCAGGTTGTTCAGAGGGGCTAAGAGTGACGATGAGGGATCAAATCAACAAAAGGGACAAGGTGAATTATTTATAGGCAGAAGTTCGATGGGTTTCGTCACATGATTGCGTGTGATGGCAAGAAGGTTGGTGAGCAGCGGATGGTCGACAAAGCAAGTTGGTGAGCTGGGAATGGTCGGCAAAGCTAGCGGGTGTGTCAGTTGTAGGGAGGTGGAGAGCTCGATGTGAAGGACGCCATGGACGAAGCGTCGAAAATGGGAGAAAACCACCTGCTTGTGACTCTGACAAGGCAGCTTGGCGGGGCAGGACATTGACTTCCGGTCAAATGTCGCTGTGATCTGGTTGGTCCATGTAGACCAACCAAATAAATCCATCCTGAAAACACAATGTAAAATATATAATAAGTGATAAATGAATTAATTAATTTTATGTTAAAATATAAAAAAATATTTCTAATTTTATATATTATTTTATGCATATTTTTTATTTTTTACAAGTCTATTTATTATAAGTTGATATTTACATGTATAATTATAGGTAAATATACTTGTATTTTGGTATTCCTATTTTTAGTTTGTAATATATATATATATATTGTATTATATATATTTAATTCATTTAATTACACTTTTAAGTATTTTGCTGTATTTTTTTGAATTTATTTGTTGCTTAATTAATTAGTTACATATTCCATATAGGTATATATAGATATATTTCATCTATGTAGTAAAGTAATTGATTTATTTCGATTATTTTTTGAAGGTTTTAGTTTATTCTAATTATGGACATGCATTTTAGGTAATATTTACATTTTTATAAAAATACAAGAAATCGGAAATATAAAGACTAAGTAGATTGAATATAATATACACGTATATCCCACAATTGGGACTCAAAATCTAACTTTTACATCTTATGAATGAAACCACTTTCATTAAGTAACTTATTTAATTTTATGAACGATAAAGCGAGTTTTGTTGATTTTGATACACTATGGAGAAGATATGTTTGCAAAATTTTCTTTGTGGCTTTTTATTTTGTGTGTTCCAGGCACAATGTGCATTATTTTTTAGTGAAGTTAAATTTGTATTTTCCTTTGTATTTTATGAACAATATTCATGTTGATGGTTTTATTGTTTAAGGTGTAAAAATAATAAAATAAAATAGGTCTCAAAATGTAATGATTGGGCAAAAGAGTTTTAGATGTATTTTTGTACAATTTCTCTGCCCTATCTCCCCCTACTTTATTCCTTGTTGACCAAGTCATTGTGATGACTAAGGGTCTAGGGTAACTCAGTGTCTTTGAAACTTCATTCTTTTTCTTGTCTTTCCTCTATTATTTTATTTTAGATTTAAATACATAGTTTATACATTATTTGTATAATATTTTGTGTTATTTACAGAGTGTTTATTTTGGAAAATTAATGATACATACATGTATTTAGCTAAGGGTTTAAGGTCAAAATGAAAGAATAAAGGTGATGAAATGGAGATTCATCGGTATCTTGACAGACTAGGCAAGGAAGGAGTGAACCTTCACGTGAAGCTTGTATCATGACCAATAGAGGATGGTGGAGGGAAACTGAGAGGAGGAGAGGAGGCATGGGGAGATAGTTAGGTGTGAAGCTGCGGGGATAGTGGTGCAGGAGGGAGGAGGAGAGGGTTCTCGAGCAATAGAGGTTTAGAGGTTGGACGAGAAATATGTTACCTACCTCAAAGGAAAATATATGAAAATGTATCCTTTTTCCGAGGTCTTCTCCTTTTTTTTATGGGATAACTTTTTAAATTTATGGTATATCACCTAAAAGATCCCCAGATAACAATGGTGTTGTTTGTGACATTTGACGTCCTGGCTCAAAACATGGGTTTTGATTAAGCTGGTAGTTGACACAACTAAACCAACATATATCATTCATTTCATTAAATAAAATTTTACGAATAACATAGATGTTTGGACAAACCCATTGGCATTTTTAACCCCTTACAAATATAGAGCTTTTGGTTGCTTGCCTCTACTGCTCTGCACCCTTTTATTTCTTCCAAAGAAAACCATACATAAAAAAATTAACTTCTATCTCTTATCTCTTATCCCTTAATCTCCAACCGAACATGGTCTAGTAAATAACTACAATATATCCTCCCTTATCCCTCGAAATCTTATCCCTCTAGATAAATAGAAATAAGAGATAAACTTTACTTATCCTTTATCCCACCTTATTCCTCAACCAAACACGCCCTTAGACTTCAGGTTCTCTTACTCGTTAGTCAGAAGTGGCAAGTTAGCGTGTACTACTATAAACCAAGGGAAATATAACAAGAATATACTTAAAAGAAGATAATCCCTACATTTTACTTTTTTGGCGTAACTTTCTTAAGCAAGGCTAGCACTGTAGGACTATGTAGCACACTTTTATCTAATATAGCTTCTTTTTCATTTTTGCATCCCTCTGTCTTGTCCCTACTAGTAGCATAAAGAGTTCATAGAGTCTTACTTGAACACGGACACATCAAAAAACAAACCACATATAAAGCACAAGGTCTACTATTTAGTACAAATAGACAACCCTTAGGGGATAAGGAATGCCCAGTTTCCAAAAAAACAAAATATATTTAGGGGCAGCCCGAAAATCCGCAAGAAAAATGCATTGTAGCATTGAGAAGAGGAATGGACGACTTTAGCTCCTTGCAGTATGCTGACGACGGGTATGCGTACACGGGCTGGTGGGGCTCCTCAGTTCAGATCCGCAATAGAAAGAAGTTGAAGGGTGGACATGTATTGAACTGAATCACTTTATAAGGTTTAAGGCTAATGAGTAGGAATGAGGCTTCTTTAGAAATAATAGAAGGGGGTTCATATATAACATGATAGACTCTCAAGCAACACTCCTTCCAAATCAACCACCAGATCGATGCACGTTTGGCAGTTATCTACCAATCTGATAGGGAATAAGGGTGCAAGTTATGCATGACAAAGAAATGATTCAAGTACAATCTTAGCGGTGAAATATTTGAAATAGAGAAAACATTTAGGGTATAGGAGCATTTCATGAGCATATGTTTGACAGATTCTCCATCAGCAAGACAAAGGGGGCATGCATTTACAGTATGATTTGTAAGAAAGGAAATCTTGTCCTATGATAGGTGCTTGTCATGACACGAGGATCAAATGAAGAAGGGTACTCTTGGGTGGAACAATTTGGACTAAAAGTTGTGGTTAAGTTTCACACCCAGACCACCGTTTGAAAGGGTTAGGGCAAGGTCTTTCTTCATTTGGCATGACAGTGTTCACCCAAGAAGTAGATTTGATTGGAGGAGTCGATAGAGAGCATTGGTAATGGAAGACACATTCGAGTTTTTGAATCTCAACTAAGTGGCTTGATATCCTTTATAGTGCTTTGAACTAATTAAATTGACATGAAGGGTTTGAAGGGCCTGAGAAAGGGTGTTTTTTTGTTAAATGTGAAGATCCAAAGTTTTGGGAGGAGTTTGTGGAGAGGGGTATTACCACCAAATATATCAGTCCATAGGTAAATTTTATGTCCTATCCCTACTGATTTGCTTATCGAGCCCCTAATAGCCAACAAACCATTCTTAGGCGATCGACAAAAGGGGGGAGTCCCTTGGATTATAATGGCGTCAATGTGAATTAGTTTTCCATTGTGATATCTAACTTTAATCAAGCTAGCTATACCCCTTTTCCTGAATAATAATCCATGATTTTGAGAGAATGACATTATTTCGGAGCTCAAGTTTTTCAAATAAAATTTGACCTTTTTTTAAAAAGTAACTCAAGGTTCTGAATCCCCCACCCGTCATTCGTTTTAGGCCTACAATTGTGTTCCCATCCGTCCGTATGTCTTCTATGATACTCCATGCAACCATTCCACAAGAAGCACCTACGAATTTTATTAATACTTAGAATAATATGTTTGGGAAGTTTCAACGAGGTGAGCATGTGGTTAATTTGCGGAGTCAGGGTCGAGTTTAATAGGGCCACACTAGAGGGTAGCGCCAGCATACGAGATTTCCAGCCGAGGAGTTTCTTTCAAAATTTTTCTATAGGGGGTTATCAAGGTAGCATGTTTTAGAGATTTGGGAGCAAGGGGAATGACAAGATAGTTTATGGGTAACTTTTTTAGTTCCCAGTCAAGGATCACAGAAGGAAGGTTTTCTTATTGGAGGACATGTTCATGCAATGAATGGTGGATTTGTCTTGGTTCACTAGTAGGCCAGAGAAGAGCGAAAAATACTTTAAGTGTAAATTTAACACCCCTAAGGTCATGCTCATTAAATTTGACACTCATCACTCTAAAAGTAAAAAAATAGAGCTTTGTTCCTAAGTAATTAGATGCATATTTCCATTTATTATACATTATTCACATTCATGCTTATAGAATTAATGTTTGCATTTTAGCATTCCCATTTGCATAAAATAAGGAGCCAAAATCACTTGTACATATTCATCTGTATATTAGCTAAATTCACCTATTTGTATATTTTATACTAACTCCAAATTAAATAAAACCAACTCTATAGTGTATATATTACTAACATTAATAAAGGAAAAAATATCAAAAAAAACTAACTTGTAAAATTGACCAATAAAACCCGAGCCCTAGTTTGAGACTAAGAACCTTAAAATGTACATATCTCTCTCATACAATGTTCGATTTAGGTCTACTCATTTTTAAATTAATATACATTTGAAAAGCTTCAAAATAAGACCAATTTCATAAAAATCGGAGTTCGTATGTGAAACTCAGGTTTTGGGCCCGTATTGTATATTGTATGTATTGACCAGAATACCCTTTATTTTATCTTTTTATTTTCTTATTTTTAAAATCCAATAATTAGAGTAAGTTGTAATTATTCCTTTCATTTTTTTATCTATTTTTATATTGATTTTTTCTCTTATTTAAAATTGACAAAAAAATTACAAAAGATAAAAATACAGTATTTTATATCTATAAGGTACCCCCAAAAATACTTTTTATACAGATGACTTCTTTTGATTTTTTAGTCCTTTATGGAAGTTGTAGCTACGAGCAACTTTAATGTTGACCACTTTTTGATTTGACCACTTTTATTATTTATTTTTTTATTTTTACATTTTTTTTGATTTTTCTAGGTGCGACATGTGGCCGTCCTGGAGCCGCCATGTGTCACCAATTTTTTATTTTCGGAATTTATTTTTTATTCATTTATTATTTTATTTATTTACTTATAATATTTTCTTCTACTTTTATTTATTTTATTTTAATTATTTTTAGTAGGCTACTTATTTTACTTAAATTTTTCTTATTTATTTTTCTCTTCCCCCTTTACTTGTTCTCTACTCCAACTTCCCACCCAAGTCACATTCTCCACCACTCCTCCACTTTCTTCACCTCTTTTCTAACTTCTCCCTCCTTTTTATTCCCATCTCCCCCTTCATTCATGATCATCCGCCAAAATCGAGAGAGAAAGGGAACCGCCATCTCAGCCTGCTCGACGAAGATAACGACCGAGTAAGTCTTCGACGCGACAATGATTTCCATTGTGTTTGGCGAAATCCGAGATAGAGAGATTGACATCGATCCAGCCGCATCCAAGCTGTATAGCCTCTCTGTTTTTTCATCGAACCGGATCGTGGCCATGATGGGAGCCGCGCATCGCAGCCCCACCTTTTGGTGAAACCACCACAGGTAAGTACCCCTCTCCTTTTCTTTTATTTATTTATTTATATAATATTTGTGTTGTTTTTATTCTACATCATCATCACAAACCACATTATCATCACCACCTCATCATCTCCCTTTACCACATTCATTTCATTTTTATTTCTGTTGACAAAAAAAATTAAAAAACATTACATAAAAAAAGAACAGGTCCAGCCGCCTTTTGCCTCGACCACGCAACAACCGCGCTGCCCCAACCATCGTTCACGCGTGCCCCAATGCTACCACGCCACTGCTACAGTCGCCTGCTGTCGCCTAGAGCATGTGGTCGCGTGCACCCCTGCAGTCGTCACCCCTCTTGGCCACCAGCCTCCAACAGCCCCACCTGCGGTCACCCACATGGCCCAGTAGTCGTCCTCCATCTCCAGTAGCGACCTCCAGTGCTAGCCCGCTCGCGTGCTCTACTGCTCATGCCACGCGTCGCCCTTGGATATCCAACCCTCCACCATCAGTCATACCTCGCGTCCTCGCCACCGCAGTGCGCTTGCCGCCAATCGCCCGCCAGCTCCCACGTGCTTCCAGGCTTCCAGCCATCCCTCACCACTGCTGCCCTTTGTGCACAACCACCATCACCTCCTCGTCACGTGCATCATACTTTTGCATGCACTTGGCTGCACCACACACTTCCAGGCCCCTTCCAGCCTGCAGGTCGCGTGCTTCCTCCTGTTGCGCGTGCCCCCTGGCCGTGCGCCGTTCGCATCACCCGTCGACCACAATGCCAGCAGTGCGCCGCCCTGCACGTGCACCTCGATGCCGCCACCTCCCCAACGTTCTTCAAAGGTTTTTTTGTGAGAATTGCATTTTTTTCCTGCGTGTTTCTTTAATTGAAAAAAGTACCCTTAGACACATTTCATTCCATTAAACGTTTATTTCTGTATTGCAAGGATACCCCTATGTTTAAGATTTAATGTGGACATTAATATTAGACCATTTCTTTTAATAAAATTAGCAAGTTAAAGATCATTTAATTCTTTATCACGTGCCTATTCATTTGGATTTTTGTGAGCATTGGGTAATTGATTAAAACTATTTTCGTGACAAATTGTATATGTTACCCATTTCAAGGTTTGAAATTCATATTTGATTAAATATTGCTTCAACAAATGTGAAAAAAATCAGAGATGATGCTTCTCAGTGCTCTTTAATTACCGACCAAATTTCGTTAAAAATAGAGATGTCTTGTGCCTAAAATAAATTATTGAGTGATTTATGTAATTGATTTTTAATTAAATCCATGAATATTATTTTTTTTGAGATTTCGACTCTCCTAGATTTCTAATTAAAACATCTTTTTGAGATAAATATTTTTATGTATAAATTAATTTCTAGATTAGTTAGGAATTAAATACTTACAGTCACTTTATTTCTAAGACAATTCGTAAAAAAATCATATATTGTCAGAAAATTCCAAAAAATTATTGTAGCTTCATTTCATCATGTTTCACTTCCAATAAAATTTTCATATTTTTTGCACTCTATTTGCACGAAAAAAATGCATAAAAACCCCTAAAAAGTTCCCATTTTTTTATTGTTGCATTTTAACAAAAAAGTTCCAAAAATACATTTTGAATTCGTCATTGAACTAGGTTTTCAGAAAAATATAATTTGGTTGAATTGGATTAATTTCGTATTAAAATTAATTTAGTTAAGTTGCTTATTTCCTTAATAACCTAGTTCTTCCGCATATGTGCATTGGCATTCCTTTTGCATAAAAAATACAAAAAAACCTCATTTGGAAAATCGTGAGCTAATTCATTTAATTTGATTCGATGATGTTCCTTTGCCTCCTTGAGTTGACCCTGGGTCTTTTCCAAGTTAAACATATATAAAATCGCATATTAATCAATTCGTTGATTCATCGATTCATGTGGTTAATTTTTGATCGATCTTGATTGCTCGACTACAACAACATGACACGATTAGCATAGGATGATCAAGGAGGCAATGATCCTTTTAGAAAGTTAGATTTAGGTTCTCCATTCACTCGGGTAGTTTGATCCTCGAACCACATTGTAATTATTTCATTTTTTTAATTATTTTTCTATTTATTTTTTGATATATCTCTTTGACATAAATTTTATCTTTTTGTATGAGGTCCGGTGGACTTGGAGCGGCTTTCTTGAAGTCGACGCATATCGAAGTGCATTGGAGGCTGACGATTCATGGAGCGAGCCAGTTGTTGAGACACCAAGAATGTTTCGAAGAGAGATTTTAGTTTTCACTTTTTTTAAAAGAAATTGTAATAATTGCTTGATTTCCAGCAGATTCCGTTTGGAATCTCACACTAGTATCAGGATTGGATATTGTCCCCCTCGTGGTTGTGTGGTTGATTGACGTAGGCCAGAACCTGCACTAGCGGCTCTTAAAGGATTTCCTTAGATTATTTTATTTCTTGTGCTCGTACTCTATAAGCCACATATTACATTTAACGAGACATACTTAGACCGCAGAGTGATCAATCAAAATTAAATCATTCATATTCGCTAAAAGAAGCCTGTCTAGGAACGATTTTCTTATTTGCATTTCATATAGTGTAAAATTCAATTCAGTCGTGCATCTTGCATTGTAGGGAGCTGGAGGCACTGTAAGTCTTCTTACTCAGGCATTCATCATCGTTATCTCGATCACATCAGCTTTTTTTGATTTCCTCTCTCAATTTTTTACGGTAGGCGTGATTACTTGTATGGGTTAATTATAGTGACAACTAATCTCTAAAATCGAGACTGCTAATTTAATTGGACCAAAAAATGACTAAAATTAACCCTTGTTTATGGGAGAGCAAGCCCGTCATTGTCTGATTTACTTGTAAGTAAGAGAGAGAAATGACACCAGGATACAACCAATGCTAGAATTTTCAGATAGACTATTGGTTTAAAAAAACGATTAGCCACATTTCGGTAAGGATCCACGAGAGCCGGTAAATGATCCGGATTTCCTTAGCAAAGTGGGAGGTTTATGGGATGTAAAAAAGGCTTTGTCCTCAAGAAACGGGTAGCCGTATTTATAGGTATGCACTTACTCCTATACTGAGTGAAAGTGGGTGCAACTATCTGTAAGAATCATGACAGTCTGTAGGGAAGTACATGCACCTAACAACTCGTTAATCTTTCAAAACTTGCATTTGTCACAAACTAAAACTGATAAGATAATTCGGCTGAACCTTTAGGCCCTCACTTTGGAGTTGGTGAATTTGGGATTTGCTCTTACGTTTGTTTTGTGTCTGCCCGTGTGCGTTATCCTGTGTACTTGCACGTTTTCTACCTCAATCCGCTTACAATCATCCATTCCTCTTCAAGATGTCGGGATATTGGTCATCATATCCAAGTCACTCCTCCTCGACCATAATTCGACCATCTTCACCTTCTTATTCCTCTTCATACTCCCATCCAGACCACGATGTCAGAACTTCAACTAACTTCCCCACTTCTTCGTACTTCTCACATACCCCACCTTCTTACATCTTTAACCCACTCCCAACCTAGGCTAACTCACCTTATAATCGGTTGCTTGCTGGAATTATAGAACAATTCGAAGAGCAAGCCATCACTGAGACAAATTATTGGCAAAATCATGTGCCCCTATAGACCTCATTCTCATCTCAAGTTGGGACCGAACAACTATTCACATATACACATCCTGACATGGCCGTAGGGAATAACATGGTTGATCAAACAAATCTAATGGAGTGGCATGCATCATACGATCTTCCTGACTTCATTGACCCTTGTAATCAAGCCCACATTGAACAACCTTCATATAACACATTCGGAGAGCCTACACATGTACGAGCTTGGAATCATGAGCTAGATGTACCAACCCTCTTTTCATTGACTCCATTATTTGAGGCTCTGACCAATATCTCCCATTCAGATGGTCCATACTCGGCCCAGTATTACATGCCAGAGTCTAGGCATGTTGAGTATGAGACTTCAAGATCTCACCAATATCTTCTGAGTAGACAAAACGCTTTAATGATTTGCTATGAGTACTCTTTAGAGGATAACATTTCTAGGGCTGTGAAGAGATATGAATTAATTGAGAATAACCTTAGAAATGTCATTGACTGAATCATTTGAATTTATTCCAGCTCAGGCATGGAAGTGGAGAATAGAATAAGCAGATTCAATGTTGAAAACTCAGAGGATACAAAGAAAACACACACAATGTGCAACTGGAGTCCATTCTACATCTCTCTTCTACTAAACACTTACCTTCCAATATATATTCTGTACATCCTTCCACTCATCGTTCACCTATTCAAAACAATAAAAAAATCGAAAATCCCAAAAATACCAAAACATTGCAAAATCAGAAAAACTCATGAAAATAGAAAATGAAAAACACCTAAAAAATGGATCCTGCCCCAAGGGAAGCACTCAATGAGGAATTAATTTTTAAGATTCCTTTAATAAAGGCCATAGATCACTTCCCCGATCTCAAATGTTTCGTGAGAAGTAAATTGATGTCTAAGAGGTCGGGCAATAAGAGGACAAGGACTAAGAGACACATAGTGTCTATGGCCATCTCCTTGATGATGGGAAGAAAGATCAAGAGCCACAGAGTGAAGCGGTTGCATAGGGTTGAATGTGAAGTCAAAAACACTACCTTCACCCATGATAGAATTGGAGTTAAATAACTCAGGTCGTTGCGGCCTCAATCACTCGTAAATCGGTCAATCAAGAAAATGTAAGACCACCAAACAGAGATAATCAAACAATAAAACCAAGAGCGGTCCTCGCTACTTTTATTAACCTGGTATAGCGACCATGGTCGAACTCAAGGAGAACGGGATGGCCTTGCGGCCTACGAAGTAGTCAGAGTCAAAAAATAAAGAGGAAAATATCTTTTGTGGATTTTAATTTGTTTAATTTTTTTATGTTTTTAATTTTATAAGGAAATGTAAAAACTCGCAACTTCAACAATTATTGAAAACACTAAAAAATGCACAGAAAATTCCAATAACAATGTTTTTATGTTTTTTAGGTTTTTAAGTGTTTTTGGTGAATTTTTCAGAATTTTTCAATTTTTATTTGATTTTATAAAAACCAAGAAAGAGGAAAAATATGGGCTACCGTGCAGCCAGATTTGAAAGATCAATTAAAAATATAAAATTGATCTATAAAAATATGGAGCAATTTTTATGAAAAATATATGTAAAAACTAAACTATAGAAAAAGAGTTTGCATTTTTTTGATTTTTATAGAACTTTTATAAGATTTTTAGGTTTTTACAATTTTTAAGGGTTTTATAAATCCAAATAAGCTCAAAATTGGATAGAAGCTAGAAAACACTAAAATTAACTATCCCTAATTTTTTAGAATTTTTAAACAAGTTTTTATATTTTTCTTTGATTTTCTTTTTCAAACAATAACAAAAATGTGTATTTTTGATTTTCTAAAAACAGTAAAAGCCTAAAAAATGTCCCAAAAATTTAGAGAAATTTTACACAGTGGATGGAGCCACGTGTCCAAATTTCACCTAATTTGGTTTTAATTTGATATTTTATTTAATAAAAATAAGGCATACAGTACACATGACCTAAATGCAAAGAAACATAGATCCAGGGGCTTAATCATAACACGTGCGAAAACTTTAGGGGAAAAGGCGCAAAAAGCTCAGATATTCAGCACATGTTTAACAAAAACCACGTACATGACTGCAAATATCAAAAACTTAATTTCTTTTCATAACATGCATAAACCCCAAGCCCATACATGCAAAATATCCAAAATCTCATGTGACGAAGCGTGTGTTCCACGTATACAGGGACTGAAATGCAAATAAGCTAAACATCGAGGTCCAATGTGCAAAATATCCAAAATAAAAACAAAGCACACAAATATTTACAGGACTAAATAGTAAAAATAAAAGGACATGGGCCTAAGTGATATTATCCTATTATTTAAGATCCGATGGATGAGGGCGTGCCATGTGGAGATCCGACGGCTGTGGTGCGTGGCTAACCCTTCGCTGGATCGACGCTCCAGATGAGCTCCTGATCAAGATCTGACGGTCAAGGCTGCCTGAAGAACGAAGGGTGGAGATCTAAACTGGGGTGACGCTCGATCCGACGGTGGTAGAGGGTCGTTAATGAACTATCCGCCGGCGAACTTCGTCGGCTCGCTACGGGCGCGTGGGAACTCCTCCTGAGCTGCTGAGATATAGAAGATGAAGCTCGGACGCTTCCACAGCTCCTGGGCACCTCCGATGAGGCTGAGAAGCACCGGGGAGCTCCGGCGTCGGCGGAGGAGCAAAGCTCCTGTGCTCGAACGTGCGGACCCTCAGATGGGTCGCTTTGACTTGCAAAATAGCACAACGAGACTACTGGGTCGAGGACAAAGTGCCTCGAGCCGTTAGGGGGTGGAATGGATGGTCGGATGAGTCGAAGAGGAGACCTCCGGTGAGGCGACGGCGAGGGAGGTCCGATTCTTGGTTCCTGGGCGAACCAAGTTGAACGAATGGGTGAAGAAGATGGGTTGGAGTCTCGTGATCGTGAATGGATGGTTCGATGGTCGAATGGATGACTGAGATGGCGTGAATTAGCCGGCGACAGCTGACGGCACGATTTGGGCGAAATCTAAAATTAAACGATCCTAGGGGAAATCGAAGATACCTGACGGATGAGATCAACTGGGGGTGAGCTAAGGAAGCTCCTGGGACTTAGCCTCAAAGGGTCGTCGGGTTCCGAGGCTCAGGCGCACCTCACGGCGGCGCACGCCGAAGGGCTTGCCGGATCAGTGGCTGGGGACACCTCCTCCTCACTGCGACACGACCCTCAGCTAGCTGTCACTCTAGGGAAGGTAGTGGAGGTCCTGGGATGGAAAGGCGGAGCCAAAAATAGCGGGGAATATGCGACGGAGGTGCGGTCTTATACAGCTAGGGGTCGACAAGAATGGGTCGGGCATGCAAATCGGAGCTCGGATCCCTAGGAAGAATCATCGGGCGTGGATCAGGAATGGATCTAGTACAATCAGTGCCTGGGGTTTGAGTGGATGGTGATCGGATCATGTTGGGAAAATTACGCGAAGTCAGGTTGGGAGCAAAGATCCGAGTCTGGTGGTCCTGGGGGGAGAGTTGACCGGGGGTCAACAATCCCCCGTGGACCAATGGGAAAAATCCGTGCTTTTATTATTTGTAAATTCAATTAAAATTAGTAAATGATTTCATTTTAAAAAGTTAAAAACATGAAAAATGTTTCTTATTTTTCAAACTATTTTTAGTGATTTTTATTTATTTTTTGAAAAAATATATAATGTATTTACAATATATTATTATTATATAAAGGTATATATACATATGGATTTTGAATTTTATTTTGAATTGTTTATTTTTGCTCAATTATTCCAAATTTATATTTTATTTATTTACAACATAAAATTTGGAATAATAACATATTTTTATTTTATTTTTATGATGTATTTACATGGGTTAAATAAACAGGTTTATATACATATGTACATGGTATGTATACAAGGTGGGAAAGTGATTTTTATTTTATTTATGTTTTTCTGATTTTTATTTTAGTTTTATTTTTACAACTATGTACAAAATATGAGAAACACTTTTCTAATTTTTATTTTGAGGAAAATAAATTTTATTTATATACATGGGGGTATGTACATACATGATTGACCTTATCTCTCTCTACTTGGGTTCTTTTACAGTCATGCCCATGTTGAGCCCTCCCTTGGGATTAGCTCACTCAATATTTATTCTAAATATTTCCCTCTTTTTCTTGTGTTTCTTAATTCCTTTATTTTGATACAAAAACATGCTAATTATGCATATTTACATGATGCATGTGTTTTGGCAATTTATGATATTTATACTTATTTACATGGTATTTGGCTAAGGTTTCTAGCTAAAATAAAGGAATAAAGAGTGATGAATGGGGATTCATCACCCCCCTATACTTTACTTTTACTAGTCCCTTAGCAAACACTTGTTTGAAAAAGAAGTGCAAAAGAGAAAGAAAAAGAAAAAGAGGAGAAATCATGGTTGATTATTAAACTTTCCTTCATTAAATTGAAATATGGAGCTCAATCAGACCTTTGGATTATTAATTTGTCGGAACCTTAATTGGAATTAAGCTTAAAACTTAACAGCCTCTAAGTTCCACCAATCTATGGTCAAGACTCCTCAATAAACCAGATCAAAACAAGTCTACATACACAAACTCTAATGACCATGAATCTTTCCTTGTACGGTGTAAGTAATATGTAGCTCCCCACTGATGAATCTCGTATTCATCACTCTAAATCTCATTTATTAAGCTCAAATCCCTTAAAATCAACAACATTTTAGCATCTATTCTGCATACTTAGCATTCTTGCATGATTTCATAAAAATCACATTTTAGCACAAAAATCTGTACAAAATAAGAAGCCAAAAATCCAAGCCAAAAGTGACCTGTAAATAGCCTAACTTCCCGGATTTTTAACTCATTCATGCTAACTCCGAATGAATCAAAACCATTTCCACTGTGACACATCACTAATAAGAATAAAGGAAAAATAAAAAAAATAACTAACCCAAATAAATGGACCAAAAACTCAAACCCTAGTTTTAGGATTTCCGGACTAAAAGCCTCATATCTCCCTCACCTAGTGTCCGTTTTAATCCTACTTACTTTTGAACTAATGTACAATCAATTACCTTCAAAACAAGACCAAGTTCAAGTGAATCGGTGCTCATATGTGAAAGTTGGGTTTTGGGCCTCTTTTGTATATTGTATATTTTAGCTATTTTTGACTTAATATTTTATGTACAAAAAAACCAAAAAAATATATTGATGTGTATTTATTTGTCTCTGATTTATCATAATTTTTACGGATTTTTATCTTACCTAAAAATGACATAAAAAATACAAAACCCGTACATGGGATACCCCAAAAACTCACTTTGTGCAATGTACATGGGATACCCCAAAATCAAGGTGTTCTATGTACATGGGATACCCCAAAAACTCACTTTGTGCAAATGATCGATTTTGGTGTTGATGTCTTCATGAAAGTTGTATATCTCATCGAGACGAGCAAGTTTCGTGAATAAACTTTTTCGATCCTAGGTCGTTTACTATTTTTTCTTGATTTTACAAAATATTTACCTTCGGAATTTTCCGGTGCTGACACGTGGCAGCACCTAGTGCCGCCACGTGTCAGCCAATTTTGGCTTTATTTAAACTCATTTTGAAAAAAAATAAATAAATAAAAATAAAAAAATATATAAAGGGGACGCACGTGCTCCGCACGCGCGCCTCCCTTCTCTTCCTCTCTCCGACACGTGGCGCGACTGGCGCCGTCCGATCGCGCTTGATCGGACGGCGCCTGTGCGTCGTCCACCTCGAGCCCCCACTTTCCCTTTCAGCCGCCCGCTCCCCCGAAATCTCCGCACACCGCCGTGGTTTTCGCCGCCGCCGCCGCTAATCTCACCCTCACCAATCTTCCTCCTTCACGGATCCCCATCATATCGCCCTCGATCTCCTTCCATGCTCGACATCCTCCTATTTAAGAGCCTCGCCGTCCCTCCTCGCATTTCATCCGCCGATTGACGCTCGAAGGTATCGGCTGGAGGTGACAGCTCCAGTCCCGACGACGCGGCGAGATCCGGTCGTCCCGACGACCGTTGTAGTGCCACTCCCCCGGCGTACTGCCGTGCTCCGATTCAACGTCGAGCCCACGACGACGCCTTCGACCACCATCTCTATCTACTCCGCCTACCACCGCCGTTTATCTTCTTCGAAGACCATCAACTACGTCGGCAAAACTTCGTCTTCACCGCCTTCGCCATCTGCCGCGGGAGCACAACCAGTGAGCTCCTCCGCCTTCCTTGGCCAAACGCCCGCCACCACCAACGTCATTCAACTCCATCGACTCCACGCCAGGAACAGCCGACGACCACCACCGCGCCTTCATCTTCATCAACGACCCACGGCCGTTTGTCGGCCAACGACGTCATCTTCGCCGTCAACACCTTCATCTTCGCGCCATCATCGACTCCAGCAGATCATCTTCTCCGGCCGCAACTCCGTCAAAACCATCAACAGAGGCCCACCTCCGCTTCACGCCACCGCCGAGGCTGGACCGCACCTCCTCCGCCGTGACAGCAAGCTCCCGCCAGGAGCAAGGACCACCTCACCTCCGCCTCTCGCGCGCCACCGTCGAGGCTGGACCGCGCCTCCTCCGCCTGGGCAGCCCACGCCACCAGCAACCACGCTCCGCCACGCCACCGGGCGTGAGTCCTGAGACCCCCACGCGCGTGCGAGGCACGTGCGTCGGGGAACGTCATTCCCCCGGGTCACGTGCGTAACACGTGACCGCGGGGCAAATTGCTAAAGACCCCCCGAAGGTTCCCCTGTTTGCACGCCACCTCCTGCTCCAAGGGTCACGTGCCTGGCACGTGACCTCTTGGGATTTTTGCAGATATATCCCCAGTTATTTTGGTAATTACGAGTACACCCTCCCACTGCATTCTTTCTTTACATTTATTTACAATATTTGCACCTATACCCCTGTGTTTCCCCACATTTTTGGACTTCGTATCTACATTATTTAATTAATCTAAAAATAACATGATGTTTGTTAATTACTTCTCTACGCTTTGACATGTTGTGGGTATTTTTCTGATTAATGGTTAATTAATAGATAATTTTTCTTGAAATTTGCATATTTTACCCATTTTTGACTCTGAAATTCATAGACATTAACCTTTGCTCTAAAAATCCTCGAAAAATCACATATTGTAGAGTTAATTATTCCTAACATTGTGCCCAAAAAGATTTGCATTTGGATGCATATTTTGTCCTATAAAAATCATTTCGCATATTTCACTATTTAATTTTTAATAGGTATTAGATCTCACATTTTTGAGGATTAGGATTTTTCTGAGATCAATCATCTAGTGATAGATCTTAGATAATTTTGGTTCTCGAAAATAAGTAGGTTTGATATTTATTATAATTAAAATATTGAAATTCATTTTTTTTGCATTTAAAAATTCATAAAAAAATCATATTGCATCCAAAAATTCCAAAAAATTACAGTGCACTCGTTTCATCGTATTTTACATTGTGGTCGAATTTCATATTTTTCGGACATCGTTTGAGCATAATTTACATTTTAGTCCCTAAAATAAGGCCAAATTTGCATTTTACACCCTTTATTGCATTAAAAATTCTAAAAAAAGACCGCCTCGAAAACCGAACATGAACTTTGATAGAATTAACTCTAGGTTGTTCCTTTGCCTCCTTGTGATCGACCTTGGGACTTGCCCAAGTAAAATAAACATAAAACCACGATATTGAAACTTGAATAATTTATTTGTGGTTATTTTCTCGACTGATTCCGATTGCCGCCTACAACGCACTTTAATTATTTTCACACTCGACGATAAAAACAACTTCTTAAACAATGCATTTTCGGACTCGTCAGATGGCGCCATTGCCGGGGAGGCAAACGGCTTAGATTTTTGTCTAAAAATTTTTTATTCGGTTTTCCGCATTCGGGTAGTCTGACCCCCGAATTTTTCATTGTAAATTTCATTTTCCTGCAATTTATTTTCAGCCTTTATTTTTCATATATTTTTGAGTCACTCTCTTACATTTTCTCTCTTACTTGCGAGGTACCTTGTACGTGGAGCGATTTTTCAATAACCAACGCAACTTCACCGACTTTTGCATAAAACCGCAATTAATTTAAGATCGAATCGAGTCGTGAGAGAGTGTAGAGTCTAGGTTTTTAATTCCTGCATTTTTTACATTTTTGTAATTTTACAGCGGTGTCCGTTTGGACTCTCGCGTGTGTAGAAAGACCTCTGACTTTATTCTGTGGTGTGTCGTGGCCTGTTTCACTCTCCGGTGAGGGTGGGGCCTAACTTGAGTGGCGATTAGGATAGACCTGCACATACGGCTCTCAGAGCATTTATATTTTTTGCTTGTGCTCGTAGGATCTTAAGCCACACTGCACTTTAATTAAGATGCACATAGATCGTTCAACTTAGCCAAATTTAAATCAATTCTTCCCGCTAATAGAACTTTCTGCTTAGGTACGGTTTTTCCATCGGTTTGCACATCATATAGAATAATTTTTAAATTCTGTCTAGCATCCCATATGGAGATTGCGAGGATTCACTGTAAGTCTTCTAACTGAGCATTCATCATAGTTTTCCGCGTGCATCGGCTTTTCCCGAATTCCTCTCTCTTGTTTTATAACATAACTTTAAAGGAAATTGGGACTAGATGGTAGACGTGCATTTGTGCTCATCTAATTTTTCAGTGATCACCTCATTAAAATCGGGACTGTTAAATATAGCTGATCTTAAAGAATCCATAAAATCAAGAATTTTTACGGGAGAGCAACCCCGACCTTGGATGTTTTTATTTTTTCTGAGTGAGCGAGAGACGACACTTAAGGCTAGAGCCCAAATCCGAAATTTCAGCTTGCTAATTTTCTGCCAAGATTGATTTATCACCAACTAAAATTGAAAAGATAATAGCCGAACTCTTACGGCTTCATTGTGTGAGTTGGTGAATCCAGGGTTTGATTTGTGTTTGTATTGGTGTGCGTGAACCGATATCGAAGATCAACAACCGCACATCTATCCCATACAAACTTCTCTCTCATCTCTTGATTTTAATCCCATCATGGAAATCTTTCCAAATTTCAGATCCAACCCATCATTTCTCTCAACTCCTTCAAAAATGGCCGAACATCACTATGAAAACAAATCTGTCTCGGTTTGGCCCAAATCAGCTACATCCTCTTCTTTCAATAATCCTCCAACATTTGCGGGAAACTTCCACCCGCAGATGACCTCGGTCCCCCCATTGAATCCTTACTCAAGTCATCCAACTACACATGACCACCTACCATCTTGGACTAAACCGCCTTATTCTCAGTTTCTCGCCAATGAAACATTTCAGGATCAAAACCCTTTTAAGTCCCATGACTGGCAGAAAAACCAAACTCAGATGGAAGGAAATGCATTTAATGATCATGAGCGTTGGATTGACCACAACAAACCCCTCGTCAGACATAATGCTCATACAGAGGACTGGACTGAACTCCTAGACACATATAAACCCTGTATGCTGACTCCACAATATCAAGGTCTGACTAATCATGATCAAAGGATTGAACTCTACTCAGATCAAATACATATGCCTAGATCATATGAGCAGCCTCCTTCCATAATTATTGAGGAGATATTTTCTAAAAATAATGATCATATTTTTGATGTTCCAAGAAACTCTCCTCTCCGCACATACAGGAAAATGGAAGAAGAAATCATTGAACAAAAACCGAGTGCTCCCAGGATTGATCATGAACAGAATTGTGAGGATGATGTTTCAAGGATAAAAACAAGATTTGAATTGATGGAGGATAGATTTCAAAAATTTGCCGACCGAGTAATCTCATTCTATGGTGGCTCGGATATAAAAATGAATGAGGAAAGGATTGGATCCCATGATAAAAATTTTGAGGATATTCAAAGACCTAGGGATGATTCAAACATCAATACTTCTGCTCATTATTTCCCTAGAAATGCTTATGCCCCTAACCTTTACTCTGAACATCAAAACCCCTGCTCATCTGAGGAACACATCACATCCCCACACCACACAGAAAATACCAAAAAAATGGGAATATTCAAAAATACCCAAAAAATCAAAAATCTAGAAAATCTTGTAAAAATTGAATCTGAAGCAGACCTGAGGAATTTGGATCCTGCTTTGCGGGAAGCACTAGAAAAGCATTTGATTTTTGAACTTCCCATTATAAAGGCCATTGAACACTTCCCCGACCTTAAGAAATTTTTAACGGACAGATTAATTGTCAAAAAGACGGGACGGATTAGAACAAAAACCGAAAGACATATCATGGCCTCCTCCTTGGTGTTGAGGAGAAAAATCAAGAGCCGCATAGTGAAGCGGTTGCCCAGATTTGACTGTAGAATAAAAGACACAATTTTCACCCATGCCCGAATTGATGATGACACACCGATCAATATCCTCCCGACCTCTATATTCCACGAACTCAAACTCGGACCAATCAGGAAAATACGAGAGATTGTTCAATTGGCGGACCGATCAATAAAACGGTCGAGAGGAATCATTTCTGTCATCATGATATTCCAAGGTGCTCCGCTCAAAATGGAATTCACAATCATTGATATTGATCATCAAGGAGAGTTCACCCAGTCTCCAATTATTCTTGGAAAACCATTCTTAGCATTGTCTAAGGCAATTATTGATTGTGAGACTCGGCAAATAAATTTCACGGCATTGGAAGCATTTCGAGTTGACACAGTCTTTGAGGAAACACGATTTTTTGAGGCAACTCATAAAGTCCCCAACAACCACACACATAAAGAGGTAGAAGAGCCCTACCCCGCTACGACACCTGAGATAGCGGTGGTTGTTGAGACCATTGGTTTAGAGAATCTCCCCAGTCTTTCAACTCTCCCGGATCTCAAAATAGAAAAATCCTTCTACTACGATCCTGAGACATATGCATGGTCGCACCCTGGAGCAACATACTCTGATTATCTTGACCAAATCCTCCCAAATCGAGAGTGCACCGACATCCAGGAGACTAAAAACAAATCTGCAGCACAAACACCGACCAAGGAGAAGAACAGTAATGGCTACTCATCTGGATACTCAAGTGAACCGACAACTTCACGAAATAAGAAAAAGAGAGTTAGATTTGACCTTTCGGAAGAGGAAATTGATGATCCCTCATCAGGTCCGGAAAAGGTAATCTACATGAGTGAAGTCTATTCGGCAGCTCTAAAGCCATATCTTCGCAAGGATCCAACATTCGATTCTCGTTGGACAACTCTCGTTCCTAATTATTACTCATCCAAAGTTGATGCTCCTACCTTCCACAAGTACACTGGAATTATATCTTATGAGCTGACTGAGATCGGAGCATCTGAAGATTTATTTGAGGATAAACCGATTGATCTTAAAAAAGAACGAATTTTGAGAAAACAATTGAAGGAACAAAAAGAAATGAATATATGGAGTATGTCCACTTTCAAATACTATTCCTCTGAGGATAACTCTGATGATGGCTACCTTTCATCTGACTCAAATAATTCATCTACTATCCATCATGATTTTTCTGAGGATGACACTGATAATGGTGGGAAATCATATGCTTCATCTCCGTCTCATCATTACGATCTCCCACCACAGGCTCACAAGAAGATCAGCCGTAAACCGCCTTAATCATCGGTCTAATGGATAAACCGATTGATCTTAAAAAAGAACGAATTTTGAGAAAACAATTGAAGGAACAAAAAGACATGAATATATGGAGTATGTCCACTTTCAAATACTATTCCTCTGAGGATAACTCTGATGATGGCTACCTTTCATCTGACTCAAATATTTCATCTACTATCCATCATGATTTTTCTGAGGATGACACTGATAATGGTGGGGAATCATATGCTTCATCTCTGTCTCATCATTACGATATCCCACCACAGGCTCACAAGAAGATCAGCTGTAAACCTCAGAAGTAATTAAGAAACAACCTCCCTCAACCCGGTAATTCTAATGCCTCGGTCTAGCAACTCTTTCCTCGAGAAGCGGGGTATTCCCTTCTAAGTTCTAGTACAACCGGTTCAAGAAGAGGGGGAAGAAGAGAATGGATCATGGCCAGTGTAGCCATGTATCCTTGGGAGCTCTAACCAGTGTAGCTGAGTCTCCCGCTGCAAGCTTCATGAGATGGTAATGTATAACATAAGCTTTTGCTTTATTTGACTATATACACTCCGGTGGGATTATTAAATTTTCAATCTGACCCACCACTTTTTTGGAGTTCTTTTCTTTCTGCACATTTTTTTTCATGTGCATCTGTACAACATTTCTACATGGTGCATCATATATACAAGGAGTTTTTCCTCTTGAGTCAGTAGACTATCCCTCTTTTGAAGCTTTATTGCAATCCACAGCTTTTGTCTTTAGACTTCATAACCACCAGACCAAGTTGAGACGCACTTCCTTCACTATAAGAAGAAGAGAGGTTCCACCTAGAAGTACTACCCTCATATGCTACCCCAAGTCAAAGGAAACTTCCTCCTCACCACCTCATCCATGGAGAGCTATGTGTAAAGTGCTGGTGCAAGTAAAGCCATTGTCTCTGAGAGTAATGCGTGTGTTGTTAAGTGCTCTACTTAGGCTCATCAAGATGACATATGCTCATAGCCTAGTGGACTCAAAGAATTAAGTCCCAATGGACCTGAAAAGTCTCAATCCTAAGCCCTATAAGGTTCCTCTTATTATTAGGTGGATTAATGTCTTAACCAAGCTCCATTTGTCAATTTAATTCCAGGCTAGTTTAAATGTCAACTATGATTTGGAAAAACTGTAAAAGTATTTACAAATATGCAATTTACAAATATTTACACATGTACAAAATTTTTGAAAAATATTTGAAATCATGGATGTATGCATGAATGCGAAGTTTTGCAAAATATTTACAAAAATTTACACAAAGTTTCTGCAAACTTTTTGTTTTTCAAACATTTTACAAAAATTTTGTACTATATACATAAATTTTGATACGAAAATATTTACAAGCTATTTACACAAAAATATTTTACAATCATTTGTACAAAAATAATTTTTATACATAAATAGGTATGTGCAGGATGAATTTTATGTACAAGGGAAATTTTTAAGATTTTTAGCCATTTTTATTTATTGACATACTCACACAAAGTACGAGTTATGGATAAAATATATATGAAATATATACACCCCCCCTACACTTAGCTCGAACGATGTCCTCAGAGTGATCAAGAGCGATGAAGAAGACATAACTCGTGCTTAGTATAGGGAAGTGAAAAGGAATGGTATATACAAGACTGAAGAGAAGACTCGGTGTTTCCCCCTATACTTACGATCAAGTCATCCTAAGTATAGCAAGCTGTACATGAAGGGAAATCCGAGTGGAATGATGCACAGGGTCTACCCCCCCATACTTAGGGTGAAATATCCCTAAGTATAGGCATCAAAACATGGGTAGAAAGAATCAATAGAATACTCGAAGATCCTACATCCCCCTATACGTAGGGTAAAGTACACCCTAAGTATAGCATAATCATAAGATGAGAAAAGGGATGTGGGACTAAAGAATAGAGTGATATGGACAACTGGATCTATACAAGTCGGAAGAACAGTAATAATCAGGCGTGAGATGCAATAGATGTGAGTCAAGAGACCACATCTCACGCAAAGTGAATAGGGGCAACATCAACAACCCGCGGCTCATGATCTAGGTATGGCTTGAGCCGCTGGCCGTTCACTCAAAAGGTAGCATCAGAAGACAACTTAGATATATCAATACTCCCATTGTCATGTACCTTTCTAACCAAATAGGCTCCCTTCCATTTGCTCTGTAGCTTCCCTGGAAATAGACGAAGCCAAGCATCAAACAACCATACTCTCTGTCCTGGCTCAAACTGCTTGTGGCTGATGTGAGAATCATGCCACTCCTTCACTCTCTCCTTATAATGTAGGCTGTTTGAAAAGGCGGTATTACGAAGCTCCTCAAGGGCTGCTAACTCTGCCCTCCTCTGATCTCCTACACTCTATGGATCCAAAAGTATATCTGCAACAACCCAAAGTGACCTATGTCTCATTTCAACAGGTAAATGGCATGGCTTTCCATAAATGAGGCGAAAGGGAGATATACCCAAAGGAATCTTGAAAGATGTCCGATATGCCCATAAGACCGAGTCCAAAAGCTATGACCAATCCTTTCGGTCAGGGCGGATGACTTTCTGCAATATAGTCTTGATCTCCCTGTTCGACACTTCAGCAAAACCATTCGTCTGAGGATGGTATGGAATGGCAACTCGATGGTCTATGCTGAACTCGCTAGCAAGGGCCTTTACCTTGTCGTTGACGAAATGAGACCCCCCGTCAGATATCAACACTTGAGGGACCTCGAAATGTGAAATGATATTCTTCCTCAAAAATATGCAAACAATCCTAGCATCTGCGGTTCGGGCGGGGATGGCCTCAACCCAACGACTCACATAATCGACGACCAACAGAATGTACTCAAATCCCTGACTCCTAGGGAATGGACCCATGAAATTGATACCCCATGAGTCAAAAACCTCACAGAAGTGTATGGGCTGCATCGACATCATATCACGTTGTCCACAAGTGCCCATCCTCTAACAGTCAGTATACCTTTTCACGAACTCATCAGACTCCTTGAAGAGAGTAGGCCACCATAGGCCGGATTGGAGCACTTTCTGTGCCGTTCTCCTCCCTGAGTGATGTCCTCCTGCCTCAAGCTTGTGGCAGTAAGTAAGGACGCTGTGGTGCTCCTCCTGAGGAATGCACCTATGCCAGATACTATCCCCTCCCTCGTGGTAAAGGACGGGATCCTCCCAATGGTAAAACTTGGCCTTCGCGAGGAAGGTCTCAAGTTTCTACCTGGGCCAATCTTGTTGAACTTTCTTGGCAGCAAGATAGTTCACAATATCGGCATACCATGGGAGCGAGGTGATAGCAAGGATCGCCTCATCTGGGAAGGTCTCATAAATAGGCTCAGTCTGCTCAGAATCCTCAAGATACTCCAATCGGGAGAGATGATCCGCCACCACATTCTTGACTCCAGGCTTATCCTTAATCTCTATATCAAACTCCTGGAGTAGAAGGATCCATCTGGTCAATCTAGCTTTGACATCCTTCTTTGCCATGAGGTACCTGATGGCGGTATGATCAGTGTAAATGGTCACTCTAGATCCAATGATGTAAGATCTGAACTTATCTAGGGCAAAAACTACAGCTAGCATCTCCTTCTCAGTGACCGTATAGTTCCGCTGCACGACATCCAGTGTACGGCTAGCGTAGTGAATGGCAAATAGGACTCCATCCCTCCTCTGTCCCATCACGGCCCCTACGGCAAAATCGGAGGCGTCCGTCATGATCTCGAATGGGAGAGACCAATCAGGTGGCTGGAGAATATGAGCCTCTATAACACAGATCTTGAGAGTCTCAAACGACGATAGACACTTATCATCTACAAGGAACTCGGTGTCTTTCGTCAACAGATCAGTCAACGGTCGGGCAACCTTGCTGAAATCATGAATGAAGTGTCGGTAGAAACCGACGTGCCCCAGAAAAGACCGTAACTGCCGCAAGTTGGATGGTGGATTGAGTTTTCTAATGACATCAACCTTGGCCGGATCCATCTCCATGCCCTTGCTGGAGATGATATGGCCAAGCACCGTCCCTTGAGTCACCATGAAGTGACTCTTCTCCTAAGACAACACACGGTGAACCTCTATGCATCGTTGAAGGACTCGGTCTAGGCAGTCAAGACAAGAGTCGAATCTGTCGCCGTAGACCGAGAAATCATCCATGAAGACCTCCAAGCACTCCCCCACCATGTCTGAAAAGATGGACAACATGCATCTCTGGAATGTCGCCGGAGCATTGCACAATCCAAATGGCATGCGTCTGAAAGCATATGTCCCGAAGGGACAGGTGAAGGTGGTCTTGTCCTAGTCCTCGGGCGCGATGGCCACCTGATTATAGTCGATGTACCCATCCAAGAAACAGTAATGGTTCTTCCCTGCCAACCTCTCAATAATCTGATCAATAAAGGGCAGGGAGAAATGATTCTTCTTAGTGGCCTGGTTCAGTCGTTTGTAATCCACACAGACCCGCCAAGAAGAGGATACCCGGGTAGCGATCTCCTCTCCAGACTCACTGATAACTGTAGTGATGCCCGTCTTCTTGGGCACCACATGCAACGGACTGACCCACTTGGAGTCGGAGATGGGGTAGATAAAATCGATGCTCCACCATTTCGAGATCTCCTTCATGACAACCTCTCGAAGATTCGGGTTCAGCCGCCGCTGGAACTCACGCGACGGCTTTGCCTCCTCCTCGAGATAGATATGGTGGGAGCACAGAGCCGGACTGATCCCCTGGAGATCGGCTACACTCCATCCTATCGTCTTGTGGTTATTTTCAAGAACCCCCATCAGACGAGATTCTTGCTCTCCAGTCAGATCAACGGAAATAATGAGTGGGGTACATCTCATGCTCACCCACAAGGAACCTATACTTCAGCGATGCTGGTAGCGGCTTCAGCTCTGGACAAGTAGGTGCTGGCGGATTTGGCTTCTGAAGAATCCGAGTGTATGCTGCCAAATCTGTACGGGAGAATGAGAAACTCTCGCTTACAAACTGGATCTGGAGAAGGCTGCTCTACTGGTCTGTCTCTGCTCTGCTCAGAATCAACCTCCTCTCTAGTTGTAGCTCAGTGTAAGTCAGAACACGGTGTCAAATCATCAAACTCAGCCCAATCAATATCTGACTCTGAGGGAACTATATCGGACTCACAAAAATCTGTCTCGCGGTTGGGAACCGGGATCTACACCCTAAAAAGTATCCTGGACGAGGAATGCTCTCGCTAAGCTCTCCTCTGCTGGCGTCTCTACATCAACGAACTCTGAAGGTGAGAGGATGGCATGTGCGACTGGATCTACCCAAACTACCTCGTCATCTGTGATCACAAAATCACAGTCCTGGTGGATGTCTCGCCCTGCCTCTGTCATCTGCTCTGAATCTGTGGTCGGTTCTGAGCAATCTGAATCTCTGGCTCTAGTCTCCTTGACTGTCTCTATTTGTATACTCTCACCCTCGACGTGAAAGTACACCTTCCCGCTATCATGATCGAACACTGCCTTTGCTGTGGCCAAGACGGGCATCCTAAACTGATGGGTGTATCGGTCACTGACTCAGGGGATCTCCATGTCCAACACAACGAGGTCCACGGGGAATTTCAGGGCCCTGAATCGTGAAGACAACGTCCTTCAGCAACCCCTTTGGCCTCTTGACAAATCGATCAGCAAACTGAAGGACCGTCCTGCTCTGACGGAGAGTGCCCAACTCGAAGTGGTCGAGAAGGGCTGCCGGAAGTAGTTTGATCGAAGAACCGCTGTCTAATAGAGTGCGGTCGAACCCTCTGCTCATGAATGTGGCATCTGACATACGGGGCTCCTGCATCTGGCCTCTTGGTTGGCCGACGGTTCTGTATCACGAAACAAGTGGCACGAGTAAGCACATGGATCTCAAACTAATGGTTCCTCCTTCTTTCTCCTAACTGTGGTCCTGTCTCTGAGTGATCTCTAGAGTAGAGGGATGTGCTCCAAGGCCTCCTGAAGAGCTCAGCTGGATATGGAATCGATCTATCATCTGCTGGCTGAAACTCTATCTAGTGACTCTTTTTTGGATTTTCTATTTGCTTCCCCTTTGCATGTGAAGTGCTCGTGGAAAGGGGATCAAGGGTCCTTCTCAGATGAAGGACTATAAGAGGGCCTGGCATGCTCATGAACAGTAGAATCCACACAAACATCATCAATCAACGCATGTAGATCCGAAAAGAACAACCCTTTCCTTTATTTCCAGAAACGTCCTGAGATACATGTATAGATGGAAAAACAATAGGACTAGCAGAAGTAGTGGTGGCCTCAGTACCACCCTCGGCATGTCGTCTCGCGGCATCAGTACCGCGTTCTGGCTCAGCAACTTTGGTGGCGTCAGTACCACCTCCTCCAACTGGTGAAATGACGGCATCAGCACTGTCGGCTAGATCAACATCCATGGTGGCATCAGTACCACTGTCATCATCTCTCGTGACATCAGTACGCGCTCTCCTCGCCTGGCGCCCTAGAAGTGGCGTGGGGTCGTCGCTCAGACGAGGCGCCGCCTGCTGGCATCCTACCGCTCCCAAGTGTAACAAAATCAACATCAAACATGTATGCATAAAAATCACCAAATGAATCACTAGGAGTGGTAATCTCTGTGAACTCTACCTGCTCAAACTTCCTCTTCAGGTTGTTCGGATTCGGCTCATTCTGGGCAGGGATGGCGGCCTTCCCTCTCACGATCTCCCGCATCTCCTGGCGGAACTCGTCCATCTCCCGTCTAAAGGTAGCTGCTGCTCAGTCATGAGGCAGGCTAAGTCGTCTAAGGCAGGGTTCTCATAGGCTGGCCCATGAGAACCTGACGGGTGGCCTCACTAGTAGTGAGGCTGCTGCTGTGGCTGGTGCAGGTGAGAGGGGTATTGCTGCGGCTGATGCTGCTGCTGAGGAGGCTGATCACGCCTCCAAGAATGTCCCTACTGATAGGGACGAGGACCATACTGCTGCTGTGGCTTGGATGACTGCTGCTGGAGACTGGGGGCTGCTGGTGCTGCTCTCGCTGATGGCTGTACTAGCCACCTTGAATTGGAGGCTGCTGTTGGGAGCTGGCACCTCTGGCTGACCAAAGGAATCCGGGATGGTCTCGTCGAATACCGGGCTGGGGTTGGTCGTACCAAATCCCGTTGACATCCATCAGCGGCTCTGGCTCGTAAGGGGGTGGCGAGAGTACTGCCAGGGGCTGATTCGGCTGGTAGACCACCATCTTAGTGTCCTGAGATGGTGGTGACTGGTAGTAAGGCTGCAGCTGCTGGTACGGCTCCGTCTGTACAAGGTGAATCTGTCTAGGCTGGCTAGAGCGCTGGGACAAGCTGCCGCTGCTTCTCGGATCTCCTCGTGCCTGAAGACGGGGCTGAGAAGCCGTCTGTGCCTCCTGGAGACACATGACATGTGTCTTCAGATTACTCAGCATCTGTGCCATCTGATCCATCTGAGATATGCTCTAGCATTGCTTCTTCTCTATCAGCTCCATCCAGTCCAGCTTCTCGCTGATGATACCCATGTCGGCGACTGTGGACTCGGCATGTGTGGCTGCCGCTGATGAAGTGGAAGGACCAGCGTCGACCCGTGCTATCCTCTGAAACTGCATGGACTGTGGATGGGGGCGTCCCTGAGTGTAGAGTCGGGTCTGGGACATCACTGTGTAATTCTCGGCCATGTCCTCGTAGATGGCCCAGACCTGATCCTCATCCTTGACGAAGTAGGAACCGCCACAAGAAGCGTTTACCAGGCCCTGCAATTCTGGTGTCAGCCCGCTGAAGAAGCTCTAAACTAGGTTTGGCTTCGTGATGTCGTGGTGCGGGCATCTGTCGGTCAGCTCTCTGAACCTCTCTCATGCCTCGTGAAACTGCTCGTTGGGGAGCATGGAGAAGTTGCGGATCAGGGCCCTCGCTGCATTCATCCGCTCGAGTGGATAGTACTTGTTCAAGTACTCGGTGCAAAGCTGCTCCCAGGTGTAAATAAACTTCCCCAAATGCTTCAGCCAGGTGGCTGCTCTATCAGCTAGTGAAAAGGGGAAGACGATCATCCGGATGGTGTCCTCGTCCACCTGTCGATCGTGGTCGGTGCTGCAGATCATCAGAAACTCCTGGAGATGCAGATGGGGATCCTCAGTGGCGAGCCTGTGGAAGCGGGGGAGAAGCTGAAGTGTGTTCGGGGGGAACTTGAAGTCCCCCACGATAGCCGAAAGTACCACCCAGCTGTGGGTCTGAGTCGATCCGGGGTTGTGCAACTCTCGCATCGATCTCGGCTGCTCTGCTGCTGCTGTGGCTACTGGCTGATCGGGGTCCCTGCATCCATTGGCTCACGGCTGCTCTCTCTGCTCTCGGAGCCGCTCCATCTCTCTCCTCATCTCCACCATGAAAGACCCATGATCTCGTATCTGTCTCTACATCGTCTCAAGGGAGGCTAACATGGTGGTGTTGATCGCACCCTGGTCCAGAACGTAAATGGTCGTCTCCGGCCTCTGACCCTCGGTGCGATCCTCGCTGCTGGCCATGGTCTCTGCAAAGGCAAAAGACCCAAACTCAGGTGCCGAAATATCATCTGTCTGTTGACTCGCATCTTGCACTGGCATCTCAGGACAGGAAGAAGGGTGGTCAAGGGAGAACATGGCGGAATCGAACTCGGGTTCGGAGAGCGGGTCTGGGCTCTCACAAACCAACCTAGATGAACGAGCTAGAGTGCTGAAAAGCGGTGCAGCCAGAGGCTGTCTAAAGGACCTCCTGCCCATCATCTCGATCTAGCAAGTCTGGCGGATGAGATCTGGGAAACAAACACGATGAGCAATCAAATCCCGGATTCACCTACTGCACGTTGAGCTGAATCCGTAAGAGCTCGGTCAATTATCTTGTTGATTTTATTCAGGTGATCATGTCAGGATATCAGGGCGGTTACGTGAACTGATAGGAATCTAATACGCCAACCAGACTGTCCCGTATAAAAGGCCGGTAGTCTGATCGGGGCTCAGATGTGGCTCTAGCCTAGTGTGCGGGTCACTCTCTCGTGCAATCAAACCGGACAATGAGGGGGTTGCTCTCCCCAAGATAGATTTTTAGGTGAAGTGTCTTTTAGGATCAAGTTTGTTTAGCAGTCCCAATTTTATAGTTTTTGTTTTTAGGTATTTTTCAGATCAAACAATGCCTAATGAATTTTTCGGTTCTTCTGATTATTTTAAGTCCAAAAACTGGGGGAGAAGACAAAAAAGTCGATGCGCGGGAATCAATGATGCATATAGAGTAAGAAATGCGTACCTGTCTCCAACAGTCTACATGCAGGGTGATCTGCGCATAAAAAAAAAGAAAGAATATAAACTACCTGTATGATGCACGCGAAAACCGGCCATTAGCAAAGCAGTTCTACTCGTGAAGAACAATAGCCGGGTACTCGAGCCTAGGTCCGGAGTCCTATCTTGGGAGTCACTCGGTGTCTGCCACAACAGATCCTGCACGCGTTGTATGTGACTCCTCAAGGCACGTGGACTAGAGCTTAAATAGTCCGGCTTTTTCTTGGTGATTTAATTAATTAACTCCAATTATCGATCTATAGGAACAAGTAGATAATTAGGGATTTGGCCTTAATTAATTACGCCACAATCAAAGAAAACTCCTAAGCTAGGGCTAAAACCGTGTAAATCAAATGAGCAGTAAATAAACGGTCAAAAATCTAAAACCGTGAAAAGCCACGAAAATCTCGGTGAGGTCCCCGAGCACACCGGTGCTCGGTGAAACAGACCCCGAAATCTACCAAGTGTCCAAGTCTGTCCCTGTATTATTACAGATTAATAAATCTGCAGAAAAATAAACTAATCTAATCTAAACTAAACTACGGTTATTTTGCGGCTATTCCACGGCTCCCGAACTTCGTCTCTTCCTCCTCGCACTCTCTTGCGGCTTCGTAGAGAAAGAAGCCGCCTCCGACCCCCGCGGTTGCATCAGCTTCCGAAGAAGCCGCCTCGGTCCTCGGACCCTCGCAAGAAACTAAACCAAAGTGTTAGTCTAGAAAAAAATATTATAAAACAAGTCAGATAAAATATATACAAATATCTACAAAAAACCACAAAAAAGAAAGCCACGTAAAAATCGAAAACGACTACTAACCGTGCTCCTTGGCAACGACACCATTCTGATGAGCCGAAAAACCGCAAGCGACTAAGGGATATAAATAACTCAGGTCGTTGCAACCTTAATCACTCGCAAATCGGTCAATCAAGAAAATGTAAGACCACCAAACATAGATAATCAAACAATAAAACCAAGAGTGATCATCGCTACTTTTATTAACCTGGTATAGCGACCAGGGTCGAACTCAAGGAGCATGGGATGGCCTTGCGGCCTACGAAGTAGTCAGAGTCGAAAAATAAAGAGGAAAATATTTTTGGTGGATTTTAATTTGTTTAATTTTTTTTATGTTTTTGATTTTATAAGGAAATGTAAAAACTCGCAACTTCAACAATTATTAAAAATACTAAAAAATACACAGAAAATTCCAATAAAAATGTTTTTATGTTTTTTAGGTTTTTAAGTGTTTTTGGTGAATTTTTCAGAATTTTTCAATTTTTGTTTAATTTTATAAAAACCAAGAAAGAGGAAAATATGGGCTACTGTGCAACCAGACTTGAAAGATCAATTAAAAATATAAAATTAATCTATAAAAGTCTTAAGGCAATTTTTATGAAAAATATTGTAAAAACTAAACTACAGAAAAAGAGTTTGCATTTTTCTGATTTTTATAGAATTTTTTAGAATTTTTATAAGATTTTTCGGGTTTTGTAATTTTTAAGGGTTTTATAAATTCAAATAAGCTCAAAATTGGATAGAAGCTAAAAAACATTAAAATTAACTATACCTAATTTTTTTTAGAATTTTTAAAGAAGTTTTTATTTTTTCTTTGATTTTATTTTTCAAACAGTAAAAAAAATACGTATTTTTGACTTTTTAAAAATAGTAAAAAGCCTAAAAAATGTCCCAAAAATTTAGGAAAATTTTTACACAGTGACAGGAGCCATATCCAAATTTTACCTAATTTGGATTTAATTTGATATTTTATTAAATAAAAATAAGGCATACAGTACACAGGGACCTAAATGCAAAGAAACATAGATCTAGAGGCTTGATCGTAACACGTGTGAAAACTTTAGGGGAAAAGGCGCAAAAAGCCCAGATATTCAGCACATGTTTAATAAAAACCACGCACATGGGTATAACTGCAAATATCAAAAACTAATTTCTTTTCATAACATGCATAAACCCCAAGCCCATACATGCAAAATATCCAAAATCTCACGTGACGAAGCACGTTTTCTACGTATACAGGGACTAAAATGCAAATAAGCTAAACATCGAAGTCCAATGTGCAAAATATCCAAAATAAAAACAACGTACAAAAATATTTACAGGACTAAATAGTAAAAACAAAAGGACAGGGGCCTAAGTGATATTACCCCGTTATTTAGGATCCGATGGATGAGGGCGTGCCACGTGGAGATCCGATGGCTGTGGTGTGTGGCTAACCCTTTGCTGGATCGACGCTCCAGATGAGCTCCTGATCAAGATCCGACGGTCGAGGCTGCCCGAAGAACGAAAGGCGAAGATCTAAACTAGGGTGACGCTCGATCCGACGGTGGTAGAGGGTCCTTAATGAACTGGCCACCGGCGAACTTTGTCGGCTCGCTACGGGTGCGTGGGACCTCCTCTTGAGCTGCTGAGATATGGAAGATGAAGCTCGGATGCTTCCGCAACTGCTGGGCACCTCCGATGAGTCCGAGAAGCTCCAGGGAGCTCCGGCGACGGCGGAGGAGCAAAGCTCCTATGCTCGAACGCGCTGACCCTCAGATGGGTCGCTTTGACATGCAAAACAACACAGCGAGACTACTGGGTCGAGGGCAAAGTGCCTCGACCTGTCAGGGGGATGGTCGGATGAGTCGAAGCGGAGACCTCCGGTGAGGCGATGGCGAGGGAGGTCCGATTCTTGGTTCCTGGGCGAACCAAGTTGAACGAATGGGTGAAGAAGATGGGTAGGAGTCTCGTGATCGTGAATGGATGGTCCGATGGTCGAATGGGTTACTGAGATGGCGTGAATTAACCGACGACTGCCGGCGGCGCGATTTGGGCGAAATCTAAAATTAAACGATCCTAGGGGAAATCGAAGATACCTGATGGATGAGGTCGACTGGGGGTAAGATAAGGAAGCTCCTGGGTCTTAGACTCAAGGGGTCGTCGGGTCCCGAGGCTCAGGCGCACCTCACGGCGGCGCACGATGAAGGGCTCGCCGAATCAGTGGCTGGGGACACCTCCTCCTCACTGCGACACGACCCTCGGCTAGCTGTCACTCTAGGGAAGGTAGTGGAGGTCCTGGGATGGAAAGGCGGAGCCAATGATAGCGGGGAATGTGCGGCGGAGGTGCGGTCTTATATTGCTTGGGGTCCGGCAAGAATGGGTCGGGCATGCAAATCGGAGCTCGGATCCCTAGGAAGAATCATTGGGCGTGGATCAGGAATGGATCTAGTATAATCAGTGCCCGGGGTTTGAGTGGATGGTGATCGGATCATGCTGGGAAAATTAGGCGAAGTCAGGTCGGGAGCAAAGATCCGAGTCTGGTGGTCCTGGGGGGAGTGTTGACCGGGGGTCAACAATCCCCCGTGGACCAATGGGAAAAATCCGTGCTTTTATTATTTGTAAATTCAATTAAAATTAGTAAATGATTTTATTTTAAAAAGTTAAAACATGAAATTTTTTCTTATTTTTCAAATTATTTTTTAGTGATTTTATTTATTTTTTGAAAAAATATATAACGTATTTACAATATATTATTATTATATACAGGTATATATACATATGGATTTTTGAATTTTATTTTTAATTGTTTATTTTTGCACAATTATTCCAAATTTATATTTTATTTATTTACAACATAAAATTTGCAATAATAAGGTATTTTTATTTTATTTTTATGATGTATTTACATGGATTAAACAAATAGGTTTATATACATATGTACATGGTATATATCCAAGGTGGGAAAGTGATTTTTATTTTATTTTTGTTTTTCTGATTTTTATTTTAGTTTTGTTTTTACAACTATGTACAAAATATGAGAAACAGTTTTCTAATTTTTATTTTGAGGAAAAGAAATTTTATTTATATACATGGGGGTATGTACATACATGATTGACCTTATCTCTCTCTACTTGGGTTCTTTTGCGGTCAGGCACATGTTGAGCCCTCCCTTGGGATTAACTCACTCAATATTTATTCTAAATATTTCCCTCTTTTTCTTGTGTTTCTTTATTCCTTTATTTTGACACAAAAACATGCTAATTATGCATATTTACATGATGCATGTGTTTTGGCAATTTATGATATTTACACATATTACATGGTATTTGGATAAGGTTTCTAGCTAAAATAAAGGAATAAAGAGTGATGAATGGGGATTCATCAATGACTCACTGATAAATATCCTCATGACCTTTGTGTTTGACAAGCTTAAACTCAGGTCAATCAGAAAGTCAAGAGAGATCGTTCACTTGGCTGATTGATCTATAAAACGATCGAGAGGAACCATTTCAATCATCATTACTTTCCAAGGTGCTCTACTCCAGGTAGACTTCACGGTCATTGACATTGAACACCAAGGAGAGTTTACCCAGTCTCCTATTATTCTCGGGAAGTCGTTCTTAGCCTCGGCTAAGGCGAATATAGATTGTGAGACTCGGGAGATCGATTTCATAGCAATGTGAGCACTCTGACCTCACCCATTCTTTGACACACTATACTCTAAGGTAACCCACAAGGCTGTTGACAGTCGTGACTATCGAGAGGAAGATGAGTCCCACCTCTCTGTTATACATGAGATACCGACTGTCGAGACGACCATTGGATCAGAGTTTCCCCACACTTCATTGACTCCTACTGCTTGCATCACTCCTAATGCCAAGACTAAGGAGATCACTAGCACCTCCCCGAGATGTGTGTTGACCATTCAAGAATATTACAATCTATATGGTGACTCATCTGATGAGGAACCCATGGTCAGCACCGCGCCACATCTCGAACCTTCAAAACAGACAACCAGGATTGAATGGAACCCATCTAAAAACACGGATGGTCCTTACTCTAGTCGGTTATCCAGTGAGAGGAAGTCGAGGATTGATTCCTCGAGGTGTTCCTCTGAACCCCTCAAGCGCATCACTCTCCTATCCCTCTCAATGATCCGGGGTCTAGAAAACTGACTAAGAAAGTTTGCTTCAACATACTGAAGAAGGAATTTTTGGAGGAATCCTCATCAGGTTCGGATGAGGTTGTTTATATGAGTGAACTCAGTTTGACTGTTCTTAAGCCATATCTGAGCAAGCATCCGTGTGTCAGCCCTCGTTGGATGATCCCTTCACCTCACTATTATTCATTTTAGCATGATTCCGACAACGACACATATGTATATTATCCATCTGCTCGCTCTCGTAAGAAGGTTCGCCACAGACCTTCTTGATCCTTTTATATTCTCACTCCTCCTTGTATATATTTTCTTTCCCTCCCTCCTCCCCAGTGATTCGAATCACTTGCCCCAGCTCTATATAGTTTCATTTTATGGCTATACTTTGGATGACCAGATCTTAAATGTAGGGGGGAGAGTGACTCGAGTCTCTTCACCATTCTCTGTACATTCTCCAGATATCATCGGTTCTCACAATCACTTCTGTCCTAGACTTAGGCTGACCAGAGCCTAAGTATAGGAGGAACCGATGCAAGTCATGTGTACATATTCATCCATTTCCCCTCTTGACCTCGCCCACCCCATTTTTGATCTTCTTCTACACTTAAGTTGCCAAAGCCTAGGTGTAGGAGGGGATTGACTTCTATACTTTTTGTTATTTTAGCTCTCCTATGCTTAGCACAAGCTATGCTTCTTCGCTTCTCGTGCTCTGAGGACATAGCACATGCTAAGTATAGGGGACGTGTATATATTACATATATACCTTACCTATAACTCGTACTTTCACGTATTTTTGTATATATTATGCAAGAATTATGGAGTGGGTAAAAATTGAAAAACTTTTTGTAAAATACATGTATACTTATATAGTATGTATATTGTATAATGTGTATAAACTTGTAGAATTATTGTAAAAGAAAACTTTTGTAAAAATTTGTTGTAAAATAGGAGGTATACCAACAAAACACAACAAAAAAATCAGGCTTTATATTTACTTTTGAATATCATCCTTGCATTCAAAAAAATATGTCTTGCACTTTATTCATCCACGTTGCATGTCATCTATATAGCATCTCATTTGCATATCTAGCATTTGCTAACTGAAAACTTAGTGGGTTCTGAACCAAGTTATGAATAGACATCGAGGATGGATTTGATTGACATTAATCTACCTAATTTCAGAGGAACCTTATAGGAATTAGAGTTAAGATTTTTCAAGTCGAGTGACTTAATTGTTTGAGTTCACAAGTCTATGTTCACATGTCGTCTTGATCGGTCTAAGTAGAATATTTCGTACACAAGCACGATTCTCTTAGATAGTGACCTAACTTGGACAAGCACCATGCATGTAACTCTTCATTGATGAGGTGGTGAGGAGGTAAATTCCTTTGGCTTGGAGTTGCACACAGGCGGAAACATCTGTCCTCCTTTAGGGATGATAGTGCATCTCAACCTAGTCTAGTGGCGTCGATGTCTAACGATGGGATGTTGTGGGTTGCTATAATGCTTCACAAGAAGGATAGTCTACTGGCTCAAGAAGAAAAACTCCTGATATACATGCCGCACCTTGTATATAGTCAAAAAAAGAAAAAAAGAAAAAAAAGTGGACATGCCTGATTGAAATTAAAATGTATATCGGAGTAGTATATTTGCAAGACATATGCTTCAAAGTCTCATACCATGGAAGCCTACAACTGGAGACTTGGCTACACTAGTCAAGCTCCATGGATATGTGACTACACTGATCACAGTCCATTCTCTTCTTTACCCCGTCTTATTGAGCTGGTCGCACTTGAACTTAGAAGGGAATACCCCGCTCCTCGAGGAAAGAGTTGCTAGATTGGAATTAAAGTTACCTTGTTAGAGGAGGCTAGTTCTTTACCATTTCTGATGTGAAGAGCAATATTTCACTTACACAGTACATGTAAGATTCACAGTCATCAGAATTTACGTATGGGGATCTGTTCTGATCTGACTGAGATGACTTGAATTAGAGACTTGTGGAACTTAAAGGTTGTTAGGTCTTAAATTCAATTCCCAATAAGGTTCCGCCAAATTATTTATCCAAAGGTCGAGTCAAGCTCCATTTTTACCTTTTGTTCATGACCTTGGTATGGAACCCAAAATCATTTCACTCTTGCATTTCATTTTAGTTGCTCAGGGACGAGGAAGGTCTAAGTATAGGGGATTGATGAATATGTAATTCATCACTCTAAAAGTTGAAAAAAAGATTTATTCCTGAGTAATTAGATACATATTTCCATTTATTACATTATTCACATTCATGCATTTAGAATCAATGTTTGCATTTTAGCATGCGTATTTACATTAAATAAGGAGCCAAAATCACTTGTACATATTCATCTACATATTAGCTAAATTCACCTATTTGTATATATTTTATACCAACTACAAATACAATAAAATCAACTCTATAGTGTATATATTACTAATACTAATAAAGGAAAAATATCAAAAAATATTAACTTGTAAAATGAACCAATAAAACCCGAGCCCTAGTTTGATACTAAGAACCTTAAAATGTACATAACTCTCTCATACAATTTTGGATTTATATCTACTCACTTTTAAAGTAATATACGTTCAAAGACCTTCAAAACAAGACCAGTTTCATAAAAATCGGAGTTTGTATGTGAAACTTGGATTTTGGGCCTCTATTGTATATTGTACATATTGACCAGAATATCCTTTAGTTCATCTTTTTATTTTCTTATTTATTAAAAAATAAAAAAATAGAGTAAGTTATAAATATTCCTTTCATATTTTCTCTTTTTTTATTTTGATTTTTCTCTTTTTCAAAAATGACAAACAAATTGCAAAAGATAAAAATACAATATTTTATATCAACAAGGTATCCCTAAAAATACTTTTTATACATATGACTTCTTTTGATTTTTGGTTCTTCATAGACGTTGTAGATCTCGTCGAGACGAGCAACTTTCATGTTAGTCACTTTTTTATTTGACCCCTTTTGTTATTTCTTTTTTTTTACAATTATTTTTTGATTTTTCTAGGTGCGACATGTGGCAGTACCTGGAGTCGCCACATGTTACCCATTTTTTTATTATTTTCAAAATTTATTTTATTTTATTTTATTATTTATTTATTATTTATTTATTTTAAATATTTTTTACTTATTTATATTTATTTTTAATTTATTTTTAATATTATCTCTACTTTTATTTTTTTTTCATTATTTTTAGTAGCTTACTTATTTTACTTATTTATATTGTCTATTTTTCTCTTCACGCTTTACTTGTTCTCTACTCCAACTTCTCACCCAAGTCACATTCTCCACCACTCCTCCACATTCTCCACCTCTTTTCTAACTTCCCTGTCCTCCTTTTTATTCCCATATCCTCCTTCATTCATGATCATCCACAAAAATCGAGAGAGAAAGGGAACCACCAACTCAGCCTGCTCGATGATGACAACGATCGAGTACGTCTTCGATGCGACGATGGTTTCCATCATGTTTGGCAAGAACTGAGGTAGAAAGATCGACATCATCACAGACGCATCCAAGATGCATTGCTTCTCCGATTTTTCGCCAAACCAGATCGAGGCTACAATAGGAGTCGCGCATCGCTGCCCCTCCTTCCGACGAAACCATCACAAGTAAGTATCCCTCTCTTTTCCTTATTTTTTTAATTTATTTATCTAATATTTTTGTTGTTGTTATTCTACATCATCATCACAAACCACATCATCACCACCATCATTCATTTCATTTTTATTTTTATTTATAAAAAATTCAAAAAAATATTACATAAAAAAGAGAGCAGCAACCCCGCCGCCCCAACCACCATTAGTGCATGCCCTACTAGCGTGATGCCATCGCTGCTGCCGCTTGTGGTTACCTCGAGTGCGTGGACGCACGCACCCTTGCAACTGTCGCCCCTCCTGGCCACCAACCTCCAGCAACCCCACCTAGTTCACCCCGTGGCCCAATAGCCACCCTCCATCTCCAGTCGTGACCTCCAATGCCAGCTCGTGTGTATGCTCCACTGCCCGCGCCACACACTGCCCTTGGAGCTCCAACCCTCCACCATCAGTCGTCTCTCACGTCCTCACCACCGCAGCATGGCCGCGGCCAACCGCCCGCTAGAACCCATGCGCTTTCTGGCTTCCAACGACCCCCTCATCACTGCTGCCCTCCGTGTGCAGCCGCCAGTGCCTCCTCGCCGCGCTCACAGGAGCCTTCCGCCTATACTCGGGCACACCCCGCGCTTCCTTGCCCCTTCCATCCTGTAGGTCGTGCGTTCACTGGCCGCGCACCCTCCCCATCACCCGCCATCCACGACGCCAGCAGTACGCAACCACACACGCACACCTCTCCGCCGCCACCTCCCCAACGCTTTGCGATTCCAAGCCCTAGAGAAGTGTTTCCATTTTTGGAACCCATGTTCTTCAAAGGTTCTATTTTTTATTTTTTTGTGAAAATTGCATTTTCTTTCCTGCATGTTTCTTTAATTGAAAAATACCCTTAGACAAATTTTGTTCCATTAAAGGTTTATTTTTGTATTGCAAGGGTACCCCAGTTTTAAGATTTAATTTGGACATTAATATTGCACCATTTCTTTTAATAAAAAATAACATATATTGAAGATCATTTAATTCTCTATCACGTGCCTATTTATTTGGATTTTTGTGAGGATTGAGTAATTAATTAAAATTATTTTTGTAAAAAATGGTATATTATACCCATTTCAAGGTCTGCAATTCATATTTAATTAAACATTGTTTCAAAAAATATAAAAAAATAAGAGATGATGCTTCTCAGTGCTCTTTAGTTAGTTACCAAATTTTGTAAAAAATGGAGATGTCTTCTTCTTAAAATAAATTGTTGAGTGATTTCTGTAAATTATTTTTAATTAAATCCATGAATATTATTTTTATGGAATTCCAATCTTTTAGATTTCTAATTAAAATATCTTTTTGAGATAAATATTTCTCAATATAAATTGATTTTGTGGATTTTAATTAGGAATTAAATACTCACAGTCACTTTGTTTCCATTTAAAAATTCATAAAAATTCACATATTGTCAGAAAATTCCAAAAAAATATTGTAGCTTCATTCATGTTTCAGTTCCATTAAAAATTTCATAATTTCTGCACTCTTTTTGTACGGAAAATTGCATAAAAATGCCTAAAAAGTTTGTATTTTTCATTGTTGCATTTTAACTTCAAATTTCGAAAAAAATACATTTTGCATTCATCATTGAATTAGATTTTCAAGAAAATATATTTTGGCTGAATTAGATTCACTTCACATTAAAATTAATTTAGCTAAGTTGCTTATTTCCTTAATAACCTAGTTCATCTGCATATGTGCATTGACATTTCTTTTGCATAACAAAATTACAAAAAGAAATCTTGTTTGGAAAACCATGAGCTAATTCATCTAATTTGTTCCGACGTTGTTCCTTTGCTTCCTTGGAGCTTGCCCAGATTAAAAATATATAAAACCGCACATTAATTGATTTGTTGATTCATCGATTCATGTGGTTAATTTTTATTGATCCTGATTGCTCGACTACAACAACGTGACATAATTAGCATAGGGCAATCGGGTCTTCGTCAATCATTAAATAGGACATTGGTAATGGAGAGATTCTTGCCTGGGAGTTGGTAGCCCTTGATGATGTTATTTTTGGATAGGTTTTGCAACATTCTATTCAGGATGATGATTGTATTGATGAGTAGTAAGGGGGGGGGATGGTTAATATGTCTTATGCCTTTAATAGGTCTAAAGAAGGCAGAGGTAATAATATTAGTTTTAATGGATAGACATATAGTGTCAAGGAATGCACTGATCTAGTTAGCAAAGGCTTGAGGGCATCCCAAGAAAGTGCTCCATTTGACCTTATCAAACAACTTTTTTAAGGTCAATATTTAGGATAAGTACCTTAGTACCATGCTTTTTCCAAGCCGAGATAATCTCCAAGGAAATGATGAAGGCATCAGATGCGCTTCTATCCTTGAGGAAAGCGCATTGGGAGGGTGGGATTAGGTCTTGCTAATTTCAGAGCCTAACGATTTGCAAGTACTTTAGAGATAAGATAATCTTCAAGGGCTGTTGATAAGGCTTATGAGTTTGTAGTTTGCTATATCTTGGGGATCGCCTTCTTTGTAGATTAGAGAGATTATGGAGTTGTTAATAAACAGGACTGGATAAGTCTGTCCCGTCTTTCATCAGAACGTACACATACTTTTCATATTTTATTACCATGTCATGTTTTTTTGACGTGCGTGCATAATTTTCTTACAAGGATATGTGGTACAATGAAACACGTATGCAACTTAAGTTTTCTTTCATATATTCGTGTATAAACATAGTCCCTGTAATGGGCGTGGACCGTTTTCATCAATAGATTCTCCACATTCATGTTGAAATACATCAACTATGACAGTCGATATGCAGTGTCTGATTACGCGTATATACTCAGATACATTTCCTAACCAACTGTGCTTACTAATATTGATTTATTTCGTCCCATTTCATTCTTTAAAGAATGCCAAAGTGAAGAGAAAAAGCTAGCTGCGAAACTAATAATAGAAAACCAAAAAAATCCATGTACTGTTTTACTCAACCAGTGTAGTTATATACGGCTTCAGCAACAAGCAACATATTATATGTGATTGTCCCCTGCGGCCGGCATTCTCCGGCCAGAAGGCAATTTATGGAAGGCCGTATCGATGTCGATATCATTTCGGTATCGTATCGATACGATATTTCGACAATATATCGACTATATATCGCCGAGATATCGCCCATATCGACGAGCTGTGGTGAAGAAAATGCCTGAAAATCAAGATATATCATCATATCGGTGCCCATATCTGTCCCATGTCGATATCGATATATCGATGTCGATATATATATATATATATATATATATATATATATATATATATATATATATATGGGAAAAGGGAAGCTACACCAGGGGTGCAGCCAACTAGCTACACCCGGGTATTTTTCTCATTGATTTTTGATTTTTTTGAAGGAAACTTGTAGGGGATTTATTTAGTTTATTGTGTGGAATATGTGTTTCAAATTTCATGCAAAACAAACACTCCTAGCATGCCCATCTAGATATGGTCAATTTCAATAATTCTGAAACCGTTAAAATGTCATAGCATTGATAGAGATGATAGAAATGTCGAATTTAGTTGAAATTGGTATGATATCATGGTAATATATAGTGATTTAAATCCCCCTAGGTTTCATTTCAAAAACACAAAAAATCAATGAAAAAAATGGCCGGGTGCAGCTAGTTAGCTCCACCCTCAGGTGCAGCTTCCCCAGCCCCTATATATATAGGATTTCTTTCAAATAGGACGCAGTCCTTCCTAAGCTAAGGAAGGCCAGCCCTTTCTTTTTGTATAAAACATGATGACTTTAGTAGAATACATATACAGTTTTGTATTATAATGTGCAGTTTTAATGCTTGTATTATAATGCGCAGTTTTGTATGCGGCTTTATATTTATAACGTGCACCTATAATACAAACTATATACGTATTCTACTAAAGTGCCCTATTTTATACAAAAAATGGATGGCCTTCGTTAACTCAGGAAGGATTGCATCCTATTTGAAAGGCCCCATATATATATATATATATATATATATATATAGAGAGAGAGAGAGAGAGAGAGAGAGAGAGAGAGAGAGAGAGAGGAAGGGGATCCTACTCCATGGAGTAGGTAACTTACCTACTCCACTCTCTTTTTTTCAAATTTTTTTTAGTTTTTTTTAAAAATGCTTCTATGGATTTTCATAATTATATCTCTCTAATATTTCATTCAAATTTCGTCAAAAACAGAGACTCCTACGGCCTCCATCCAGAACGTGAAAAATACAGCAAATATGAGACCGTTAAAAAATGACTGTCTGGATGGAGGCCGTAGGAGTCTCTGTTTCAGACGAAATTTGAATGACATGTTAGAGGGATATAGTTATGAAAATTCATGGAAGCATTTTCAAAAAAAAAAATAAAAAAACTTTGAAAAAGAAGAAAATGAAGTAGGTAAGTTACTCCATGGAGTAGGATCCCTTTTCTCATATATATATATGTATGTATATATATAGAGGTAAATGGGGCTGCCCCCAGGGAGTAGCCAACTTGGCTACTCCCACCCCTATTTTTACCTCATTTTTTATTTTTTTGGAAAATAAAAATTTGTATATTCATCATTATATCCCTCTCACATTCTATTAAAATTTCATCAGAAACAGAGACTCCTACGGCCTCCATCCAAACATGGTCGATTTAAAAAATCCTACGACCGTTAAAAAAATGACATCTAGATGGAGGGCTTAGGAGTCTCTGTTTCTGACGAAATTTTAATAGAATGTAAGAGGGATATAATGATGAATATACATATTTTTATTTTCCAAAAAAAATACACACACACACACAAAAGTTGGCTACACACACACGCACACGCGCGCGCGCGCGCACGCACGCACGCGCACGCACGCACGCACGCACGCACGCACGCACGCACGCACGCACGCACGCACGCACGCACGCACGCACGCACGCACGCACGCACGCACGCACGCACGCACGCACGCACGCACGCACGCACGCACGCACGCACGCACGCACGCACGCACGCACGCACACACGCACACACACACACACACACACACACACACCGATGATATTTCCTTTCATAAGCTACCTGACAGGTACCTCATAATACTCAGAGAAATTAAAGTAGCGCTTCTCAGCTCTATGCTATTAAACTATTGAAGAAGATGATGCCGAGATTCTATATCAATGCACATTGTCCCCATGGCAGCGTTCGCTCTGGAGACGCGGTGCCCATATCAGTGCATGCATGGGGCCTATCTACAGCAATGGGGACTCCGGGCATTCACATTACTGTCTTAATCCCCATTTGCTTTCCAATTTTGGTCCTCCAAACGAGCGGCTCCTTCTTCGAGAGTTTGGCCTGTATATAGCCTTCGCCACTTGATTCAGTAAATGCACCTAGATTGCCAGACCATAGAGATGAAGTACCATACCATATCACCTATGCCCAGCAACTGGTTGGTAGAGATGGTTGCACAATCGATCACCATCATCGAAACATGTGAAAAAGAAGACGAACATATAAAACGGTGAGCGATTAACCCCCACAATCAAGAGCAGTGCTTTGATCTAGGGAGAGTGATGCAACAGCAATATGTCTAAGTATACATGCCTTATTTAAATCACATGTTACTCCAGAATTTCGCTTGCAAGGAGGGACAACTGAGGCAAACACGGCATGACAGCAGTGTCATTGCTCTCTCATCAATTAATGTGTACGGGTTCAGTCCAAATATATATCTAAGATGGGAAACATATATAGATGCAGAAGTATCCCCACGCGGAGACTTATTATGTGTGTGCCTCCAACTTGGTTCTTTCTACCTGCGGGCACTTCTTAGAGGAGCATTCAAATCAATGGGGACAACGGCTGCTGCACGGGCCACACCCAACTAGCCTTAATACCTTGTTCAATTCACATAGATGAAGCAGCATTATTATTCGATTAAAGCTTACGAGAGTCTATTGAAGACTTTCTTCTCTAGTAAACATGAACATCCATGCATATAGATTACAGTAATCGTACGGATTACAATGAACGGAAATAAACGTATCACAGATTAATATCATTAACGTTAGATATTTCCAATCCATTATCCAATTACGACATGCAGGCAAGAACCGATTAATCACACAGAAAGCAACAACCGAGCAAGATCCAGGGAAAGGTAAGCAATAAACCAATTGCGGCAAACAAAATATAAGAAAGATTAGTTCATAGATCACCGAAGCGTCCATGAAATGGACTGTCCTTAGAGAGGATTTCGCCCCCACAATACCGGTGCAAAGGGTACTGGCGATCCGCTCCCAGGATACGACGGTTCACGGTCTTCGTCCACGCACACCGACGAGACCGTCCTCGAAAGCACCTCCGAGAACTTGCAGCCGAGAAGAAACAGAGTCGCAGGCGAGAGAGAGAGAGAGAACAAGAGGGACGGCGAGTTTTTCTTGCGAGTGAAGAAAAGCGGCGTCGGATGGGGGATATAAAAAGAGAAGCTCACGTGCCCTAGCGCGCAGTCCCTTCGGTTTCCGAAAATGCCCCTCAACGGTCGTGTCCTTTTGGATTCCAAAACCGCAGCTAAGTCGAGCCGTTTGGATCAAGTCTGATTCCTAATGTGATCGAAATTAAATTAATCTGCCTGATTAATTTAATCAATAAGCCAAATGAAACCCGCAGCAAAAGTATCGAGATCTGAGATCCGAATTGACTCTCCCGAGCCCGAGCGCGAGCCGGTGCCGGTGCCGGTGCCGGAGCTGGAGACGGAACGGAGCACGCGCGCCCCCGAGCCCGAGCCAGTGTCGGTGCCGGAGCTGGAGACAGAGCAGAGCGCTTGCGGGCGTGTGTGGTCCTCCATTCCTCCTCTCTACTATTGCTACAAGAGCTTGGGGTAGGGACTCATATATAAGTCCACCAAAAATTTAGATCTCTAAGGTATGTTACTAAACTTCAACCCAAACTCATTAATGTTTCAAATTTGGGAATTCCCAACTTTCCCTCCAAACCATTTGGTTTCCAAATTGAAATCAAATTAATTACAATTGTAATTACATAGGTTTTCCAATTTAAACCTAAATACAATTTTTAATACAACAATCTCCCACGAATTCACCAATTTGAAAAGATATTCAAAAAGATTTAAGAGACTTCTTTCGGCTGCCCACACTTTATTTTCAGTAAAGGTACCTTCCGGTTTAAACCTCTGCCTGAGTTTACTACTTTCACTTTAATAAGAATGAAGTGAACTACGTCTTGAACTTCAGACCTTAGTGTTAAAGTATACGGTAGAAACAACAAAGCATTATTCTTGTGCAATCTTCGGGGTTGGTGCGTTCAGGAAAGACCCTCTTCCTTTAATTGCGGCCCACAGTAACACTCGCATAGGTGGCGTTCTCCAAGGATGCACTGCTAACATCCTGCTCAAAGGCTTGAACCCATTCAGAGCTTACGCTCTTCCTAAACTTGCATTTTAAATGGTACTCAGGCTTTCAGGGATAAGACACTCATACTTACGCATTAAAATTAGAGTGCCAACCAGTTCTCCAAACAGTTTGTTATTACCACATTGAACCTACTTGGTAGGATCTCCACTCAGATAGGTTGGGTTGCTACTGCTGAGGAACTCCAAATAGGTCTCAGTCCTATCCCAGGCCTAGACTTTAGGACTAAAGATCTATCAAGTCCCTTAGTCAATGAATCTACGACGTTGTCTTTGGATCCAACAAAATCCACAACCAACACCCCTCGAGACACCAAATCCCTTAACGTCTTAAGTCTGATTTTTATGTGTCTCCTTATTTTCTGATTGAACTTTGAACTCTTGATCTTGGCAATTGTGGTCATATTATCGCAATGTACCGAGATCGCAGGAACATGCTGACCTACCATGAGAATTTCAGACAGAAGTTCCCTTAGCCATTCAACCTCAATTCCAGTGGTATCCAAAGCATACAGCTCGACCTCAAAAGTGGATCGAGCTAGAATGGTCTGCTTCACATACCTCCAGGAGACTGCACCGCCTCCAAGGGTAATACATACCCTGTAACACCATTACTCCCAGACTCCTCTATTTTCCCTATCCAGCTTGCATCACTGTATCCTTCTAGTACAGAAGGATATCTAACATAATGCAAACTAAGGGAAATAGTTCCCTTCAAGTACTTCAGTACTCGATCCAGAGCCTTCCAGTGAGTACGGTCAGGACAGCTAGTGTATCTACTCAGCTTTGCAACCGAGAATGAAATATCTGGTCTCGTGTAATTTGCAAGATACATTACACTTCCTATCACTTGTGAATACATTAGCTGAGCTACAGTTACTCCACTTCTATTCTTAAACAGCGTTTTGGATGAATCAAAGGGAGTGCTTACAACTTTGCAATCTTGATATCCAAATTTCTCAAATACCTTATCAATATAGTGAGATTGAGAAATTACGATCCCATCAACTGATCTTGTCAGTTTGAGACCCAAGATTACATCAGCAACACCCATGTCCTTCATCTCATACTTGCTACTTAAGAATGCTTTAGTCTCATTAATAATCCTCATATATGATCCGAACAACAATATGTCATCAACATATAGGCACAAGACTATACACTCATCATCTTTCACCTTAGAATAGACACACTTATCAGATTCATGAACCTTAAAGACACATGACAAAAATAGTCTTGTCAAATTTTTCATTCCACTGCTTCGCTGCTTGTTTCAATCCATAAAGGGATTTGACAAGCTTGAAAACCTTTCCCTCATTCCCAGGAGTCACAAGCCCATCAGGTTGATCCATATAGATCTCTTCCTCAAGATCGCAATGCAAGAAGGCGGTCTTCACATCCATCTGGTGGATAGAGAGATCATATATAGATGCCAATGCTATGAGCATCCAGATTGTGGTCATCCTAGTCACAGGGGAATATATATCAAAATAATCGATACCTTCCTTTTGCCTAAAGCCCTTGTCAACTAAACTGACTTTGTACTTTTTAATTGATCCGTCAGGTCTAAGCTTTCTCTTAAACACCCACTTGCAACCAATGGTAGAGCACCCTTTGGGTAAATCAACCAACTCTCAAGTTCCATTAGCCATAATGGAATCCATCTCAGATTTGATAGCTTCCTTCCATTGTTTTGCTTCAGATGAAGCCATGGCTTCCTTGTAACTTGGTGGATCACCCTCGATCTGGTAGACAACAAAGTCGCTACCCAAATCCTTGGCTATCCGAGGTCTTTTACTCCTCCTTGGTTCAATATCTTCAGAAAGATCATTGGGTTCAGATTGAGTCTCAACCCCCACATTCGTTATCCTTTCCACTTGATCAGTAATAGATCCTAATGTAGAGGCGCCCTCAATGGTCAGATTCTGAGGAATCCCGGTCTTCAATGGGAAGACATCCTCAAAGAAGGTAGCATCACGGAGTTCAACAATAGTGTTGACATCTATGCCCGGTATCTTGGACCGAATTATCAAGAACCTATATGCATAGCTATTTTCCAAATAACCTAAGAAGACCGCATCAACAATTTTAGGACCAAGTTTCATTCTCTTGTGTTCTGGGACTAAAATCTTAGTAATACAACCCCACACTTTGAGATATCTTAAACTCGGTTTTCTATTTCTCCAAAATTCAAAGGGACACTTTTCCATATGTCTTGGAGGTACCCTATTCAGAATATGGCAAGCCGTATTCAAGGCTTATCCACACATATAGGTTGGAAGTCCAGAACTTTGTAGGAGAGCATTGATCATGTCAGTTAAGGTTCTATTTTTCCGTTCTGCTATCCCATTTGATTGCGGTGAATATGGGGCCGTAACTTCATGAACTATGCCAAACGATTTGCATTGTTCGTCAAATAAGTTAGAGGTATATTCACCTCCTTTATCTGACCTAAGGTATTTAAGCACTTTTCCTGTTTGTGTCTCAGCCCTATTCTTAAATATAAGAAATTTCTCTAAGGCTTCATCTTTGGTTTTCATTAGATATACATAGCACTATCTACTGCCATCATCTATAAAGGTGATAAATTATTTCTTATTGTCTCGAGTCAACACACCATTAAACTCACAGATATCCGTGTGCACTAGATCCAAGATCTCACTATCTATAGAGACAGACTGAAAAGACTTCCTAGGTGTCTTAGCTTGTACACAAATTTCACATTTTGAGTTTTATCAATAGTGTGTTTAGGGATCAACTCTAAATTCATCATTCTTTTAATTGAATTTAAGTTTACATGTCCCAATCTACCATGCCACAGATCACAAGATTCTAGGTTATTCACAACATGAGACACAGAATTAGAATATTCAGAACTCAAAACATTCATTTCATTTATGTTTACTGAATCACATCTAATTCTAAATAACAAATCAAAATCAGCCAAATAACCTTTTCCATAAAAAATACCATGTTTTAGAATAACAACTTTATTACATTTAAAGTTTAACTCAAAACCATTTCTAACTAAGATAGAGCCAGATAAAACATTCTTCTTGATGTCAGGAACATGCAACACCTTGTGCAACATCCAGATACATCCAAAAGAGAACCTCAAGTTGACTTGTCCCGACCCTAGCACCGTGGCTGCAGAATCGTTCCTTGTCTTCACAGTCTCACCGCTGCAGGTCTGATAAGAAGAAAAGAAAGTTCTGTCAGAATAGATATTTACATTGTCTCCCGTATCCACGAGCCACTCATTTGGATCATGGATATGGTATATTTCAGGTTTTACAGAGACATACTCCTCGCTAGCCCCGAGTCCCATAGTGATCATGTTCACTTGTTGACTCCCGTCTGCAGCCTTAGGTTGAGCCTTCAAGGACAAACAATCCTTCTTCCAATGACCAACCTAATTACAGTGCCAACAGGGTTTATTCTTTGCTTTTTTCTGGTTCTTGCCCTTTGGTTTCATTTTATTATTATTAGGACCCTTTCCCTTCTTATCCTTGCCCTTCGAGGTCATAAGATTAACCTTATCCTGAATGTCAACAGGTAGCACATGTTTTTGTTACCTGTGTTCCTCCTCTATGGCATTACCACCATCAAGTCATCCATAGAGATTTTCCCCTTCCTGTGTTTCAGGGTCATGCCGAAGTCTTCCCATGACTTGGGGAATTTTTCTATGATGCACATGACCTAAAATTTCTCTCGAAGTTTCATTTCAGCATCTTCTAAATCATGGATTAGGAGTGAAAACTCGTGCGCCTGTTCAGAACCTGACTTTTCCTCGGCCATGGAAAACTTCAAAAACTTGGCCACGGAGTATTTCTCAATACCGAGGTCTTCGGTATTATACTTCCGATCCAAATCTTCCCATAGCCCCTTCGCAGTCTGCGAGGATGAACAGTACACGTCAAACAACGTATTGGACAGAGCCAACAAGATGCAACCGTGACATATACGGTCGCGTTACTTCCATGCAGATTGCGCCTTCTGCCTATCGGGTGAGGGGTTTTCTATCTCCACCGTAGGACAGTCGGTTTCAAGCATCGAGATTAACCCTATGGTGGTCAGATCTTCATGCGTTGTTGCCAACGCTTAAAGTTATGTCCACCGAACTTTTCAGGCATACCCGTCATATCTACCCTCGATTTAAACATGGTTTCCGACATAATTTTATAATCGGTTCCAGAAATCCTCTCTAAGATTGTTATAAATATGAACATCCATGCATATAGATTACAATAATTATACGGATCACAATGAAAGGAAATAAACGTATCACAGATTAATATCATTAACGTCAGATATTTCCAATCCATTATCCAATTACGACATACAGGTAAGAATCAATTAATCACACAGAAAGCAACAACCGAGCAAGATCCAGGAAAAGGTAACCAATAAACTAATTGCGGCAAAAAAATATAAGATAGATTAGTTCAGAGATCACCGAAGCGTCCATGAAATTGACTGTCCTTAGAGAAGATTTCGCCTCCACAATACCGGTGTGAAGGGTACTGGCGATCCGCTCCCAGGAAACGACGGTTCATGGTCTTCGTCCGCGCACACCGATGAGACCGTCCTCGAAAGCACCTTCGAGAACTTGCAACCGAAAAGAAACAGAGTCGCGGGCGAGAGAGAGAGAGAACAAGAGGGACGACGAGTTTTTCTTGCGAGTGAAGAAAAGCGGCGTCGGGTGGGGGATATAAAAAGAGAAGCTCGCGTGCCCTAGCGCGCAGTCCCTTTGATTTTCGAAAATGCCCCTCAACGGTCGTGTCCTTTCGGATTCCAAAACCGCGACTAAGTCGTGCCGTTTGGATCAAGTCCGATTCCCAATGTGATCGAAATTAAATTAATCTTCCTGATTAATTTAATCGATCAACCAAATGAAACCCGCAGCAAAAGTATCGAGATTCGAATTGACTCTCCCGAGCCGGAGCTGGCGACGGAGCGGAGCGCGCGCGTGTGTTTGGTCCTCAATTCCTCCTCCCTACTATTGCTACAAGAGCTTGGTGTGGGGACTCATATATAAGTCCACCAAAAGTTTAGATCTCTAAGGTATGGTACTAAACTTCAAACCAAACTCATTAATATTTCAAAATTTGGGAATTCCCAACTTTCCCTCCAAACCATTTGGTTTCCAAATTGAAATCAAATTAATTACAATTGTAATTACATAGGTTTTCCAATTAAAACCTAAATACAATTTTTAATACAACATCTTGTTTGAGGAGGTTCTTTTTTTTGGAGACCTCCAACGGAAGGTGGCTTCATTGCCCATTTGATTTGGCGGTTTGGGGCTACTTCCAGCATTTGATGCTTCATCGTATGCTTTTGTAGCTTCCAGGATGAAATCTTGAGAGCTTCAGGATCATATTTTGTGAGACAGTGAGATTTACAATATGGATTCCGTTTTTGATCACGCTCTTCGTCGATTTCATGAAACGATTTTCTCATTCGACCTTAGTTGTTTCTCTAGAAAGGATACTGTCCCTCCAAAGATCCAAAATGTTTTGACGAGTTTCCTTTTTAACAAAATAATTGAGCACATGAAGGTGAAATTTGACATGACTGCTAGATAGAAGGCGGTTTTTTGGTGTCTTCAAGCTGACCATGCTCAAGATTTTCTCCTTTCTATTCCTATTGACGGACTTGATATGCACATGTCACCAGTGGAGTATCGCAGTATCCTCAGATATCACCTCATGATTTCTTTATTTTCAACCGATGAGATATGTCCATTTATTGTAAGGCATGCTTAGACACTTTTGGGGATCACGCAGTTCATTATAGGGAGCTTCCGGGCTTTAAATACAAACACGATCTTGTTAGAGACATTTTATTTGATGTACTCAGATGTGCATGTGTTGCTGCTAAGAAAGAGGCGTTTGTAAATTGTTTAATCGATTTGTAGAAGGGAAAATCCATATTTAGACCTGCTGATATATTGATTTTTAGGTGGGTCGGAGGAAAACACGCTTGTGTAGGTTTGACAGGAGTTTCTCCGTTGGTGGGGTTGAAGAGCGGAACCTTTACAGCGGGACATACTACTGTTAACGTTGCTTCAGCCAAAGTGGTGAAGCACGAGAAAGCTGGCATTGATAATCAACACGCCTTCATCTCTTTTGATTTTGATACTTTTGATTTCTTAGCATTAGAAGTTGTTGAGCTTTTAAAGATGATTCAAAAAATCATGAGCAGTAATGGTATGATTCCTAGATCCATGGAAGTAGTGTTTACAAAATTGATTTAGCAATTCAAAAAGAACTAGCAACACAGCTTGTTACCGCTTGTCTCCTGTTTCGATGTATTTTAATATGAAAACTATATATGTCATTTACTGAAGCCATGCTTATATTCTCATGATGTTGTGCATGGGAGTTTAAATTCCATGTTTCTTGCCCCCACATCAATCATCCCTCGTACGTGGCAAGTGGCAAGGGTGACAACTCTCTTTGGATGACACCTTTGTTAGGATTTTTCAAATACCAACCCTGATTAAAGATAGAATGCCCTTCGCATGTCGAAAGTCCGTGTCTATTCATCCCTCATAATGTAAAAACGTGTAAAGGACAATACGCCGAACTCTTTGATAGCATTGCTTCATAGATGATCTGTTCCCTAGTAGAACAAATGTAACGTGTTCTATACTTTAAAAAAAATGATTAGCCAAATATTGTAATGCACTCATCGTTGCTCAGGACCTATAAGGGTGTGTTCGATTCAGTAATAAGCTAGAATAAGATACTATTTCTATTCGGCTGGAAGGATAGGAATATCGTGTATAAGGACAGGTAATGTGGAATAAGGATAAGAATAGGGGTGGAATAAGTTGGAATAATGGTCGAGAGAGATGTGCAGAAGAATAATCGTACGAGGAAAGAGAGGGGAATAGCAATGTTATTCTTGGAGCTATTCCCCCAATGCTTGTATCCTCTGCAAAAAAATGAGCAATCTGAAAAGAAGCTTCTTGATGGTTGTGATTATGCAAAAGCTGCATATCTTTCATACTGCGAGACCTTGAGATATGTGTTAAAGCACAAGATACTGGATAGGCATCGTATGCCCATACAGATTCGGACTTGATACAACTTGAGATACGGATTTCGGTCCGACGCTTATATACATTTGTTCACTTCTTTTTAGATTTCATACTTGAATTGATAAACAAATTTAGCAAACAAGTATTCTACTGTATAATACTCGTAAAGACCTTTCCAACGTACCAAGAACATTGAAATTGGACATTGAACGAAGGGGATCCGATTATTTATGATTGTGGGGCAGTAAACAGATCCGAACCCAAACTAGATCTGAATTTAGTTAAGCGAACTCAGGTATATAATGTGGGGCAGTAAACAGATCCGAACCCGAACTAGATCTGAATTTAGTTAAGCGAACTCAGGTATATAAGGTACTAAGCGTGGGTCTGACAAAGTAGGCCCTATTTTCCAAGCTTGGCTCACTAGGGCTCTGTCCCAGATAGGGATGAAAACGGATACTGATATATCCGAATATCCGGTTACCGTATTCAAAAAAATGACTGGATATGGATATCCGTATCCGAATATTAATCGAAATGGATCGGGTATGGATATGTGTTGTAGAAATTTTCCGGATAGGGATATGGATATGGTAATGGCTTGAATATCCGGATTCGGATCCGGATATCCAAATACAATATTTATATTATCATATATATTAGTTAATATAATTTAAGCAACAACTCTATGTTATTATATTAGTATTATACATTATATAATGCAATATTTTAATGATATCAATAAATTCCTGCTTCTTTGGAGATGAGACGAACAAAACTTATGAAATCCTATCGCCTTTTTGCTTCCTGTTAAGAATGTATCCATGTAGATCACCGACACTTCCTTTTGTCATGATGCATCTTATTTATATTTCATTACCATATTTAAAATCATTATGAACTTTGATAAAAAATCAATTCATATTCGCATGTGATCTTTATTCGATCAGTATTTATATTTCATATTTATGGGACCTATATTTGGATTTCGCTCTTTATTAGCTCTTTATTCGATCCGTATTCAGGCCCGCTCTTTATTCGATTCGTATTTGGATTCGATAAATATCTGATTCGGATTCATATCCGTATTTTTAAGGATATGGTTTCCGTAATGCATATCCGAATCATATCCGTATCCGTATTCGTATTCGATAGAGATGAAGCGAATATGGATATGAAAATAGGCATATCCGATCCATATCCGATCCGTTTTCATCCCTAATCCCAGAGCTCATCGGAGAGAGTCAGGCTGCCATAGGAATCGTCATAGTTGGTCCGATCGCAAAGCTGAGAATGCCACTGCGTAGAGCTCGCTATGGGGAGCTCATTTCTTACGCAAGGTGCGGATCTCCCCTCCTTCCTGTTGTTTTATGCATTTTGTTTCGATTATTCAGATTTCTATTGTATGGTTGGATCGTGGTCGGATTTGGGTTGTCTTGGGCCGTGCACGTGTGTGTGGCTAAAGTTGTGGGTGGTTGTGTGTGGAGGTATTACTGGGAGATCTTCGAAGGTCCCGAGCTCTCCTTCAGGGCTATATCCTCCAAGGGTTGTGGTTGGGTTCGTTTTCCTCCAAGGTGTTTGTTAAAATGTCAAAAAAGGATGGTTCTGAATATGCAACCAAGGTGTTTGATAATATGCCTAGCTTTATTGCTGAAATTTATGGAGGCTTGGCTGATAATGAGTTCACTTTCTACCAAACTCTATGATAATATGCGTATGGTAAAACCCCTTGTGTCGCACAATGGCTATTTTTTTAGCATTTCTTTTATGGCTTCTATTTCATAGATACTATTTGGAGTAGATGCTGCGTGTTTGCTTTACCGATAGTTTGTGTTCATGGGATTAATAGATCATGAATTATACTCACTGATTAGATCAGTTACTGAACATGTACTAAATGTGCATTGAACAATCCCTTGAGGCTATTCCATGGTATTGATTTCAATGTTGAAGCATCATATTATTCTCTATTATAGTTAATGTATGGTATGCCCATGACATGTGGAAATTTCTATTTGCATTGCAAAATGTTTCACTTGGAAGCTTTTCTGAGAAATTTTATTTAAATTGAAGCATGTAGTTCCTTTCTGTATCATTTCCAAATTTGATTAGATGAACTCTGCATCATTTCTAGAAGTGATTATATGACCAACTTGCATTTTGATTCAACGTGAAAATGAATTTAGAACCATTCACACCATTGAATAGATATTAAAACTTCATCTGAAAACAAAAGATACAGTCATTTATTGCGATATTTAGATAATGTGTGATACGAGATTTCGACTGAATATATATCTTAAAGTCTAAGAAATGCATAATACGACCAAATATTGAGAGTTTATGTGTACTATATCAGTATGAGAAGGGTATTACAATTAAGTTCTTACGATCCCAGATTCAATAGAATAAAATCCTACTTAAAATTTTCCAAATTTCAATCCCTATGAGATTTTGATTCAAATATGAATGTCATATTCAATATATCAAATTTTCTCCTACAATGGCGCTGGAAATTCTCTTCATATATATTGACTATGGACTTGTTTAATAACATGTTAAGGGCATTGTGCCTGATGCAACAAACTCATCTTGAATGTCAAATGTCATTCTTATGTCCAACATTTTAGCATGCCTTTTGTCAAGTTTAGTAACTTATTTTTTTCAGGTCCCATAAATCTTGGTGATATGTCAAGAGCATAGAGAATGTTTCTTTTGATGAATAATGTAGCTGCCAGTATTCCTCAATCTGTTTGCAAAGCTCAACAATTGATGTATTTATACCTATCTTATAATCATCTTTCTAGACAACTTACCACATGTTTTATGAATCAAACATGTGACATCAGATCACTACATTTTAACAATATGATTTTTTTTTTATAAATTGTAAATAGAACACTATTGGGTAAACATTTAAATATAAATGCCATAGTGATTGATATTTTGCTATATTTTTATATGATCCAATTTATCTACTCCCAAGTAATTTGTGGTTTAAATTGCTCAATTGTTGAATTATCTTGAAATCTAATTACTTTAATGGATCAATTAATCTATGAGATCTACGTTACTCTGAAATATTTGAGGTGATGATTAAAGTGATGTGATATTGATTGTGAAAAGTGAGACATCTGTTTTACCGCAGATGCAGTCCTTGTGTGCTTTGTGTGTCTCCACGGATATCCTTTCATGTGTTGAGGTTTTGCACATAGGCGGAGTTTCCTGTGTTGCCTTGGGTAGTTGGAGATAGAGACTGCAAGGGATGGACATGCACCCTTGGATCCCCGGGTAGATGACTAGACGGCTGTGATCCAATGTCTGCGTTGGTTAGGATACACATAGTCCAACTGTATCCAATGTACTTCTGATGGTTGTGCGACGACATTCGAGGATGCGTGGTTGATAGTCTTGTCTTCTCTTTCAGTCATAAGATTAATATGGGAGGTCAACTAGAGTCGATAGCTCGAGTTGGTTTCTCGTATTAGTTCTATAAAGGGAGTTCAGATATGTGGTTAGCGAAGGAGGTGTTTTACCAGTTTGCCTTATAGCCGGAGAAAAACGAAAGGTAGTCGTAGGTCTTCCCGACTACAGTGATGAGTGGTAAATCAGATCCTATAATCAAATCTTGTGCTCTACCTTGTTCTCTACTGTTGCAAACTCTTAGCGACAAGTAGTGGATCTTAGTTGATCATTGTTCAAATAAAAAATCCTATCTCATTAGTAATGGATGGAACATAGATAGATATAAATAACAATGGTATCCTTATTAGCAGTCAATTTTCTTATTGGTACTTGCTTTCCTTACAATCACCATGTCTTGTGCATACTTTTTTACCATTTTTGTTGTTGTTTTATATCCATACAGGGTGCTTTGCTCATAAACCTCTTTGTGTGAATTTGACAGATTCGCAGGAGAAGCATCCGCAGTAGTAGGTGACTTGTGATTGAGTTATTCAGCTCCTTTTGTGGTACAGTTGATTTTTGTTCGTTTAGCTTATTGTACTTGTACTTGTTTTTTTCTTTGATAGACATTGACGCGTATGTACATATTGTTTTACATTTTGGGTACATTGTACGTCTTATGTGGAAAAAAATGCTTATTATATATGCTATATATTAGAAATAGTTTTGAGTTAATTTTGAATTTGTTTATATTTATTAAACTCAAAATAATATTGGATATTTTTTTTCACTATTTTTATATAATTTATTACTTTAAAATCCATAGAAGTTAGAAATTCTATAACGAACTAAGAAAAATAAAGATAAATATAAAAAGATAGAACATTTGATTTTCTTTATCTTGAATATATCTTGACTTAAAATAATATCCATATATCTTTTATTATTTATTTTTTAATATCTATATAATTATATATAATATATATGTTATTTAAAAAATAAAAAAGAAATAAAAAATTGAAAATATAAAATAAAATATAAAATTTTAAAAATTAAAAATTAAAAATTATAAAATAATTAAAATCCAAAAAACTAAATATAAGTTAAACCCACATAAAAACAAGAAAAATACAAAAATAGATATTATTAATTAGAAATTATTATTAATTATTAACTATCCTACAAATTTGCTCCTCAAAGTTCGACGCTCTACATATTTGCCATATACACATCATTTGTAGAGTTATATAAATTTTAATTCACATCTACACTTCTTTGATTTATCTATTTATCTATGGGTTAACTGCTGCTTACTTGAGAATTGGTAGTAGACCTCTCTCTTGAGTAATTAGGCTGTTACCTGAAGATATTATATATGGATTGAATGGATTTTCCAATTGGTGCTCTAACTTGTGCCCTACATCATTGTGGACCTTCACCGATGGGTAATGGACTTGAGCAGCTTGTGATGAGTTTTCGCATGGATATAATAATTAAAAGTTGGTCTTTCCATCCGTAGAATGTGTGTCCCATTGAGACAGGCTTTGCCATATAAAGGCTTGCTTCCACAATGAGTGCATGCATACACTATGTAGAGTATTTGTATCCCCTTTCTTTTCTTTGCACTAGTGGTTAATGTAGAAACAACACTGAGCAACTGATCATAACATTGCCTTTACTATGTTATCCAACATTTGTAGCTACCTGATGAACGTGAAATCTGCCTCTACACGAATATGTAGTTGTCGTAGTACAAGATGTCGATTTCGGCCAGCAAAGATCACACCTTCGAATATGTGGACATTTTTTACTTGGTAAGTGTACCAAGGTCGAACCCAGGGACACGAACCTATTCGTCTATTTATCAAATTTTGTCTATTTAATTTATGTGTAATTATCTTCTCAATTGTTAGGTCTTCATGCAGATGGACAATAAAATGTAGATAAACAATGCAATTATATGATCCATGTAATTTTTATATGATTTTTCAATGCAAATAAAAGATATGCAATGCATGCAAAGAATTAATGCAATACAACTATGTGTGCAAGAAAACATGTACAAAGATGCCCTGAGTTAGCAAATGGTTGAGCAATGGAATAAAGACCGGTTTCAGAGTCAAGTTGTGCACAAATATAATGAAAGGCATTTTATCAAGGAACATGAGACACTTGAGCACATAAGAATATAGCCTATTTAGTAATGTGTCAAACATGAAGTTTCCTAAGCCATTAGATAGAGGCTAAAAAATGCAACAAAATGACACTGAAATCATGAAAATTGGACTTAAGATTCTCAAGATGTTAAAGAAACAATGCAAGGGCATAAATGTAGTAAAAATACGAGGAAAAATGAAAATAACTATTGCAAATAGGTCCCTAGAAGGACCCATTTGCAAATACAAAAAACCAGCGGTGTCCTTCTACAATTATACTTAAGTGCGGGGACCATTTTGTAATTTCAGATAATTTTCACATCCTCCATATAATTTTCCCCAAGCGTACATGTGAGGCACGTGCTTGGGGATCTGGATGCAATTTTGGCGAACCAACATGTCTTTTCTGCAAATTGCCCATCTTGTTACGTGCAGGGCATATGGGCTAGGCTCGGTGGTTTGGCAGCTTCAGGTGGACACATGGTGTGTCTTAGGTGCTTTGGTGAGTGGATTGGATCTCCTGGCATGTGGGTTTGGTGAAGAGGCACGAAATGCATGTGGGCCATCCAATTCTGATGATCGGATGGTAACTGTAGCTTCTTGCTCAGCCCCTTCCGTTGGAGAGGGCTGCGCTCTAACAAATGACCTGGAACTACGCCATGCTCCCAGCTCTCCTTCAAGGATTGGAGGCGGACGCTAACATCCGGATGGATGAGTTGGATTCCCAACAAAGGTGCGACGACGACTAGAGAGGTGGGGCATCGTCGGAGGAGCTGGTATGCGAACTCCAGGTGCCTTGGTGCTCGTGCATCCACTGGAGGGGCAGAGCGTACATGGTATTCAACCATGGATCTTACCCGGGACTGAGGTCATCTTCGCCTCAACACCACCCTCCGCTGTCATTAGAGGGCGGAGGAGGCTAGGCCGAAGCCCCTTGGATGGTGGATTAGGGAGGAATGCAGTATCGGGGGTGGTTTTATAGCCAGCTCCGGCCGTTAAGTGTGACATGGGGGTGAGATTGTAACAGCTGGAGGGGAGCGTGTGGGCGAGGAGCGAGGCCATTGATGGTTGCGCGAGGGTGGTGGGAGTGAAGGCTATGAATAGGAGGTGTTAGGACGAGGAGTGAGTGGCTGGGGGGAGCTATAAAAATGGAAGGGGTCGGGGGTGTCGAGAGGCGTAATGGAAGAAAGGGGGGGTTAAATAGATAGATGAAGGGTTTTGGACCATTGGATTTTGCGATCCAATGACCCAGATGGTGGTGTAGATAGAGGACTGAGATCATATCATTAGATCTGATCCAACGGTGGATGATAGCACGGGAATGGATGGACCAGATGGAGGAGTGGGCTCGATCCAAGGGTGAAGGGAGAAGGGGCAACGTGGAGGACGGTAGGTCATAGGATAGAATGAGGATCCTACGGCTGAAATTGAGGCGTGAAGGAGTTGTGGGGATCTCATCCAGAGGGAGATCGGATGGCTGTGGGCAAGGAGGTGATGAATGGCAGAGATGGAGTTGATCAAGGAAGATCTAATGACCAGAAATGATGTCGGGTGGCGAGAAGAGGGAGCAATCACGTGGTAGCTCCATAGAGCACCACGTGACCGCTCCAGAAAATTCAATAAATAGAAAAATAAAGAAAAATCAGAAAGAAATAGTTAGAAGCAAAATTAAGAAAAAGTTAAAAATGAAAGTTGTAGATCTCGATGAGATCTACAAGTTTCATGTTGGACAAAAAACCAAAAGAGGTCATTTGTACACAAATGTATTTTTGAGAGTATTTTTAATGGGATAAAAACACCACTTTTAGTCTTTGAGAGTTTTTTGTATTTTGTATTTCTTTTAAAGGTTAGGATAATTATAGATAATTAATTAATCTAAATTCTAAAGGTTTTTAATAAGATAGAAAATAAAGAAGGAGGTTAGTAATTAAATACAATAAATAGAGGTTAATTATACATAGTGTATATACAATATAATACAAGATAATAATAAGGAATTATCAGTGATTTTAATTGAAATTTTTAAGCAAGGAGATTAATAATTTGATTTAAATATGATGAATACGAGATTCATCATAACCCTATACTTCAACTATGCTTGTCCTCGAGCATCTAAAGAATGAAGGAGTCGGATTGATTCTTGACAGTGCATGTGAAGATTTCAAGACTCAATTCTTAGAATACCCTTAATTTAAGTGATCCTAAAATTCCGAGTTCAACCATGCTCTAGTAAGAAGGAATCCAACTTCTATAATTATCAGACTCTTTGTTTGTACATAAAATATAAAGATATGAAGATTAGTGTAATGCAATCATGAGAGTCAAGTCGAGACATCACCCAAAGTTCCAGTCCAGGAGACTCTCCTCTAGACCTAATCTCAACACTAGGGAATAAGTCTATTGTTGCTTTAGTCAAAAACCATCTTCTTAGTTCATCAGACTTGAAAGTGTAGATGGACGACCATATGATGGAGGGCATATGATTGTATACATTCTTCTCTCCCTCACATTGGAACATGGGGTCTCTCGAGTGCTTTATTACTCAAAACTTGTATATTTTTATTATTGTTGATCATTGTGTCTGTCAAGAGAATTCGGAGTCGTCTACACTTGTTTTTCTGGGAGTACATTAGGGTGTGTGTTTTTTGAATATCTAAGATACCTTCGACACCCAGACTTGTATCACTATATGATGCAGATCCCTTTTATGGTGCTAGCCTGACTCCTTGGTCCTAAAAGTGTTTGGTCCCAGTGGATACTTTGAAAATGGTTGGGAGCGCTCGCCATCTCTTTGTAAATTGACTTTGATATAGCTTTTCTTTGAATATTTCTTTTCTTTTCTTTTCTTTTCTTTTTGGTTAGCTCCACTGCTTTTACCAAAAGTTGGTGCACACTGATCAACAAATATTTCTGTTTTATCACCCTGGCACACAGGTCAATATTAAACGATAGCATATGAACTTGTTCACATATTGGCTAGGGTTTTGCTGACACTCAAGTCTCTTGGAGCCTTCATTAACTTTATCCCATCCTCGAGCATCGTTAGATCGGGTCTAGACTGAAATGTCCAGTCCTAGTTCCTCAAGTGATAACTCAACTCATCTCATCAATCATGCAGTTGTGAAAGTGATGTGCTGATCATATTCTTTAGAAGGTAAAGATGAAGAGTGCAGTATAGCGCTCAAATCTTTCAAACTAGGGAAGTGTGGATTATTATGTTCAAAACCCTAATGACTAAGGCTGGCTAACTCAAACTCTCAAGATCTCAGAAATCAAGTGTCCTCAAAATCCTTAAGCCTTGAGTGAATGTGAATGTTTCAAGAATATAAAAACTCCTCGGTTAGTGAATTTTTGTGATTTTTATCTTTTGCAATTTTTTGGATTGTAATTTTCATTTTTTTTAATTCCTTTAAGAGATAACGACTGGCCCAAACTCATATGAATAGTTGCATCTACTTCCAACCAGTATGGGTGTAAGTACAGATCGTTAGACGGACCTTTGTTACTTGAGTATGGATCCATATACAATGTCCTCTAAACCATCCGCTCTGCTAAGGGAGACCGAAGTTCTCTCACTAATCTAAGTCTAAGAAAAATTTTAATTTTTCAAAATTTTATGGGGTTTTTGGAAAAGGTTAATTTTATTAACAACTTAATCCCTCAAATTTAAAATTTTTTTGCAATAATTTTTACGAAACTCAGTTCATAAGTTAACTTGAACCAAGCCCAAAAAGTTTTTTTTAAATAAAACACGATCTATGGCTAAAGTGTATATACGGTAATATACGATATACCCCATATACTTAACTTTTGCTATGTCCCCATAGCACAAGAGATATGAATCCATGGCTCGATTAAATATAGGGTGATATAATGAAACTGAGGAGGAGGGTCCCCCTATACTTAGGTCAAAAAAATGACCTAAATATAAGAAGATAGAGCGAGGGAGGACGGTTGGTCATTTCCACCTATACTTAGGCTGAGAATAGCCTAAGTAAAGGATGCATAATTTTGAAGGGGTGGGGGGGGGGTCTGTGGCTGTTAGGGTTAGAGGGAAATGTGTTCGTTGCAGTCAGGTGAAAATCAGATTCATCAAAAACCACTTTAATTAATATATCAATTAATATCGAGCACAATTTTTATTTTACTTGGGCAAGCCCAAGGTCGAACTCAGGGAGGCAGCTTTGTCCTTAGATTAATTTAAAGCCGATCTAGATGCTATGTTTTTAGGAGAATATTTTTTATGGTTTTTTATGCACTTAAAAAAATGCAATGCAATCCTGGACAAATTCAAGGGTTAAAATGTGAATATGACCAAATTAAGTCAAAAAAATCTCAAACATGGCCAGAATTTCAATTATGATGAAGTAATGCTACCCTAATTTTTTTTAGAAATTTTCAACTCTATATGAATTAACTACATATTAAATATAAATGTAGGGTGATTTTCGCAAATTTAATTTTAATAAATACCAAATTAAATTATTTTCAGAGATAAAAATTATCCTAGATACTTCTATGTGAGATGAATCAAGGAAAATTACTAAACATCAGAAATAATTAATTTTTGACTTATTAAAAATCGATTAAGAGAAACACCAATTAATTTATTCAGGCCTCTTATGCATGTAAATGACATGCAATTTGGATACAAAATAGAACTACTCAAACTTTACCTATTGTGATTTTTTTCGCAATTTTTAGAGCCACAATTAATTTAATAATCAATTAATAGCAAACAATGGGTAAAATATTCAATTTTCCATGAAAGCAATTATATTAAATAACCATAAGCTCATAAAAATCCAACAACATTCACAATGATAAAATATGATTTCTTCTACAATATGCAATTTTTAGAATGACAAAATGTTGTGAAATGGATGTTTAAATAAATATGCGAACACAGAGGTATAAATGCAATTACAGAAAATTAAAATTGAAAATGGAATAAACATGTATAAGGATGATTATGCAATTACCAGGACTCACAGGGGTTTGTCTGTAGTTTCTTCAAGACGCATGTGCATCTCACGTGATATGCTGGAGTGGAGGTTCTTTCTACAATTATCGGGATAGATGGGGAGTTGCCTGCAAATTACCTTAGCCCTCACGTGTCAGGCACGTGAGGCTGGTTTGGAGTTTGCAAACTGTGCTCACAGCCTGGGGCAGGCGGCCGGAGAGACAACTCACTGACGGGCTGGAGGAGACGACCGGAAGTGCGGGGCGGACGCTCGGCGGGCAGAGCGATTATTGAAGGTGGTTGGCTGCGATGATGGAGTTGTTCGAAGTGCGGCTTGCTGGAGGTGACGGTCGCCATATACAACTGAATGGTGGAATTGGCGAGGCGAGGCCCACAATGTCGAGGGCATTCCATGGCCGCGGATGGGGCAGTTGTGGACAGCGATGCGGGGGCATTGCCGGGGGGGGGGGGGGGCAGCACGTGAAGGTGGCGACCACAGGTGGGGATGCGCGCTGCTGCGTGTACGACGAGGCGTGAGCGCGCGAGCAGCAACCGATGTTGTGGACGCGTGGCGACAGGCGATTGGGGCGCCGCGCACGGCGGCCGCCGCCGCTATTGGAGGGCGACGGTGGAGCAGGAGGCTGTCACGAAGTTGGCTGCGCGGAGTCACAGAGGTGACAGAGGGAAGAGAAGACAGAGACAGAGAGGGAGAAACCTGGGAAATTCCCCTGTGGACAGGGGAATTCTCCCTATTTGTTTTGCTGCACTTAAATTTTTATCTAATCCATTCAAAAATGACTTCGAAAAATTAAATAAAAATCATGGTTAGCTCTGAAATATAGGATTTATCCATTGAAATGGAATCGATTTGGTGATTCGATGGACGGAAGGTGGTGAATCGAAGAGTGAAGTGAGGAAAGAGAGAAGACATGAAAGAATGAAGGAAGAAGAAGAGAGAAATTATCTGGAGATGGGTGGTCGAGCTCTTGAAGGAGCTCTAGAGGTCTTCGCCTCCACTCGAGCAGGCGTGAGCTCGAGGAGACTTAGCTGATCCTCGTTGAGGTAGCAGCAACAGAGAACTATAGCCCTCTGGATCTCGCCGGGAAGATGGATGTCGTCATCGATTTCTAACCCTCGACCTGAGTTGTCACCTAAGGTGGAGGTCGAGCTGGTATCTCCCTTCACAAATGGCGGATGAAGATGAATGAAGGGGGAGATGTGAATAAAAAGAGGAGGAGGAAGTTGAAAAAGAGGTGGAAAAAGTGGAGGAGTGGGGAGTTGATGGCTTGGAGTGGGGAACAAGTAAAGGGAGAAGAAGTAAAAAGGGGGAAAATAAAATAAAAAATATATAAAATAAGTAGGCTACTAAAAAATAAAGAAGAGAAAGTAAATAAAAGAAAATTCATAAATAAATAAATAATTAAATTAAATTAAATAAATAATATAATAAAAAAAATAAATAATAAAATAATATACGAAATTAATAAATAATAAAAAATAGGGCGACACTTGGCAGCTCCAGGAGCGGCCACGTGTCGTACCTGGAAAAATCAAAAATTAAATGTAAAGAAAATAAAAAAGAAATAACAAAATGGTTCAAATAAAAAAGTGGTCAACATGAAAGTTGCTCGCCTCAATGAGAACTACAACTTTCGTGAAGGATCAAAAATCAAAAGAAGTCATACGTACAAAGCGTCTTTTTGGGTGGTATTTTATAGGTATAAAATACTGTATTTTTATCTTTTGCAGATTTTTTTATTATTTTTAAATAAGAGAAAAATCAAAATAAAAATAGAGAAAATATGAAAGGAATATTTACAATTTAATCTATTTTTTGGATTTTTAATAATTAAGAAAATAAAAGGTTAAAATACGAGGGTAAAAAGGTCATTATATACAATATACAATAAGGGCCTAAAATCCAAGTTTCACATACGATCTCCGATTTTAATCAAATTGGTCTTATTTTGAAGCTCTTTGAATGTAAATTACTTTAAAAGTGAGTATGCCAAAATCGGACACTGTATGAGAGATATGCACATTTTAAGGTTCTTGGTCTCAAACTTAGATTTGGGTTTTATTGGATAATTTTATAAGTTAGTATTTTTTTGATAATTTTCTTTTATTAGTGTTAGTGATATATACTACATAGTTAATTTTATTAGATTTGGAGTTAGTATAAAATATATACAAATAAGTGAATTTAGCTATATACATGTGCATATGTACAAGTGATTTTTGGCTTCTTATTTAATGCAAATATGAATGCTAAAATGAAGATATTATTTAGACCTGCATGAATGCTAATTATGCAATATAAGTAATGAAACACAACTAATTACTCGGGAATAAAGCTCTATTTTCAACTTTTAGAGTGATGAATCACAGATTCATCAATCCCCTATACTTAAACCTTGCTCATCACCGGGCAATTAAAATAACATGCAAAAGTGAAATGATTTTGGGTTCCATAACAAGTCATGAACAAAAGTTGAAAATGGAGCTTGACTCGACCTTTGGATTAATTGTTTGGCGGGACCTTATTGGGATATGAATTTAAGACCTAATAACCTTTAAGTTCCACAAGTCTTCTATTCAAGACGCCTCAACAGTTAGGTCAGAATAAATCCTCATACGTAGATTTTGATGATTATGATTCTTACTTGTACGGTGTAAGTGAAATATAGCCCTCCACATCAGAAATGGCAAAGAACAACCTCCTCTAACGAGGTAACTCTAGTTCCCCAGTCTAGTAACTCTTTCCTCGAGGAGTAAGGTATTCCCTTCTAAGTTCAACTGCAACCGGCTCAAGAAGAGGGGATGGAGAGAAGAATGGACAGTAGCCAGTGTAGCTACCTATCCTAGTATGCTTGATTAGTGTAGCCAAGTCATCCAGCTGCAAACTTTGAGGCTCTTTTCTTTTTTTAAACCTTGTATATACACTCCGACATGCATTTTACTTTTCAATCAGGCCTGTCTACTTTTGCAATTTTTCTTTCTTCTTTTTTTTGACATATATACAAGGTGAAACATGTACATAAGGAGTTTTTCTCCTTGAGCCAGTAGACTATCCCTCTTTTGAAGCTTTATTACAACCCACAACATCCCGTCCTTAGACGTCAACACCACCAGACTAGGTTGAGATGCACTACCCTCCTTAGAGGAGGACGGATGTTTCCACCCGTGTGCTACTCCAAGCCAAAGGATTCTACCTCACCACCTCACAATGAAGAGCTACGTGCATGGTGCTTGTCCAAGTCAGATCAGTGTCTAAAAAGAATCGTGCTTGTGCATGAAATATTCTACTTAGATCAATCAAGATGACATATGAACATAGACTTGCAGACTCAAAGAATTAAGTCACTTGACATGAAAAATCTTAAATCCATTTCCTATAAGGTTCCTCTGAGATTAGTTCGACTAAGGTCAAATCAAATCCATCATCGACATCTATTCAAAATTTGGTTCAGAACCCCTAACTTTCCACTTTGCATAAGCTATATATCTAGATGAGATGCTGATGACATGCTATAGAGATGAATGAAATGCAAGACACTTTTTTTTCTTATGCAAGGATGCTATGCAAGAATAAATAAGAAGCCTTTATTATTATTATTATTATTGTTATTTTGTGTGTTTTTTATACCTCATATTTTACAACAAATTTTTACAAGATTTTTATAGGTACTATACAAATTGTACAAATGTTATACAAGTATACACGCATTTTACATTTTTTTCAATTTTTACCCACCACGTAATTATTACATAATATATACAAAATACGCAAAAATATGCGAAAGTACGAGCTATGGGTAAAGTATATATGTAATATATACACACCCCTTATACTTTGCGTGTGCTATGTCCTCAAAGCACAAAAAGTGAGGAAAAAGACATAGCTTTTGCTAAGCGCAGGAGAGCTAAAATAACAAAAAGTATAGAAGTCGTTCCGCCCCCTACACTTAGGATCTTGCAGCCTAAGTGTAGAAGAAGATAAAAAATGGGGCGGACGAGGTCACGAGGGAAAATTGATGAGTATATATACATGATGTGCATTGGTCCCCCCTATACTTAGGCTCTGGTCAACCTAAATCTAGGACGAGAGTGAGTGTGAGAACTGATGAGATCTGGAGAATGTACAGAGAATGATGAAGGAATCGGGTCACTCTCCCCCTATACTTAGGATCTGGTCATCCTAAGTATGAAACGATATGGAGCCGGGGTGTGATTCGAATCATGGGGGAAGGAAGGGATAGAAAGTATGTATAAGAAGGGGAAAGAATGTACAGATAGATTATGATCTGAATCTTTTTGGTGTTGCTGATGGCGAGAGATTAATGTTGCAAGGACTCATGCGTGGCTTTATATGTGTCTTCTGAGTCTGCCTCACGCATGAAAATAATCTCCTCAACACTGACTAAATATTCATTAGGTTCGACAAAGTGTTTCAGCAGTTGTCCATTAACCAGTGATATCTGTGCTCCATCTGTAAGATCTGAGATCTCTACACATCCACTATCATGTACAACACAGACTATGAGCTGATCCGTCCACTTGGATTTAAGCTTCCCTTGGAAAATCTTCAACCTCGCATTAAACAACCATACCTTCTGTCGAGGAACAAAGGTCTTTCGTCTGATAAATCTACCATGCCAACGCTTTACCTTGTCCTTGTACACCAAACTGTTATCGTATGCTCGGTTTCTAATCTCCACAAGTTCATCAGATCCATCTCTCTCTATTTATTGCCTAGGTGTGTGTTCTAATTGACCTTCTTGATTGTCCATTCTGATTTATACACTAACTCTGCGAGCAAGTGGCATGCTTCCCAAATACCATTCTGAATGGGGAGGTTCCTAATGGTATCTTGTAAGCTGTCCTGTAAGCATAAAGGACTTGGTTCAAGATCTGAGACCAGTCCTTCCTGTCTGGGCAGACAAGCTTTTGCAATATGGTCTTAACCTCCCTATTCGACACCTCTGGCAAGCCATTGGTCTGTGGGTGGTAAGGGCTAGTGACACGGTGTTTGATGCTGTAATCCTTTACGAGTTTCTTCACGTCTCTGTTTACAAAATGGCTACCCCCATTGGATATCAACACTTTTGGGGATTCCAATCCCAGAAATGATGTGGTCACTTTTAAATTTACAGACAGTCTTGCTGTCTGCGGCTCAGGTCGGGATAGCCTCCACCCACCTTGACAGATAATCCACCGCAAAAAGGATATATTCAAAACCATGGCTAACCAGGAATGGGCCCTTGTAGTCGACACCCTAGGCGTAAAAGATATCACAAATGATGACATGCTACATTGGCATCTCATACTTGGAACCAACAGTTCCTCCCATTCATTGGCATACTGGGCACGACTTCGCAAAGGTGAGAGCATCGCGAAACAAAGTCAGCCAGTATAAGCCACATTGTAAAACCTTCCATGCGATCCTCTTCCCGGAATGGTGTCCTCCGACCTCCAGACTATGGCAGAAAGTAATGACACTCTGATATTCCTCTTGAGGAATACACCTCCTCCAAACACAATCCGGTCCTTTAAAGAAAAGGATTGGATTCTCCCAATGGTAATGTCTCGCATCCGACTTGAGTCGGTCTATGCTGCTCTTGGGCCAATCTTCGGGAACCTTCTTGGATACAAGATAGTTCACTATATTGGCATACCATGGGAGTGAGTCGATAACAAAAATCGACTCGTCTGGAAAGGGGTCTCAAATAGGTGTATCATTTGAAGTATCAAGAATTTCGAGACGGGAGAGGTGATCAGCTACTACGTTCTTCTTTCCAAGTTTATCTCTGATGTCCAAGTCAAATTCCCGGATAAGTAAAATCAACCTAAGAAGATGCGCCTTCACGACCTTCTTTTCCATTAGGTATCACGGTGCTATATGATCTCTAAACACAACTATCTTAGATCCGATGAGATGAGATCTAAACTTATCCAAGGTGAACACTACCACAAGCATCTCTTTTTTAGTAACTGTATAGTTACGTTGAGACAGATCAAGCACTTTGCTTGCGTAGTGTATAGCAAACGGGAACCGTCCTGCCTCTATCTTAACACAACCCCAATAGCAAAATCTGAGGCGTACGTCATGATCTCAAAAGGAAGAGACCAATCTGAGGCTTGTAGGATCGGGGTGTCCATGATCATCCCTTGAAGTCGCTTAAAGGCATCAAGACATTTGTAATCAACAATAAGCTCCACATCTTTGCCTAGAAGCTTAGTTAGCGGTCGGGTAATCTTTGAAAAATCTTTGATGAATCTTTTGTAAAATCCAATATGTCCGAGGAATGACCGTAACTGTTTCACGTTGGTTGGTGGTTGGAGTCGTTTGATCATATCCACCTTGGTAGGGTCAACCTCCATTTCTCTCTTGGAGATGATACGCCCCAACACAATGCCCTCCATTACTATGAAGTGACTTTTCTCTCAGGAGAGCACAGGATTTACCTCACAACATCGTTTGAGAACTCGGTCCAGATTCCTAAGACATGAATCGAAGGAATCACCGTGGACTGAGAAGTCGTCCATGAAGACTTCCAGGAATTCACCGACCATGTCAACGAACACAACAATCATGCATCTTTGAAATGTACTAGGAGCGCATAACCCAAAGGGCATGTGCTTGAAAGAAAAGGTGCCAAAGGGGCATGCGAATGTGGTTTTCTCTTGGTCCTCATGAGCGATAGCTACTTGATTGTAGCTCGAGAACCCATCTAAGAAGAAGAAGAATTCTTTTCCCGCTAATCTTTCTAAGATCATATCAATGAAGGGTAAGGGAAAATGATCATTCTTAGTCACGACATTCAAGCGTCTGTAATCCACACAGACACGCGACGATGTGGGTACTCATGTCACCATCTCCTCTCTATCCTCATTGGTGGTTGTCTGAATTCCCAACTTTTTTGAGACAACATGGATAGGTGCCACCCACTTGGAATCAGAGATGGGATAAACAAAACCCGTGCCACACCATTTCTCTATTTCTTTCTTCACTACCTCTTGTAAATTTGGATTCAACCTGCGTTGGAATTCACGAGAGGGTTTTGCTTCATTCTCAAGGTAGATATGATGCGAACATAAAGTGGAATTTATCTCGAATATCGGAAATGCTCCAACCTATTGCCTTTTGTTTTTCTCTAGGATCTCTAGCAAGCGAGATTCCTACTCCTCGGTCAATTGTGAAATGATGATGATCGGAAATTTTCTCTCTTGTCCTGCAAGGTAGGCATATTTCAAGGTTTTGGGTGATGGTTTGAGCTCAGGTAAAGTGTGGTCATCGAGAAAATCTAGCTCAATCGATTCTGGCTCTGTGCTGGTAGTGGTTGGATCTGTCTCTGAAGTAACTGTCACCAATTGACTCAGCTCTGGAGTCGGATCGTCAAAAGTATCCAAGCAATCGACGAAAGCCACTGTTGACAAGGTTTTTCGCGGTTTAAAAAGTTGGTTTTATCAAGTCGTTGTTTTCCCACGATAAACTGTTATCAAACAAATAAAATACAAGTACGATCACGAAATATGTAAGCAAAAAGTATGCGGCAAGTAGAGGTTTGAATCCACGGAGACTAAACAAATTTGCAATTTTAATTCGACATTTAACACATAGAATGATAAGTGAAATATATGAAATGCAACTTGGAAAGGAAATACTTCAAACAAATGCAATCTAAGCAATAAGGAGAGTAAAGGTAAAGCATGAAATACTCAGAATAAAAGATGGTACAAGAGTTTAGATGCAAATGACATATAACTAAACAAGAGAGAAGAAAATAGTGTTTCTCATTCACGCATGAAGCCGTTGCACTTTGTTGTTCCCCGCGACAACGATGATAGCTGCTGGACGCGAAGTGGGATGGAGCGACAAACACTCCGAATACGGGCTGGAGGTAACCGCTGGAGTGTCGGGGAAGAAGGGGCTGCGGTCAGTGGCTACTATGCGCACGAGAAAAACATTGGTGCGCAGTGGCGGAGTGCACTGAAGAGGTGACGAGTCGCTAAATATGATGTATAATTTGGTCACGTTGCAGCACGCGTACTTAGCAATTCAGTCAGAACCGAGAAAAGATCTCCGTGAAGAGTGTCTCGGCTTAATTTATATCCCAGGCAAGTCCGAGGTAGAACTCAGGGAGGCAAATGAACAACTTTGGGAATAATTTGAAAATTAAGTTTTAGATTTCCAATGCAGTTTTTTTATATTTTTTAATGCAAATAGGATGCCAAAATGCACAATGCAAGTGAACTAATATACTAAGAAAGCACAAACAAGGCCAAATAAATTTTAAGAAAAGAAGTCCAATTTAGCCAATTACATTTTTCCTAGATTCTTAATCCAGGGATGAATGCAAAACACATTTTTTTAGAATTTTAGGGGTTAAAATGCAACAACTAAAAATGCACACTTTTTATGGGTTTTTTCGCAATTTATCACACCAACAGTAAGCAAAAATTATAAAAAAATTACTGGAACTAAAACATGATGCAAGGAGACTACAGTAAATTTTTTTGGAATTTTTTTGACAAAGTATGAATTTTTTATAGATTTTTTTAGCGAAAACAGAGTGGCAATGAGTAATTAATTTCTATTAAATCCACATTATCAAATTAATCAGAGTGCGAATAATCTCAGAAAGATATTTAGATAAGCAATCCAGGAGAGTTTAAATTTCGCAAAAATGATTTATGTAGATTTAATTAAAAATCAAACACTAAATTCACTCTACAAATTATTCCAGGCATAAGACAACTCCATTTTGGATGAAATTTGGATAGTAAGTTAATCATATATCAGGGCAACATTCCTAATTTTTGTGGAATTTTTAGAGCAACCGTGTGTGAGATATAATTTTAAGAGTCCAGATTGGGTAAAATATGCAAAAGTTCGGTTGTACAATTTTAATTAATTCACAATATCTCACAAAAATACAAATAAATATCCAAAAGGTAGAGGATTAGTTGCGCAACACAGTGGAATTTTTCATTGAACAAAAAGATGCATAAGTGATGCCCAAATTAACAGTCAAACATAGGGGTATCCGTGCAAATACAGAAACTGAAAAGATAACTTAAATTTATGCACAGGGACTAAACGGAAATTACATAAACATAGACGGGAAAAGTTGCAATTTGTACAAAATAAACAAATCAACAAATTTGACCTTCTTCCTGGCTGTGACGGGAGGAGAACCCAAAAGGGAGGAGTCGACATCGGTCGACAGCGCGGCGAGGAGGACTGAGGAGGACGAGGCGGACGACGCACTGGCGGCACGGTCACCCACGGCGGACGTGGGAGGCCGGCGGTGCGTCTTCAGAGGGCGACAGCCCGAGCTGGAGAGGTTGGCCGCTGAAGGCGGTTGACGAGGTGGTGGGCGGCACGGGGCGTGGGGTCGTCGGCGGCCGCGGGGAGGTGGCCTGAAGATGGCTGGCGGAGGGGGCGGCGCCTCCGCGCACGGAGGCCACGGCCGGCGACGGCGAAGGAGAAAGGAGGGGGGGGGGGGGGGGGGCGGCGGTAACCGCTGCTTCCCCTCCGCCTGTGCGTTTTTTTTATTTTTTTACTTTTTTTGCTGGAACTGTAATACAAAAAAATTTTTTTTGGTTTATTTTTTTTAAAGTTTTCTTTAAACAGAAGATGAAATGAATGTGAAAAAAATGTGATGATGATGGTGTTTGATAAATATAAACAAATGGAGGATGTGTGGAAGGATGTGTGGTGATATGAAGATGATGTGGAACAAATGTGGGTATAATGACGATAATATGATGGACTAAAAAAATTGCAAAGATAAAAATAGTGACAATAAGATGAAATAAATTACCTAGGATGGACGGTCGCCTATGATGTGCTCTCGTGAGCACGGTCTTCGCTCAAATCGCCGGCGTGCGATGAGCTCGAGCAGCGCGCGGTTGCGGCTGCGATGTTGGTCAAAAAGCCAACGGATCTCACCGAAGAGAGGGCCGTCGTCGCTCGACCGCGGTTGCGTCGCTGTCACCGATTCAACTATGGGAACTAGGCTCTCCTCACATAAAGATGGATCAAAGGCAAATTGAGGAGGATGGGATGTATATATAGATGATGAAATGAGAGGTTATTAAAGTGCTGGAGTTGAATGGGAAGTTGGATTATTAATGGAGTTGAATGGGAAGTTGGGAAAAAATGATGGAATAATGGAGTTGAATTGGTGGTTATTGTAGAGAATGGAAATTAAATAAATAAATGAAATAAAGTTGGCTACTTTAATTACAATAGAATAAAAGAAGAAAATAAATATTGGAGAATTTACAAGGGAAGACAAACAACATGTACACATTTTTTTTACTTTTCTAATATGTATTTTTTTTATCTTTTTAATAAGAGATATTTACAACGGAAAAATACAATAAAATACTACAATTGAAATACAACACCATCATGATATTTTTGTATTTTTAGTAAGTAGAAAAGATAAAATAAAAAAATGAAGAAGGAATGAATATATACATAATATACAATGTACAACTAGGTCCCAAATCCCAACTTTTGCAAATAAGCTCCGATTTTAATGAAGCCACTTCCGTTGGATAGATAATTCTCTAACTTGAACGTTAAAAGTGAGTTTGGTGAATTTGGAGTTCAAGGAGCGGGAATTTGGCTTGGAAGTTGGACTTTATGGCTTTTTCTCTTTGGGATCTAGGAGTATTTATTTGAAGTAAATTTTGTTTTGTATTTTTTTATTTTTATATACATTATTATGAACAAGTCGGAGAAAGAATTAGCCAAAAAGGAGTTGAAATGAATTTATTGAAAATATATGAAGTTTTGGGCTATTTACAGGTGAAAAACTCCTTTATTTTTGAGGCTTTTTATTGTTAAATTATTTTGTACAATATAATATACATTAATTAGTGTGTTTTATTTACAAGAGTCATTTTGTTAATTTAATGAATTTGTGTACATTTTTCTTGGATTTTACTCAGGGATTTTTGCTAAGATCAAGATATTGAGATGATGAATCGTGGATTCATCACCCCCTATACTTAAACTTTGCTAGTCCTCGAGCAACTAAAGAATGAATAAGTTGGGTTAATCCCTGACTGTGTATGTGAATACAAGACTTGATCCGTTCAAGAACTCTCGGTTTTAGAGATCCTAAAATTCTAAGCTGAACCAAGCTCTAGTCAAAAGGTATCCAATTTCCCTAATCATCAGACTCTCTTTGTATACATATATAGTAGGGATATGACTTTAAGTGTTGACCGCAGTTACAAGAGTAGAGTCACAACGTCACCCAAGGTTCCAGTCCAAGAGACTCTCCTAAGGACCCAATCCTCAACACTAGGGAATAAACCATTTCTTGCATCCAATTCACCGTCTCTTTAGTTGTCAGACTTAAAAGTGTAGATGGAAGGCCAGTTGATGGAGGGCATAGGATTGTGTCATTTCTTCTCTCCCTCTCATTGGAACAAGGATCCTCTCGAGTGTCTTATTACTCAACGCATGTTTTTGGTGTTGATCAGTGCGTCCGTCAAGAGAAGTTGGAGCCGTCTGCACTTGTTTTCCTGGGAGTACACCGGGGTGTGTCTTTTTTGAGTATCTATTATACCTTCTACACCCAGACTTGTAGCATTTACGATGTAGCGCCTTTTTTGGTGCAAGCCCGACTCCTGGTCCTAATAGCGGTGGTCCAAGTGGACACTTTTGAAATGGTTGGGAGCGCTCGCCTTTGGTGGAAGCTCTTTGATATTTGACTTTGTATGGAATGAGAGCTTTTCTTTGACATTTCATTGATTTGTAGAATTTTTGGCTAGCTCCACTGCTTTTACCAAGAGTTGACGCACAGTGATCAACAATTTTTTTATTTTATCACACCCTGGCACATAGGTAAATATCAAAAGATAGTACAAGAACCATGTTCTCATACTGGCTAAAGATGCTGACACTCAGGTTTCATGAAGCCTTCATTGATTTTATCCCATCCTCGAGCATCATCAAATCAAGTCCAAATTCAAATCCCTCATCCCAGTTCCTCAAGTGAAATTTCAACTCATCTCATCATAACTGCAGTCGTGTATGTGAGGTGTTGATCATATTCTTAAGGTAGAGACTAAGCATGCAATATAGCACACAAATCTTTCAAACTAGGGAAATGTGAATAATTAAGTCAAGGACCCTAATGACTAAGGCTGGTTAACTCAAAATCTCAAGAGCTCATAAACCGAGTGTTCTTGAACATCACTAGTCATGTGTCAGGGGTTAAATCAACTTATTAGTTAGTGTTTTTTTGTTTTGTGATTTTTTTAAGTTTCAGAAAAAAAGTTTTTTTTCAAAAAGATTTTTTTTGAAAAGTTTTTTTTGAAAAGGGGTTTTTTTATCTTTATCTTTTTTTTGAAAAATATAGATAAATAAGAAAGGACACATTTCTTTTGAATTTTTTTAGAGCAAATAAGAAAAGAGAACAAAAAACATTTTTTTGAAAAGTTTTTCTTTAAGAGATTTTTTTTGAAAAAGTTTTTTTTACCCACCCCATAATTATTGTATAATATATACAAAATACGTGAAAGTACGAGCTATGGGTAAAGTATATATGTAATATATATACGCCCCCTATACTTAGCATGTGCTATGTCCTCATGGCACAAGAAGCGAGAAAAAGACATAGCTCGTGCTAAGCGTAGGATGACTAGAATAATAAAGAGTATAGAAGTCGATCCGCCCCCTATACTTAGGCTCTGGTCAACCTAAGTGTAGAAGAAGAGCAAAAATGGGGCGGACGAGGTCAAGAGGAAAAATGGATGAGTATATACACATGGATGGCATCGGATCCCCCTATACTTAGGCTCTTGGTAAGCCTAAGTATAGGACAAGAGTAAGTGTAAGAACCGATGTGATCTGGAGAATATACAAAGAAGAACAAATGTACAAGAGGAATGAATCTTCTAAGATGTTGAATCTTGATGCTACATCTTCATGATGAGTAATGTGATGTATCTGCTCTATGCTCGCTCTACATGAAGTTGATGACCTCGACTTGGACTAACTGTTCTTTTGAATCAACAAAATGCTTCAACAGTTGTCCATTTACGACATGAGACTGTGCACCGTCTGTGAGATCAGCTATCTCTACACTTCCGTTCTCATGCACTTTCTTAACAACAAAGGGACCCGTCCATTTAGATTTGAGCTTCCCACGGAACACCTTTAACCTGGCATGGAACAACCATACCTTTTGTCCAGGGACAAAGTCTTTGCACCTAATGTGCTGATCATGCCATCTTTTTACTTTGTCCTTATAAATCAAACTGTTGTCATATGCCCTGTTTCAGATTTCCACGAGCTCGTTCAAGTTCAAGTCTCGATAAAGCTTCCCTAGGTGACAATTCCAATTAATCTTCTTAATTGCCCATTCGGATTTATGAATCAATTCTGCGGGCAAATGGCATGGCTTGCCGTAGATCAATCTAAATGGTGAAGTACCCAATGGTGTCTTGTAGGCTGTCCTATAGGCCCACAGAACTTGGTCCAAGAGCTGGGACCAGTTCTTCCTATCGAGAATACCAATTTTTGCAAAATACTCTTCACCTCTCTGTTCGAAACCTCTGCCATGCCGTTGGACTGTGGGTGGTAAGGACTAGTAACTCTATGCTCAAATCCATAGTCCTTAGCTAAAGATCTCACATCTCGGTTCACAAAATGTCTACCCCCATCAGATATCAAAACTTTTGGCACCCCGAACCTAGCAATAATATGGTCTCTCACAAACTTACAGACAGTCTTGCTGTCTGCGGTTCGGGTTGGGATAGCCTCCACCCACCTAGATAAATAGTCAACCGCCAACAATATGTACTCATGTCCTTGGCTGTTGGGAAAGGGACCCATAAAATCTATGCCCCATGCATCAAAAACATCACAAATAATCATCGGTTGCATGGGCATCTCATCTCTCTATCCAACTGTCCCTCCCATCCTTTGACAGATAGGGCACGACCGTACAAAATCAATAGCATCTCTAAACAAGGTCGGCCAATACAATCCACATTGAAGTACTTTGTGAGCGATTCTCTTTCCCGAATGGTGTCCTCCAGCCTCAAGTGAATGACAATATGTGAGGACACTCTGGTATTCCTCCTGAGGAATACACCTTCTCCAAACACAATCCGGTCCTTCGAAGAAAAGGAAAGGATTGTTCCAGTGGTATCTCCTCGAATCCGACTTCAGTCGATCAATGCTGCTCCTAGTCCAACCAAACCTGCTTGGAGACAAGATAGTTCACCATGTTGGCATACCACGGGAGTGAGTCAATAACACAAATTAACTCATCTGGGAAGGTCTCTCTAATCCGCTCATAATCAGGAGAATCCTTAAGTTCAATCCGAGAAAGGTGATCAACCACAACATTCTTCACTCCAGGTTTATCTTTTATCTCCAATTCAAATTCCTGGATGAGTAAAATCCACCTAAGAAGACGCGCCTTCGCGTCCTTCTTTTCCATTAAGTATCGAATGGCTGTGTGATCAGTATAAATTGTCACCTTAGAGCCCAAAATATATGATCTGAACTTCTCGAGGGCCCATACTACCGCGAGCATTTCCTTTTCAGTCACTGTATAGTTTTTCTGTATAGGATCTAAAACTTTGCTCGCATAATGAATCGCAAACGGAATCCCCTCTCGCCGTTGTCCTAACACAGCTCCTATAGCAAAATCTGAAGCATCAGTCATGATCTCAAAGGAGAGAGACCAGTCAGGAGCTTGTAGGATAGGCGAGGCACAAATCTTCCTCTTCAAGAGCTCAAAGGCCTCCAGACACCTGTGATATACAATGAACTCTGTGTATTTCCCTAAGAGCTTAGTTAGTGGGCGGGCGATCTTTGAAAAATCCTGAATGAATCTTCTATAGAATCCAACATGCCCTAAGAATGACCGCACTGACTTCACGTTGGTAGGTGGATCGAGTTTCTTGATCACCTCCACCTTTGCAGGGTCAACCTCCATTCCCCTTTTGGAGATGACATGCCCCAACACGATACCCTCCGTCACCATGAAGTGACTCTTCTCCCAGGAGAGTACCAAATTCACCTCTCTACACCTCATGAGGACTCGGTCCAAGTGCGCTAAACATGTATCAAAAGAATCACCATGAACCGAGAAGTCATCCATGAATACTTCCAGGAAATCTCCCACCATTTCGACAAATATGGCTATCATGCACCACTGAAATGTACCCGGGGCATTGCAAAGCCCGAATGGCATGCACCTGAAAGCATAAGTGCCGAATGGACATGTGAATGTGGTCTTTTCCTGGTCCTCAGGGGCTATGGCCACCTGGTTGTAGCCTGAGTACCCATCAAGAAAACAGAAGAACTCTTTCCCTGCGAGTCTCTCCAAGATCTGATCAATAAAAGGCAAGGGAAAGTGATCTTTCTTGGTCGCGACATTCAAGCGCCTGTAGTCAACACAGACACGCCACGATGTAGGAACTCGTGTCGCGATTTCTACCCCCTCCTCGTTGGTGACCATCTGAATTCCCGACTTCTTCGGGACAACATGAAGCGGGGCCACCCACTTGGAGTCAGAAATAGGGTATATAAACCCTGCCTTGCACCATTTCTCAATCTCTTTCTTCACCACTTCCCTTAGATTGGGGTTAAGTCTCCTCTGGAACTCACGGGAAGGTCTCACATTATCCTCAGTAAAAATGTGATGCGAGCAGAGAGTGGGGTTGATGCCCACGAGATCCGACACTGTCCAGCCTATTGCTTTGCGGTTCCTCTCTAAGACTTCTAACAACCTAGACTCCTGTTCTAAAGTCAAGTCTGTGCTAATGATGACAGGATATCTCTCTTTGGGTCCCACAAGAAAGGCATACTTGAGTGTAGGAGGTAGTGATTTCAGTTCTGGCAATGTGGTATCATCAAGCAGATCTGGCTGAACTGAATCTGAATCTGGTTCCGTGCTGCATGAAGGCAGGATAAGCTGAGTAGTACTCGCCACCAAATCAGAAGTATCAGGGGTCGGATCGTCAAAAATATCCAAACAATTGGCAAAAGCCACGTCCGACTCATCATCTATGTCCCATGATTGTTCCGAAGAGGCTGGAACTGACAGATCCGGATGGATCTCTATGTCATCATGAGAATAGGTTGATGCATCTCCCACAAGATCAGACAACACCTGGCAAACTGCATCATCCACTATGCCCTTTCCAGATGAAAGGGACTCGCTCTGTCCTGAAGGAATCTGTCCCCAAATCCCAACTGTGGTAATCATACTGCAATCTGCCTCTGAAGATGAGTACTCTGTGCTACTTTCTGAATCGGGTCGCTGACACTTGGTTTTCTTCATCTCAAGGTTCACTTCTCTGCCTGGAGAACGAAACTTCATCATTCCCGTACCATAATCGAAAGCTGCGCCTGCGGTCCTAAGGAAGGGCCGCCCAAGAATGATCTGAGATTCTCTCCAATGATTGGGGGTCTCCATGTCCAAGACTGTGAAATCAACTTGATAGTTCTGCCCCTCAATTGAGATAACTACGTTCTTCACTTCTCCCTTAGGTCTCTTCACTGATCGATCAACGAATTGGAGTAAGGCTCTAGATTTGCGAAGTGATCCCAACTCCAATTTCTGATATAATGCTAAGGGAAGTAAGTTGATCGAAGAACCGTTATCTAAGAGTGTGCGTGCAAACGCAATGTCGTCAATACGACTCTCCACATAGTGAGCACCCATGTCTCTCTTTTTCCTTGGCAAAGTCTGATTCTTGAGACAATATGTTGTGGCTACCGATAAGACATGTGTCTTTATATTTCGGTTATCTTTCTTCCTGTTAACCCTTGTAGGTGTGCATCTCACCTTAAGGTATTTTTGGAAGGCAGGATGGTTAGCCACATATTCATCAAATGGCACCTTAACTGTGATATTTTCTTTACAAAACCGCGCCATATCGGGGTCATCTTTCTGAATCTTTTTGATGCGCTTTCCTGCCGTAAGAGCACGGGGGAAAGGGATGGAAGCTAGAGAAACAGAAGATGAAGAGTCTGAATCATGAACTGAAAGATCATTCTTGGCATTAACGGAAACAGAGTTCTTCATACATGAAATTTTTTGATGCAACATGGGATCGAAATCAAATCTATCTGCTATAGGTTGTGGAATAGAAGCTGGAGTGGTATCAGCCACAACCAGAGATGCAAGGTCCTCCGTAGACTCAGAAGTGTATCCATGCTGCCGATGCTACATACGTGCTCTCCTTCTCCTCTCGACTCCCTGAGTAGAAATCCTCGAATGATGCTGATGGGGCTCCGAAATATGATGCCTCTCCTCCTCGTCCTCTGAAGACTCCTCAGGTAGAGCTCCAGAGATGCCTCTCCTCGTGTCCCTCGCCCGGTCAGGTACGGTCACGGTCCTTCCGCTCCTGAGTGACATGTGGTTAGCCTCGTCACACGAAAGAATCTCATGTACAGATCTAGGAGATGCTGAATAGTATACCTGACTAAAATGCTGCTGAGAACTAGATCGGTTAAGGCTATTGGGGTTAGCCTGAACTTGGGTTGGGATCGAGGTAGAAGGTACAGTCTGCTCGTCTCGCCATCTGGACAGGCGGTTGACATCCACCCGTAAGTCATGAACCTCGTTCCTGTTGGAACGGAGCTCGTCGAGTATCTGCTGCTGAATGCCCATGGGTCCAGACGAAGAAGGAAGTGGATAAGACTGGGAAGAAGAACGGGAAGACTGGCCCTGCTGGCCAGAGTACTGCCTCTGCTGCTGCTGGGGTTGCAGGCCCTGCTGGCCTGCCTGGTAATGGCCCTGTCGGCCATACTGCTGGTACTGCTGCTGCTGGGGTGGCTGAAATCCAGGGCTCTGCTGTGAAGGAGGTGGTGCGGAGGTGAATGCGGTGTTATGAAAGGTCGGGGGACGTTGATAGGTCTGTCGGTCTCCCGTACTTCCCTGCCTGGCAGGGTCCTGAGTATACCATACTCCATTCACCTCCCAAACCGGTGGAGGCTCCTCCTGGACTGTCTCTGCTAATGGAGGTGGCTGCTGGAAAGAGTGGGTGTAGGATTGGTCCTGCTCCCACGGCTGGGGTTGCCCTGACACCAAATGCTCCTGAACATGGTGAACTCGGTATACGGGAGCAGAGGGTGCAGTCGCGGCAGGTATCTTTATCTTAGATACCCTATCAGTCAACTCCTCCATTTGTTTTGGAATCTTGGAGACAATCCGATCCAATTCATCAATTCTCCTGTCAATCCTCTCAACTACAGTAAGCTTGTCAGCAAGGAGTCCCATGCTAGGGATCACGTCCTGAGAGAGATCGACTGCAGCGGATTTTCCCCCTCCAAGTGAGAGTGAACTGGGGGATGGTGTATAGGCCCTGCTGGCCATCTGTGAGCGGCTAGTTTCAGCCATCTGCTCGAATACCCTCCAGACGGTATCCGCTCCTCGAGATTTATAGCTGCCGCCACAGGCAGCGCTCACTAAACCCTGCATCTCAGGGTTGAGACCAGTGAAGAATGATTGGACCAAGATGTTATCATCTAGTCCATGACAGGGACACTTCTGCAGGATGTCCTCGAATCTTTCCCAAGCATCACAAAAGGCTTCATGGGGTAACTGGGAAAAACTCGTAATGCGCGTCCTCATCATGTTAGTTCTACTCAAAGGGTAAAACTTCTTTAGGAATAGGTCCTTGAACTGGGCATAAGTGGTGACGTTAATCCCAAGATTCTTCACCCAGTAGTCGGCTTTGCCACCCAAGGCAAATGGAAGGGCTTTGAGCCTAATATAATCCTGGCTAACATTTTGATGTTTGAGATTAGCGCAGACGAGCTCAAAGTCCCTTAAGAATGCATATGGTTCCTCAGAAGCATTCCCATCAAAGTGTGGCAACAGGTTCAGAAAATGCGGCTTCAATTCAAAATCAACCTCGGGCTCGGCCAGACTCAAGTAGTTCCGAATTTGATATTGTTCGGGGTTATACGCCGCATCCATTGGTGGTTGGACCCCAACATTCAACTGTCCTAACTGAGCTATGAGAAGTGCATGTTGCTGCTCAGATGCAGCTAATCTGGCTAGTATCATTCTCATTGGGTCTTCGTTGTTCTCTTCTTCCTATTCTTTCTTCTTTGGAGGCATTTTACTTGTGTCTTCTATATGGCCTGAATCAACAAGGTGTGCTTCATTAGAAGAGGATTTATGAATCAAGATATTCTCATCGAGGCGAAGGTCTTCCTCGGTGAGGTGGGAAGAGAGAAAGGGAATGGTTTGAGAGTAACCATCCTGAGAGTGAGTGATCCTGGGCTCAAGAGAGTCATGAGTCCAGGTTGGTCCACGTTGCGCATGGACCTGTGAAGACATACTTCTTGGAGGGTTCAACGGGAGATTCGCAAAGTCCGAATAAATATCCCCCAATCAGTCATCTTCGATGTCAAAAAGAATCGATTTAAAACACGATATTTCAATGAGGTGCTAGTTCTACGGTGCACGTAAATGTGCGGAGTAAACTCACACAATACAAACGCAATTCAAACCCTCAGTTTCACCAACTCAACACGTGATGGCCGTAAAAGTTCGGCCGAATTATCTTGTCTATTTTAGTTGGTGAGAAATACAATCTTGGAAAGATTAACGAGCTGTTAGGTGTCCGTATTTTCCTACAGACTGACCCAGTTCAAAGAACCAGTAGTAAGTAAGAAATCCAGACTTGGCTCTATCCTAGGGTCGTCTCTCTCTCACTTGCAAGTAAAACAAACAATGAGGGCTTTATGCACCCGAGAACAGGGGTTCTTTTTATTCCAATTTTTTTAAATCGACCTGCTCAATTCAGTCCCAATTTTAGAGTTAGGTTATCACTTGAAATTTATGTGAACACACAAGCACGTTTACCGTTCAGTCCCAATTTCCTTTTGACCTTAAGTTGTAAAACAAGAGGGGAATCGGAAATCAGAATGCAAATGAGAAACTATGATGCATGCTCAGAAGAAGGTATACTTACAGTGAATCCCAACACTCTCCATGCGTTATGCAGAACAGAATTTGTAAATTTTACACTAAATGCATGCAGATCGAGAAAAACCGCACCTAAACAGTATACTATTAGCGGGGAAGAATTGATTTAATTTTGAGATAAGTAGTACGTGTTTATGTGCGTCTCATTATGAATCTTATAAGATAAGTGAATCTTCTAAGATATGTGTGGCCTAACTTATGATGGGCACAAACAAATTTGATGCTAAACTACCGTGTGCCTAATCCTTAAATTCGCCACTCAAGTCGAGCCCCACTCTCACCGGAGAGTGAAACAGGTCTCGACACACCACAAATAATGTCCAAGTCTTTTTTTACACACGCGAGCTCTTGAACAAGAGCCGCTATAAATGAGCAACTACCTAAATAATTACAACAATTTATAAAAGCTCTCTCGAAAATAAATTAGATCTCCTCGCTCTTCAGCAGTCGGCGCGCGTCGCGTCCGTCGACCTCCGATGTACTCCAAGTCCACCGGGCCCTCGCAAGGAAAATAATATTTATATTAGAGAGATAAAAACAAAATATATACAAAAATATGAAGAGAAATAATTGAAAGGAAAATGGACTAAATACAAGGTGGCTCGGGGGTCAGACTACCCGAGTAAGTGAAATCTAAATCTGAATTTTTAAATTAGTCCCTAAGACGTTTGCCTCCCCGGCAACGGCGCCATCTGACGAGTCGCTAAATATGATGTATAATTTGGTCACGTTGCAGCACGCGTACTTAGCGATCTAGTCAGAACCGAGAAAAGATCTCCGTGAAGAGTGTCTCGGCTTAATTTATATCCCGGGCAAGTCTGGGGTCGAACTCAGGGAGGCAAAGGAACAACTTTGGGAATAATTTGAAAATTAAGTTTTAGATTTCCAATGCGGTTTTTTTTATATTTTTTAATGCAAATAGGATGCCAAAATGCACAATGCAAGTGAACTAATATACTAAGAAAGCACAAACAAAGCTAAATTAATTTTAATAGAAAAGAAGTCCAATTTAGCCAATTACATTTTTCCTAAAATCTTAATCCAGTGATGAATGCAAAACACATTTTTTTAGAATTTTAGGGGTTAAAATGCAACAACTAAAAATGCACACTTTTTATGGGTTTTTTCGCAATTTATCACACCAACAGTAAGCAAAAATTATGAAAAAATTACTGGAACTAAGATATGATGCAAGAAGACTACAGTAATTTTTTGGAATTTTTTGACAAAGTATGATTTTTTATAGATTTTTTAACGAAAACAGAGTGGCAATGAGTAATTAATTTCTATTAAATCCACATTATCAAATTAATCAGAGTGCGAATTATCTCAGAAAGATATTTAGATAAGCAATCCAGGAGAGTTGAAATTTTGCAAAAAATGATTTTTAGATTTAATTAAAAATCAAACACTAAATTCACTCTACAAATTATTCCAGGCACAAGACAACTCCATTTTGGATGAAATTTGGATAGTAAGTTAATCATATATCAGGGCATCATTCCTAATTTTTGTGGAATTTTTAGAGCAACCGTGTGTGAAATATAATTTTAAGAGTCCAGATTGGGTAAAATATGCAAAAGTTCGGTTGTACAATTTTAATTAATTCACAGTATCTTACAAAAATACAAATAAATATCCAAAAGGTAGAGGATTAGTTGCGCAACACAGTGGAATTTTTCATTGAACAAAAAGATGCATAAGTGATGCCCAAATTAACAGGCAAACATAAGGGTATCCGTGGAAATACAGAAACTGAAAAGATAACTTAAATTTATGCACAGGGACTAAATGACAATTACATAAACATAAATGAGAAAAGTTGCAATTTGTACAAAATAAACAAATCAACAAATTTGACCTTCCTGACCGTGACGGGAGGAGAACCCAAAAGGGAGGAGTCGACAGCGGTCGGCAGCGCGGCGGGGAGGACTGAGGAGGACGAGGCGGACGGCGCACTGGCGGCGCGGTCACCCACGGCGGACGCGGGAGGCCGGCGATGCGTCTTCAGAGGGCGGCGGCCCGAGCTGGAGAGGTTGGCTGCTGAAGGCGGTTGACGAGGTGGTGGGCGGCACGGGGCGTGGGGTCGTCGGCGGCCGCGGGGAGGTGGCTTGGAGATGGCTGGCGGAGGGGGCGGCGCCTCCACGCGCGGAGGCCGCGGCCGACGGCGGCGAAGGAGAAAGGAGGGGGGGGGGCGACGGTACCTGCTGCTTCCCCTCCGCCTGTGCGTTTTTTTTGTTTTTTTTGTTTTTTTTATTTTTTTACTTTTTTTTGCTGGAACTGTAATACAAAAAACTTTTTTTGTTTTTATTTTTTATTTTTTAAGTTTTCTTTAAACAGAAGATGAAATGAATGTGAAAAAATGTGATGATGATGGTGTTTGTTAAATATAAACAAATGGAGGATGTGTGGAAGGATGTGTGGTGATATGAAGATGATGTGGAACAAATGTGGGTATAATGACGATAATATGATGAACTAAAAAAATTGCAAAGATAAAAATAGTGACAATAAGATGAAACAAAATTACCTAGGATGGACGGTCGCCTATGATGTGCTCTCGTGAGCACGGTCTTCGCTCAAATCGCCGGCGTGCGATGAGCTCGAGCAGCGCGCGGTTGCGACTTCGATGTTGGCCAAAAAGCCAACGGATCTCACCGGAGAGAGGGCCGTCGTCGCTCGACCGTGGTTGCGTCGCTGTCACCGATTCAACTATGAGAACTAGGCTCTCCTCACATAAAGATGGATCAAAGGAAAATTGAGGAGGATGGATGTATATATAGATGATGAAATGAGAGGTTATTAAAGTGGTGGAGTTGAATGGGAAGTTGGATTATTAATGGAGTTGAATGGGAAGTTGGGAAAAAATGATGGAATAATGGAGTTGAATTGGTGGTTATTGTAGAGAATGGAAATTAAATAAATAAATGAAATAAAGTTGGCTACTTTAATTACAATAGAAAAAAAGAAGAAAATAAACAGTGGAGAATTTACAAGGGAAGACAAACAACATGTACACATTTTTTTTACTTTTCTAATATGTATTTTTTTATCTTTTTAATAAGAGACATTTACAACGAAAAAATACAATAAAATATTACAATTGAAATACAACACCATCATGATATTTTTGTATTTTTAGTAATTAGAAAAGATAAAATAAAAAAATGAAGAAGGAATGAATATATACATAATATACAATGTACAACTAGGTCCCAAAACCCAACTTTTGCAAATAAGCTCCGATTTTAATGAAACCACTTCCGTTGGATAGATAATTCTCTAACTTGAAATTTAAAAGTGAGTTTGGTGAATTTGGAGCTCATACGGAGCGTGAATTTGGCTTGGAAGTTGGACTTTACGGCTTTTTCTCTTTGGGATCTAGGAGTAGTTATTTGAAGTAAATTTTGTTTTGTATTTTTGTATTTTTATATACATTATTATGAACAAGCTGGAGAAAGAATTAGTCAAAAAGGAGTTGAAATGAATTTATTAAAAATACATGAAGTTTTGGGCTATTTAAAGGTGAAAAACTCCTTTATTTTTGAGGCTTTTTATTGTTAAATTATTTTGTACAATATAATATACATTAATTAGTGTATTTTATTTACAAGAGTCATTTTGTTAATTTAATGAATTTATGTACATTTTTCTCGGATTTTACTCGGGGTTTTTTGCTAAGATCAAGATATTGAGATGATGAATCGTGGATTCATCAAGAGGACAGCTGCTGTGCGCGGTTGAAAGGCTGCTGGACGCTTGGACAACCGCTGGGGGCTGGAGCGTGGCTGAGGCACGCACAACAGGTGGGCTGCGCTAGAGAGGAGATGGCCGATGGCTGGACGCACAGGCTACTGGACGTGCAGCGGAATGTGCGGGGAGAGAACGTGCGTGAGGAGACGAGAATGGGGAGGGCCTTGTGCGCTACTCCTGTACCTTCCAAAGGAAAAAAACGAGAGAGAGATGGAGAAGGAGAGGAGAGTGCGAGTGCGTGAGAGGGGGGCTGTATGCGTGCATGAAAAAAACAATGAGAGCTAGAGAGTATGCGTGAGATAGGGAGAACGAGAGAGGGGGGAGGGTTCGAGTGAATGGGAGGGAGAGTGCCATTTTATAATGGATTTTGCTTGGAGACATGCCATGCAAGTGAAGACAAAATACCATTATTAGTGTAAGGAGAGTTAATTGTTTTTGCATGGGGAATGCATATGTGTAGTCGTCTATGCATGGGAATGGGAGAGTGATTTTTATTATTTGCATGGGGAAGCATATGTGTTGGTGGCTCTTTATAAGGGAATAAAGAATGGAGTTTTTATATAACTTCCCTCTCTTTTCTTATCAACATAAAATGTTAAAGAAATGTATGTCCATCAATGTGCTAGTTGTTGATTAAAACTCCATAACCTTTTGAGTTATTATTTTTTTAGAATAAAGCAAATTTCTTCAGGCTGATGATTTTAAAAAGGGATGATCATTTGGTTTTAGTAAAATAATATTTCCCATTATATAACCATATAGTAGATATTATTGGGAGTAGTTCATCAGGATGTAGAATCATGAATGTGTCGATTTTATTCTATGTAATTTAGAGGTTTTCTCTTGTTGTGTACATGGAATAAATTGGACATGGATTATGTGATTTTGGAGTTTATAGATCAATCATTCAGGTTGTATATCACATAATTTGATCATATTATCTCTGTATATATTGTAATCATCACACCCCCATACTTAAGTCTTGCCAGTCTCGAGCAAAAATAAGATAAGAAATAATGAAGGACAAGGAGAATAGCCAAGATCGATCTGGTGAGGGTTTGCAGTAGAGACTCCCACAAAGTCTTTGAATTTTCAGTCCCTAACCACACAAATACACAAACTTCTGTAGAGTTGACCCAAGGATTAATGATTTGTTTGAATCGTCTACTTGACTCGAGTTTTGTAGTTTCAACAGCCTCTCAGTTCCAACAAAATCAGACATGGTTTCAAAAGGTCGATCAAGTCAGCTCATCCCTACGGAACATGTATTCCCTTTGACCTTGAGTGGATATAAACAGTGTTAGTGATGTTTTAGCTTTCGTGAGTCAAGAGAACGAGTTAACAACACAATCTATCAAGGTACCGAATGATTCCCTAGTCATATAGCCTCAGTCCTTACCTGAATTCATGCATATTCTCTTTTCACCCAAGTATGTCAGCATAAAGAAATAGGTCATACTTCTTCGAAAAATGAGACTTAACTTTCGGGGTTTTCCGTAGACCGTTTTGGTCCGTTGCTCTCATTCTTTTCTTTTTACAGAGCATAACCCTGGGCCTCTTTGGGCCTCTTTTAAAAATTTAGGTCATCATTGGGCTGCTACCACAACTTTTTGGTGGAGAAGGGTTATTTGGTGGTCTTCTTTGCTTTTGCTTTGCGTATCTTTGCATGATTGGTGGTTTTTGACATTTGTATTGTGATATACCTTTTTGTGTTATTTTTGTCTTGGATTTTGGCATCAAAAGGTAGTATCGGCTTAAGATTGACTTTGGAGGCACGATACTGGCTTATTTGCTGACATACTTAGACTAGAGAGATCATGTTGCTCCTGAGTCAAGTTCCTTCATTAGCTATAGATAAGGTTCAGGCATTGGCACAACCAAGAGGACAACTCCTCACCTCAACTAGATTGTAATTGTATCTCATAAAATAAACTCAATCAAGCTAAGTGCAGTGTGCAGTTGCTTAATATCCACTGAAGAGTTTAAGAGTGCTACTAGTTTCTCAGGTGATCTAGTTAGATACAGAAGTTCATTCACTAGTAGAGTTAGTGGAACTGAGAGAATAAAGTCCATATGGACCTGAAGAAAGCTTAAAACCTCATGCCTAGTGAAATTCTGATGAAGTTAAGTGGATTAGGGTCAACTCAACCTCAGTCTATGATTTACGCAGTGAAGATCTGATTTCTCAAAATAGGATAAAACTAGGAAGGATGTATTTTTGGTGGTTTTCTTGCTTTTGAAAATATTTTTAGGGAAATTTTTGCAAAAGAGAGTTTTTGTGAAAGAGTATGCAATTTTGAAAAACTATGCAGACACCCCCCATACTTAACAGAAACCATGTCCTCATGGTGAAGATAATGCGCAATAGGAGGATCAGAAGGGATGTGAAATGTATGTTTGGAATGTAATGCAGAGGGGTACCCCCATACTTATCTAATGCAATGCAGTGAAAATAAACATGCGAGTAGTAAAAAGATACCTGTGAGGGGAGTCTCACGAGAGTGCATGATTTAACGCCTCAGCTAGGCGATGTGGTGGTTCATTTTTCCTGCAGAAGGTATGTTGTGCAACCAGGCATAGGACCAGATGGTTCAACAACGGGTTTTAGTCTTTGACCATTGACTCTGAAAGTGGCTTTAGTGTTTGGGTCAGAAATTTCTATCGAGCCATTATCGAATACTTGAGTTACAATGTATGGTTCTTTCTATTTTGATCTCAGTTTTCCTGGAAATAACTTCAGTTTTGCATCAAATAGCCACACTTTTTTATTTTCCCTGAATGTTTTCCTCGAAATGTTGGCATCGTGCCACAACTTGATTTTCTCTTTGTATAGCAGGTTGTTATCATAGGCTTGTGATCTCAATTCTTCAAGTTCAGATAAAGTCCAATAGTCGTCTCTTCCCAGCCGCATCATAATCCAGATGGCATTTCTTGATTGCCCAGAGTGATTTGTGGTGGACCTCTACAGGTAGGTGACACGGCTTTCCATAGACTAACCGAAATGGGCTCATACCTAAGGGTGTGCGGAAAGCGGTGCGGTAAGCCCAGAGAGCAGAAGGTAAGTGTTGGGACCAGTCTTTACGATCAGAGCGAACAATTTTCTGGAGGATGGTCTTGATTTCTCGGTTTGACAGCTCGGCCATTCCATTAGTCTGTGGGTGATAAGCAGTTGAGACACGGTGTTCGACTCCATTTTTCTTGAGTAAATTCTTAACTGAAGCATTCAGAAAGTGGGTGCCTCCACCACTAATGACCACCTTTGGCAATCCAAATCGAGAGAATAGGTCATTCAAGAACTTGACAACGGTTGTGCTATCAGCAGCACGAGTGGGAATGACTTCTACCCAACGAGAGACGTAATCAACAGCGAGAAGAATGTGTTGGTAACCATGTGATGTGGTGAAAGGTCCCATGAAGTCTATTCCCCAAGTATCAAAGATCTCGACTATATGCACAGGTTGGAGAGGAATCATGTTACGACGGGTCATTGTTCCATTAGTCTGACAGGCAGGACAAGATTGAGCAAAATGATGGGCATCTTTAAAGAGGGTGGGACAGTAGAAACCACATTGTAAGACTTTAGCGGCTGTGCGCTTCCCTGAGTGGTGTCCTCCATGTCCACAAGTGTGGCAGTGAGTTAGGACATCGTTGACTTCAGATTCAAGGATGCATCGTCTCCATATCAAATCAGTACTCTCTTTGAAGAGCAAAGGGTCTTCCCAGTGATAGTATCGGGCTTGGGCTTTGGTTTTCTCTTTCTTATGTTTTGGCCAATCATCAGGAAATGTGGAAGTGACGATGTAATTGACGATGTCGGCATACCAAGGGAGTTGAGAAACATACATGATACTTTCGTCTGGAAAATTATCAGAAATTGGGATTGTGTCTGTGTTTGGGGAAGGGATTCTTGAAAGGTGATCGGCCACGACATTCTTTGCTCCTGCTTTATCTCGAATCTTTAAATCAAATTCTTGGAGTAGTAAAACCCACCTAATGAGTCTAGGCTTAGCATCGGTTTTTGTGAAGAGATATTTCAAAGCAGAGTGATCTGTGTAGATAATAATGTGGGATCCTAGGATATAAGATCGAAATTTCTCTAGTGAAAATACCACAGCCAGTAGTTCTTTCTCAGTCAGAGTGTAGTTCCTTTGAGCATCATCCATGGTCTTGCTAGCATAGTGGATGGCATAGAGTTTTCCATCTTTCCTTTGACCCAATACTGCCCCAACGACATAATCAGAAGCTTCACACATGATTTCAAATTCACAGTTCCAATCAGGGGGTTGTAGTATGGGTGCTTCAGTGAGGATTTTCCTTAGTGTGTTGAAGGACTCGTATGCTTCCTCGGTGAATGTGAAATCTTGGTCCTTTTCAAGTAGTTTGGTGAGAGGGCGGGAAATTTTTGAAAAGTCCTTCATGAAGCGGCGGTAAAAGCCGACATGACCTATGAAGGACCTTACACCCTTGATGTTCACTGGTGGACCTAAATGAGTGATTGTCTCAATTTTTGATGGATCCACTTCCATCCCTTTCTTTGACACATGTCCTAACACAATCCCTTGTTTCACCATAAAATGTGATTTCTCTCAAGATAATATCAAGTTCACTTCGATGCATTTCTTGAGGACTCTATCCAAAAATCCTAGTGTTTCCTCAAAAGAGTCTCGAAAAATAGAGAAATCATCCATAAATACTTCCATAAAATCACCGATCATATCAGTGAAAATTCCCATCATGCATCTTTGAAATGTTGCTAGAGCATTACATAGTCCAAAAGGCATGCGGCGAAAGGCATATGTTCCAAACGGACAAGTGAAAGTGATTTTGTCTTGTCCTCTGGTGCTATGGCTACTTGGTTATAACCGGAAAATCCATCAAGAAAGCAAAAGAATTCTTTTCCGGCTAGCTTCTCAATGATTTGATCAATGAATGGCAATGGAAAGTGGTCTTTTCGAGTAGCCTTATTGAGTTTTCTATAATCGACACAAACTCTCCAAGATGGTGCCACCCGAGTAGGGATATCATCTCCTTTCTCATTTTTCACAATTGTTAATCCAGCTTTCTTGGGCACAACCTGGAGGGGACTAATCCAAGGACTATCGGTTATCGGATAAATGATGCTGGCACTCAACCACTTGTATATTTCATTCTTCACAACCTCTCGTAGATTAGGATTCAACCGTCTTTGCATTTCTCGAGAGGGTTTACTATCATTTTCCAAATATATGTGGTGTGTACAGAATGTCGGGTTTATTCCTTTCAAATCAGTTATTTTCCAACCAATAGCCTGAGATTCTTTTTCAAAACCTCCATTAGTTGGCTCTCTTGCATATGATTTAGGTTGGCATTGATAATGACTGGTAGAGTGTGAGCATCATCCAAGAAAGCATACTTCAGATCTTTGGGTAGTGGTTTTAATTCAACAGTGGTTGTTGACAGAGTTGTAGTGTTTCCTGAGTCTATTACAGAAATAGTCTCAAATGGTGGTTCCATCATGGGCATGATCATGGTTGATGTCAATGTAAGTTCAGAGTCTAATGTGTCCCAGGCATTATCAAGCTCGTCAATTTCTTGTCCAGTGAGAGGGCATGGTGGAGCTTCCGGTGCGAGATTCAGATTGTATGTGGCAATTTCATGAGAAGTATTTTTGTAAGTGGATCTAGAGGTGTTCAGACTAACCTCTAAAGGGTCTTTGGTGAGATGGATGGGAGCAAAGTCATTTTGAATGTTGAGAACATCACATCTTTCTATATAACCACAGTCTTCAGTCTCAGAGTCCATAGAATTGGGTATGATCAGCTCAATAGGGACGGTTTTGCCATTGATTGAAAATTCGACTTTGCCCCCCTCATAATCAAAATGTGCCTTCGCTGTGGTTAGGAAGGGTCGTCCCAAAATGATGGGTGTTTCACTCAGTGTGTTGGGGGGATCCATATCCATGACAACAAAATCAACAGGAAATTTATATCCTTGCACTGTGACTATAACATCTTCAAGAAGTCCTATTGGTCTCTTCACAGTGCGATCCGCCATTTGTAAAATCATTGAAACATGTTTCAGTCTCCCTAAGTCAAAGTGTTCTAGGATGGCGGTAGGGAGAAGATTGATTGAGGCACCATTATCTAATAAGGTGCACTCGAAGGTCAACTCACCAATCGTGCATTTAACCAAAGGTGCTCCTGGATCTTTTTTCTTGGGGGGTAGGAATTGGAAAATGGCATTTGATGTGGCTTGAGGAAGCACATACTTTTCTTCTTGATTTTCCTTTGTCTTTTCTCTTTTTTTCCTTTTTGGTATGCATTTTTTCTTTAAGAAGCGGGAGAAGGCGGGGGCTTGTTCGAGGGCTTTTAAGAGCGGGATTTCAACGACAATGTCCGAGAATAGTTTTTCTAGCTCCGGATCGATGGTGGAAGATCGAGGTTTTCTTCGGTGAAGAGCTCCGGGAAAGGGAATAGCTATGGATGGGGAGATAGGAAGGGGCATGGTTGTATCAATTAGCTTCTCTTCATCATCAACCTCCTCTTCTATGTCAATTTGATCCTTTGAAGTTAGCAGTCTGGTATAGGCAGAAGTGGTTTTCCCAATTCTCAAAGTGACGGCATTAGCAGATTGGTTTGGACGGGGTGGGGTTTTGAAATTGACTTGATTTTTAGGTGCTTGTTGTGGGTTCCCTTGGTTTGTAAAGAATCCTTGATTCTGGTTTTGGAAACCAGGTGGTGAGGTGAAAGATCCGATAGGTGGTGGAGTTTGAAGCACGCCAGATGAAATAGCCTTGTTGGTGTTGGGATTGGGTAGCGGTTGAGGTGACAAGGCTGGGATGTATGACCTGATCTCGGCGAATTGACGGGCATTCTCAGAGTTGGCTTTTTGTTGAGCTTCAGTGGCCTGTTGTTGAGATATAGCTAGTTGTTGTATTGCTTGAGCCAAGGCATCGAAATTTACCGCAGTGGTGGAGGGTTGAGTCACGGGCGGTGCTATCGGTTGTCTGGGTTGGGTGTGATTTTGAAAATGATAGTTGTTCTATCCATTCCACCCAAGAATTTGATTGTTCTCTCCAGTTGTTGTGGTTATTTGAATGTCCTCCTCCTTGATTTCTCTGCACCCAATTCACAGTCTCAGGATTTGTGTCTTGATTATGGGTGAATGTGGTGTGGTTAACTTCCTGGTTGGTGGGATTATTCATGGCCAATTTTTCTATGGCTTGAGTCATGAGGTTCATTTATTTGGAGAGGGTTTCCCATTTGTCAGGATTCTCATTGCTAAATCTCTCATGGTCAATGATATTGACTGTCCTTGTGTTACCACTGTATTGTTCAATTGAGGAACTATTCACCGAGTTGTCAGCCATATTTTCAAACAAACTCCAAACGAAATGCTCATCACAGCTGATGTAGTTTCTATCACATGAGCCATCAATCACTCTCTTAAATGATGTATCTATGCCCTCATAAAATATCTGAACTAACTCCCATTTGGGTATGGCATGATGAGGGCATTTCCTTTGAAGTTCCTTAAATCGTTCCCAGGCTTCATGAATGGGCTCTCTATTTTTCTGAGTGAATGATGATATGACTTGTCTCAGGGCATTTGTCTTTCCTAGTGGGAAGTATTTCTTGATGAATGCCTCTCTTAATGAGTCCCAAGAGGTGAGTGGGGTTCCATAATTTCGGAGCCATTGGAGTGCTTTGTCTTTAAGTGAGTGGGTAAAGGCTTTCATGTAGATGTATTCTTTCTCTACCCCAGGGATACTCATAGTGTTACAAGCAGATCGGAAGTCTTGGATGTGGAGGAAGGGATCTTCAGAGTCATTTCCATAGTATTTTGGGATTAAGGAGAGTGATGCGGATTTTATCTCAAAGTCTCCTACTTCAGGCAGGATTTGGACCCAATGAACTAAGTCCTCTGTAGCCGGATTCTAATGTGTGCTTATGGGCAGTGGTCGGATGAGAGGTGCTATGGTGTGGCGGATTGTGGCATTTTCTTCTCTCAGCAGTTGTAGTTGATGCAAGATGAGATCCATAGGGTTTGATCTTTCTTCACCCATGTTTACTCTGTCAGATGAATTCTCAGTTGAAGGAGATGGGTTTGTTTTTATTCTATAAATCGGGTCGTACTCTAATGGTTGTTGCACTGGATTTTTCAGAGACCTACGACCTAGCATACACAGCAAAATACACCAGGCAATTTGTTGATTCACCAACTCACACAAAAATTGCCGCGGAAACGGTTATCTTTTCAATTTTAATTTAGTGATTCAACAAAAGTTTTCAGAGAAATTAGAGTCTTTAAGGATGAGGTGGGTGTGGAAGATTGTGAGAAATCGATGTCCTAATCCGGCTGGGGGATCCAGGGTTGGTACTCAGATCGTTAGATCTGCTTTTCCCACAAGAACCTGTGCACAACGCGTCGAGGAGTTACGATTTCTCTTTGCAATCCCACGTAGCACCAGGGATTTTTGTCACTATCCAAGGGTTCTATGTGCTCTTGTTTTTGTGTCATACATGTGCATCAAATCAAGCTATCAGAATTTTCCCGCTTTCTGCTCGGGCCACTGCGGTGGCCTTTCAAGCTTATCTTTTTAAATGATCAATACACGATTTGGTGGTCTTTGAATTAGATTATCAGAGGGAGAAGACCACAGAGATGATGCAATCAAGAACTCTTTTTTAATTTTTTTCGGTTTAATTTGAAGCACAAATAAATGCAAGAAATTTTAAAAACCTAAGATGCCTAAGAGAAAGAGGGACTCACAGTGCCTGCACTTTTGGCGCTAATCCGTAATGTTTTGTCCTACTGATGGCGAGCTTTTCCGAGAAGGAGGGGAGGGAAAATTTTTTTTTCAAATTACAAGTTTGCTAAAACAAAATGTATGAAAAGACAAGTTTGTTTTTCTTTTTGAAGCCTAAGTACCTACAAAACAAAGAATACACGGATTAGATACTTGAAAATGAGTAGAAATGAAGAAGAAAAAAATTGCAAATGTTTCCTAGTCCCCGGCAACGGCGCAAAAATGTTGACAAGGTTTTTCGCGGTTTAAAAAGTTGGTTTTATCAAGTCGTTGTTTTCCCACGATAAACTGTTATCAAACAAATAAAATACAACTATGAGCACGAAATATGTAAGCAAAAAGTATGCGGCAAGTAACGGTTCGAATCCAAGGAGACTAAACAAATTTGCAATTTTAATTCGACATTTAACACATAGAATGATAAGTGAAATATATAAAATGCAACTTGGAAAGGAAATACTTCAAACAAATGCAATCTAAGCAATATGGAAAGTAAATGTAAAGCATGAAATACTCGGAATAAAAGATGGTTCAAGAGTTTAGATGCAAATGACATATAACTAAACAAGAGAGAAGGAAATAGTGTTTCTCATTCATGCATGAAGCCGTTGCACTTTGTTGTTCCCCGCGACAACGATGATAGCTGCTGGACGCGAAGTGGGATGGAGCGACAAACGTCCAAGTACAGGCTGGAGGTAACCGCTGGAGTGTCGGGGAAGAAGGGGCTGCGATTAGTGGCTGCTATGCGCACGAGAAGAACATCGGTGCGTAGTGGCGGAGATGCACTGAAGAGGACAGCTGCTGTGCGCGGTTGGAAGGCTGCTGGACGCTTGGACAACCGCTGGGGGCTGAAGCGTGGCTGAGGCGCGCATAACAGGTGGGCTGCGCTAGAGAGGAGATGGCCGATGGCTAGACGCACAGGCTACTGGACGTGCAGCGGAATGTGCGGGGAGAGAACGTGCGTGAGGAGACGAGAATGGGGAGGGCCTTATGCGCTACTCCTGTACCTGCCAAAGGAAAAATCGAGAGAGAGATGGAGAAGAAGAGGAGAGTGCGAGTGCGTGAGAGGGGGGCTGTATGCGTGCATGAAAAAAAACAATGAGAGCTAGAGAGAGTATGCATGAGATAGGGAGAACGAGAGAGGGGGGAGGGTTCGAGTGAATGGGAGGGAGAGTGCCATTTTATAATGGATTTTGCTTGGAGACATGCCATGCAAGTGAAGACAAAATACCATTATTAGTGTAAGGAGAGTTAATTGTTTTTGCATGGGGAATGCATATGTGTAGTCGGCTATGCATGGGAATGGGAGAGTGATTTTTATTATTTGCACGGGGAAGGCATATGTGTTGGTGGCTCTTTATAAGGGAATAAAGAATGGAGTTTTTTAAACTAACTTCCCTCTCTTTTCTTATCAAAATAAAATGTTAAAGAAATGTATGTCCATCAATGTGCTAGTTGTTGATTAAAACTCCATAGCCTTTTGAGTTATTATTTTTTTAGAATAAAGCGAATTTCTTCAGGCTGATGATTTTAAAAAGGGATGATCATTTGGTTTTGGTAAAATAATATTTCCCATTATATAACCATATAGTAGATATTATTGGGAATAGTTCATCAGGATGTCGAATCATGAATGTGTCGATTTTATTCTGTGTAATTTAGAGGTTTTCTCTTGTTGTGTACATGGAATAAATTGGACATGGATTATGTGATTTTTGGAGTTTATAGATCAATCATTCATGTTGTATATCACATAATTTGATCATATTATCTCTGCATATATTGTAATCATCAGCCACGCCCGCCTCATTATCCTCATCTTCTGATTGTCCTAAAGAGGGAAGGACTGATAGGCCCAGCTGGGCCTCTGTGTCATCGAAGATGTAGGGGGGGTGCATTTTCTGTATGATCTGCGGTATGTTCGTTCCTAAGGATCTCGCAAACTATCTCATGTACAATATTCTGTCCAGTAGAGAGGGACTCATCGGTGCTAGATGGGTTCTGTTTACATGGTCCAACGGTGTCTACATGAACATAATATGCTTATGATGAAGTGTACTCGGTGCTTGATTCGGAATCTGGCCTCTGCCACCTTGTCTGCTTCATCTCAAGTTCCTCATCTCCGCATGGAGTTTGGAACTGAATTTTCCCGATCTTGTAATCAAATAAGGCCCCTGCTGTTCTAAGGAAGGGTCTTTCTAGAATAATCTGGGAATCTCTCCAATTTCGAGGGGTCTCCATATCAAGGATTATACAGTCCACCATGTAATCCTGACCCTCGACTTTGATGATAATGTTCCTCTATTCTCCCTTGGACCTCTTGGTTGATTTGTCTGCAAACTGGAGTAAGGCTCTGGATTTCCTAAGGGGTCCTAGATTTAGCCTCTCATAGAGGGCTGTGGGCATCGGATTAATTGAGGATCCATTATCTAGGAGAGTGCATGCAAACGCAGTATCATCGACATGACTCACCATATAATGGGAACCCATGTCCCTTCGCTTCCTTGGAAACATTCTTGATGGCGCAAGTAGTGGCTACTGACAAAACGTGCTTCTCAACACGGCTTTTGGTTTTCCCACTGACCCTAGTAGGTGTGCATCTCACCTTCAGGTACGTCTGAAATGCAAGTGTCATATCCACAAATTTATCAAAGGGGATTGTGACCTTGATATATTTCTTGCAAAACTCAGCCATCTCAAGGTCATATTTTTGGATTTTTTGGGTTTCTTCTTTCCACCCTTAAGGGCATGGGGGAAGGAATTATTGATGACAATTGAGATTCTGAAACTGAAATGTTCTCATTCAAACGGGAAACTGAGCTCTATATAGGACCGGGACACTAACTCTGACTCTGACAATGACTGGAAAGAAATTCATGAAACGAAACAGGTGATGTAGCTACTGCTACTCCTGGTGCGTCCTCCTCAGATGGAGGTGCGTGCTCTTCATCAGGCTCGCTTGATTCATTGCTGGTGCTCCTCTCCTTCTTCTTGCCATGGTGTTTTGAGGACTTGAAAATCCTCTTATTCCGATGATGTCGGTGATGGTGGTGGGGATGATGCTCATGCTGAGTGTACTGTTGCTCCTCAACCTAACTATTTTGAGGCCCCTGTACCTACTCCTGTAATAGATGAACTCGATGTACAGGTAAATGTGGTGCAGAAGGGGCATGTAGTCGTATTTTGGCTACCTTCTCAGTCAATTCCTCCACTTGTTTCGGCAATCGTGAAAGCACCTCAAGGTCAGTGACCCTCTTGTGTATCTGTTCTACCATGGTGAGCTTATAAGCTATTATCCCCATGCTAGGGATTAGGTCATCTGTTAGATCCGCTACAGTCCTCCTAGATGTCTCATTAGATAAGCTTGAGGGAGACAACTGATGGACCCTGGTGGCCTTAGATCTGCCTGTTTCTGCCATCTGCTCTAGGATCTTCCATACAATATCTTCGTTCTTATTCAGATAGCTACTTCCACAGGCTGTACTCACTAACCTTTGCATTTTTGGGGTCATACCACATAAAGATCGCCTTGGTAATGCCATGGCAGTGCATTTTTGTGTCAAGTCTTTGAATCTATCCCAGGCTTCATGGAATGGTTTGTGGGGACCCTGGGAAGAGCTAGCGATCTTTGTCCTCATCTATTTAGTCCTACTGAGTGGGTAAAACTTCTTTAGAAATAAATCTTTGAATTGCCTTCGGGTTGTACATCTAACCTCGAGATTCTTCAACCAATGGGCAGCCTTATCTCCTAAGGCAAACGGGGTAACCTTCAGCATGATGTAATCTTGTCCAACCCTAGGATGGATAAAGTTGTTACACACCAACTCTAAGTCTCTCAAGAAAGCATATGGTTCTTCTGTTGCATTTCCATTAAACTTCGGTAGCAGACCAAGGAAATGGGCTTCATCTCAAATGCCTCTGGGGGTACCTTAGGTACGAGCCAACTATGCATCTCATTCTCAGCTGAGTTGTAGGCATCTACCATCGGTCTATTTATTTCACTTGCCTCAGTCATCTGTCCCATCCTACCCATAAGATCTGCATTCAGTTGCTCGACTCTAGCTAAATGGGCAAGGACTTGATGCATTGGATCATCTCTATGTTCCTTTTTGTCTGGGTTTTTCTTAGGAGGCATCTTGGTTTTTGGTTGATCTTCTTCACCTGATACAACAATGTGGTCTATATTAGAAGAAGATTTATGAATGAAGATATGCTCGTCAATGTGAAGGTCTTCCTCGGAGAGATGAGAAGAGAAGAAATGAATGGTTTGAGGGTAACCATCCCGAGAGTGGGAGATCCTAAACTCAAGAGGGTCATGAGCTCAGGTTGGCCCAAGTTGCGCTTGGGCTGATGAGGACGGACTTCGTGAGGGGTTCAATGAGAGATTTGCGAAGCTTGAGTAAATATCCCCCAGTCAGTCATCTTTGATGGCAAAAAGAAGAATCGGGATCACAAGTGTATAAAGATAGTATTTGACTCCTAATTAAAGCAAGCAAATGAATCACAACCCTGAGTTCACACTCAACACGGTGAAGGACCCGAAGTTGGGTCTGATTTAGTCTGGTTGATTTTAAGTGTGATTTTTCAAACAAATAACAAGGATTACGTGGCTTAAAGGGAAGTCGGCTCAAAGCCGGATGCGTCTCCCCTGTTTAACCTATCGTCCAAGATACCAACGCCATATTTTTTCGCTCCTATCACCAGCTTCGAAGTTCAAGGACCTGCCTCTATCTACCTACCGAAGTAGGCAGAGGCTGACGAGGCTTATAACTTCACCCCGGAGGGTTACTAGCAACTTGTCGCAGTGCACCGCTGCTTCACCTCTATCTATCTACCTGCCAAAACATGTGGAGGCTACTTGACATTGGTCAGTTGAACCTATAAGAATTCAACCTGTGATATTTGTTAGGATCGGGGTACATGATATGAAAGGCGGGGATTTTGGCTCTGCCTTAGGGCATGCACACACACTCTGTACCCTTACTTAGTCTGAAATCAAGGTCGGGGTTATTCTCTCGCAAATAGAATTTCCAATTTTATGTTAATTTTTTGGTCAATTTGTTTAGCAGTCCTAATTTTAAGTTATATGACCACTTGATTAGTCCAACACACAAGGCATGCCTATCGTCCAGTCTCAATTTCCTTTAATCTTAAGTTAGAAAATCAAGGGAGAAGGAGTCGAGAAAAGCTGATGCACGATAAACGATGATGTATGCCAAGTTCAGAAGACTTACAGGGAACCTCACGCTCTATATGTGGGATGCAAAACGGAATTGAAATTTTATCTAAATGAAAGCAATCGATGAAAAGCCACTCCTAGACAAGCAATTTTATAAACGAGTGAAGAACAAGTTAAATTCGGCTAATTTCTGCGGTCTAAGTGCATCTTTTAATGGAGAAGTGTGTACCTAGATATTACAAGCACAAACAGTCCTAAGAAAGCTCTAAGAGCCGCGAGTGCAGGTCCTATCCTACGTCAAGTAGCCACACAACAAAGAGAATCTTTTTATTATTCACTTACACGCACGAGAACCCAAACGGAAATCGCTGTAAATGCAAACTTTTTTTTACAAATTCTCGCGAGAACCACTCAGTTCAAATCGATGCAGGTTCTTCGGTTCGCCTGGTGAATCGCCTTCGATACGACGTGTTCCTCGCACAAAAATAAACATTGGTCAGAGAGAGAACGACATAAAATAAACAAGTACTGAAAATAAACAGAAAATATTCACAAGAAAAATCGGGAATCAGACTACTCGGGAATGGAAAACCTGAAATCTAGATTCTCTAAAAATTAACCGAAGCTGTGTTTCCCTGGCAACGACACCATTTGACAAACTCTATTTTCACCCTCATAATTCAACCAGATTAACGATTAAATTTAATGTGTTCGTTGCAGTCGGGTAAAAATCGGATTTATCAAAAAACCACGTTAATTAGTATATCAATTAATATTGAGCAGTAATTTTTATTTTTCTTGGGCAAGCCCATGGTTGAACTCAAGGAGGTAGCTTTGTCCTTAGATTAATTTAAAGTCAATCTAGATTCTAGGTTTTTAGGAAATATTTTTTTATGGTTTTTTATGCACTTAAAAAATGCAATGTAATCCTGGACAAATTCGAGGGTTAAAATGTGAATATGATCAAAGTAAGTAAAAAATTCTCAAACTTGACCGAAATGTCAATTATGATGAAATGAAGCTACCCTATTTTTTTTTGGAATTTTTCGATTCTATATAAATTAACTACGAACTAAATATGAATACAAGGTGATTTTCACAAATTTAATTTTAATAAATACCAAATTAAATTATTTTCAGATATAAAATTTATCGTAGATACTTCTATGCGAGATGAATTTAGGAAAATTAGTAAACCTCAAAACAATTAGTTTTTGACTTATTAAAAATCGATTAAGCAAAACACCAATTAATTTATTTAGGTCTCTTATGCGTGCAAATGACATGCAATTTGGGCACAAAATAGAACTACTCAAACTCTACCTATTGTGAATTTTCACATTAATAGCAAACAATGGGTAAAATATTTAATTTTCTATGAAAATAATTATATTAAATAACCAGAAGCTCACAAAAATCCAACAACATTCATGATGAATCTGTGATTCACCACTCTAAAATTTAAAAATAGAGCCTTGTTCCCGAGTAAATAGAGGCATATTTCCCTTTATAATGCATAAATAGCATTCATTCATGCATACTTAAATCATGCATTTTAGCACTCCATCTGCATTAAATAAGAAGCCAAAATCCCTTGTAAAATATTCACCCCATAAAAATAAGCTCTCCCTTATACTATGTACACCTTAGTTAATAATATAAGGAAGAAAGCCAGAAATGCCTTTGTAAAATAGCCAATAAAGCCCTAGAACCCCTGGACCATAAAATGCCCATAGATCCCTCATACCAACTCCAAAATAGGTCTACTTACTTTCAGATTAATACACATTAAAAGACCTTCAAAATGAGACTAGTTTCATCCAATTTGGAGCTCGTATGAAAAAGTTGAGTTTTTGGGCCTATTTTGTAAACTACATATATCTATACTTGTATTCTTGTATTTTTGTATCATATTTGACCTCATCTTCATCTTTGGTCAACATGAAACTTGTAGATCTCATCGAGATCTACAACTTTCATGTTTTGAGTTTCTCCAAATTCGGCCCCCTCCTCTCTCTACACATATTTTTCTCTCCAGCCAATCCTGGCCGGCCACGTGGCGCCCTCTGGTTGCGCCACGCGGCCCGCTCCCCTTGCCCAAGCTGCCGTGCCTCTCAGCCGTTGGATGGTCTTGTTGATCCAATGGCCAGATGCTCTCCACGTACGCCCTAAATGCCCACCGTATGATCATCTCCAAGGACTCATCTGATCCGCCCGTTCGCGCCTCTTCCACATTGTGCCACGTGGCGCATTCTGCGCCACCAGATCACGCCTCAGTCCTTCCATCTGAGCCGTTAGCCCCACAAACATCTCACTCGCTAGATCAAACGCCCCACGCTAATCGCATCCTTCCACTCGCGCCTCGCCTCCGTTGCGCCACGTGGTTGCTTGATGAGCGTCCCGACCACTAGGGAATAAGGTGCTAAACGGTCCTTGCGACCCGAGCGATCAAGATGGCTCAATCAAGAAAAAAAGAAGAGATCACCAATCAGAAATAAAATCAATCAAACACACGATAGCGGTCTTGCTATTAATTTAACCTGGTATAGCGACCAGGGTCGAACACAAGGAGCACGGATTGGCCTTGCAGCCTACGAAGTAGTCGAGAAGAGAAGAAAAGGTATTTTTGGTGATTTTTAAGTCTTTTTATATTTTTTTGGAATTTTAAGATTTTGAGAAAATAAGAAAAGCAACTAAACAACACATTTCAACAATTTATTAAATGCACTAAACATCAACCAAAAATTCCAGAAAAAATATTTTTGTGTGTTTTATAATTTTTACTGTTTTTGGTGAATTTTTGGGATTTTTCTGATTTTTATTTTATTTTCTAAAAAATGAAACAATGACAGAAATAAAGGGTGCTGTCCAGTCAGGAGAAAAATGCCAATCTAAAATATAAAGAGAGGCTCCCAGCTCCTGAGGGTAATTTTCCTATAAACTAGAAAGTTTAAGGAAAACTAGGGCACTAGATTTATGATTTTTGAATTTTTAAATTATTTATTAGAATTTTTATGAGTTTTTGCGTGTTTTTCAATTTTTAGGTGTTTTAGATAATGAAAAATAGCCAAAATCGGCTAGAAAATCAAGCAAGCCAAAATAAACACTAAGTAATTTTTTTTGTAATTTTTAGATAGGTTTTAATATTTTTTTGTGATTTTCAAAGCTAAACAGTAAAGAAAATACTTGTTTTTGAATTTTTTAAAAATATCAAAACAAAACAAAAATGTCTCCAAAAATCCTTGAAAATTTTACACTATGGCAGGAACCACGTATCCAATTTTCGTTGAATTTGGAGGTGATTTGCTATTTTATTCAAAAATGGAAAGAGGGTACTGTGCACAAGGACCAAAGTGCAAATACCCGAAGTTCAGAGGGGTCTGGTGCAAATAACCCAGTAAAACACGCGCCTGAGGGAACTCAGGGACCTAATTGTAAGGAAAATAAGTTCCGAGGGCTATTTGGTAATAGGTACCAAAAGCCCAGGGGCTTATCTGCAAATAACCCAAATATTAGTGCACATGCACAATTACTTCTACGCACAGGGGTATAAATGCAATATTCCAAAAACTTTCATTCAACTCATAATATCCAAAACTACAAGGGCATATAATGCAAATAACCCAAAAAGTCACGTGTCGATGCACGTGTCAGATCACACACAGGGGTATATCAACAAATAAAACCAAGCGCAAGGGTCTCTATGCAAATATCCCAAAAACCAAACAACTATACTACGTAATTACATGACTAAATACGAAACAAAATGACAGAGGGGGCCTAAGGGTAATTTACCCTTTATTAATGGAGCGGCTGGATGGATGCCACGTGGAGCATCTGACGGTGGCGAACGACGGGCGCTCCACTGCTGAGCTCCTCGGGCGAATCCGACGGCGGGGGTTTCGCCACGTGGGGGATCGAACGGTGTAGGGCGCAGGTGGCTAACCCTCGTGCATCGGACGGCTGGGATCAATCCTCCACGGATCTGACGGCGACTGCTGCTCCTGGAATGGACGGCCCAGATGGAAACTGGAACGGGAGGATGATCAAACGGTCAGGGAGGATCGAGGAAGAACAGTTTGCCGACGAGTTTCGCCGGCCCAAGGCGCACGCTCCCGACCTCCCCTGCTGCTCGTGAAGATCGGAGAAGCTCCGCGATGACGTTCCGCAGCTGCTGGTAGTCTCCGATGACCCAGCTGAGCTCTGGGGAGCTCCGGCGAGGTCGGCGGAGATGAAGCTCCTGGACCTGATGGTCCAAGCCCTCAGATGGGCTTGGATGTGCGGGTCGAGGGCAAACTGCCTCGACCCGGTTAGGCGGGGTGACGGTGATCGGAGGGTCGAGATGGGCGAGCTCCGGCGAAGGTGGGGACGGTGGAGCTCGAACCCCAGCTCCTGTGCGAGCTGGGTTGGATGGAGATATGGAGAAGGTGCGCGGAAGGAAGGCGATGGCTATGGTGAAGCCCGATGGTCGAATGGATGTCGGATGTGGACGGAATCGACGGCGAACGGCGGAGCAGCGATTTGGGGGAAATGGAAAATCAGAGAAAAAGCAAAGCCTACGGAGCTACCTGGGTGGATGGTGAGACTGGGGATGAGCAGGCGATGCTCTGGGTCGTTGCCTCGAGGATCGTCTCCCTCCGAGGCTCGGGCTCCTGCTGGTGGCGGAGCACGACGGTGATACGCGCCAGATCAGTGGAATCCGCAACCTCTCCTCGCTTCAACAGCACGGGAGGCAAGCTGTCACTCTCGCTCTCACGCTGGAGCTCACTGGGGGTGGAAGCGAATAGCCAAAGATCGGAAATGGAGGGGCGGAGCTGTGGATTTATACGAGTGCAGGTCCGAGAAAAGAGGGTCGGGCAGGGTTCTGCGAAGCGCGGATCCCAACGCGGATATGACGGCGAGGATCTCGGATGCAGGATGGATGATCGGAGCTAGGGGTTTGGAGATTTGGCGATCGGGTCGTGACGCGAAAAAGATGAGAAATCGGGTTGGGCGCGTCAAACCCGGCTCTGATGGTCCTGGGGGGAGAGTTGACCGGAGGTCAACATCCCCCGTGGACCAATCAGAGCCCGCCAATTATTAGGATTTTAAAAATTAAATAATAAATAGAAAATGATTGAATTTCTAAAAACTCAAAAAATAAAAAATGTTTATTTTATGTTAAACTATTTTTTTGTGATTTTTATTTATTTTTTTGAAATATAATTAGGTATTTACAAATTATTATTATTTTATATAGGTATATACAATATGTATTTTTTATTTTTGATTTTTAATTATTTATTTTTATACAATTTATTCCCATTTTGTATTTTATTTATTTATAGTATAATATTAGGAATAGAAGGGTATTTTTATTTTATTTTTACTATATATATACAGGGATGAAATAAATATATATGTACATGTATGTACATGGTATATTTACAATATATTTTTGTGTTTTTAATTTTATTCTTTTTATTTTGTTTTTGTTTTAATTGTTTTTTTAATTTATTTACAACATAAAAGATGGAATATTTACAAAATTTTTGGAAATTAATTTTATGTATTTATAGGGTAAAATAAATATAGGAGTGGCTATGTACATGATGAGTATGCACAAGGTGAGGGTTTTTATTTTCTTTTTACTTTTTATATTTTTATTTTGATTTTATATTTATAAATATATACAATTATCCACAAACTAATTTGAGTCTATTTTTGTGAGGAAAATACTTTTATTTTATTTACATAAATATTTACACACATGAGCCCCTATCTCCCTCTACTTTGGTTTTTATGCGGTCAGGCCCATGCTGAGCCCTCCCTTGGGTTAGGTTGCTCAATATTTATTCTAAATATTTCCCTCTTTTTCTTTTTACTCTTTATTCTTTTATTTTTGCACAAAACATGCTAATTATTAAACTTTATACAATGCATGCTTTTGATAATTATTTGTATTTACATGAATATACATGCATTTGCAAAGGTTTTTGTAGCTAAAATATAAGAATAAAGAGTGATGAATGGGTATTCATCACCCCCCTATACTTAACTTTTGCTAGTCCCTTAGCAAACACTTATTTGAAAAAGAAGTGAAAAAGAAAGAAAGAAAAAGAAAAAGAGGGGAATGTACATGGATCAATGTTGAATATTAAACTTTCCTTCATTAAATTGAATTATGGAGCTCGATCAGATCTTTGAATTATTAATGTGTCGGAACCTTATTTAGACTTAAGCTTAAAACTCAACAGCCTCTAAGTTCCACCAATCTATGGACAAGACTCCTCAATAAACCAGATCAGAACAAGTCTACATACACAAACTCTAATGACTATGAATCTTTCCATGCAGTGTAAGTGATATGTAGCTCCCCACCTCAGAAGTAACAAAGAATCAACCTCCCCCAACCTGGTAACTCTAATGCCTCGGTCTAGCAACTCTTTCCTCGAGAAGCGGGGTATTCCCTTCTAAGTTCAAGTGCAACCGGCTCAAGAAGAGGGGGAAGAAGTATAGACTTTTGGAAGCTCAGCCAGTGTAGCTAAGTCTCCCGCTGCAAGCTTCATGAGATGTAACATGGATACCATAAGCTTTTGCTTTATTTGACTATATACACTCCGGTGGGGTTATTAAATTTTCAATCCGACCCACCATTTTTTTGGAGTTCTTTTTGCATTTTGCATTTTTTTTCAAGTGCCTCTATACAACATATCTACATGGTGCAACATATATACAAGAAATTTCCTCTTGAGCCAGTAGACTATCCCTCTTTTGAAGCTTTATTGCAACCCACGACTTCTGTCTTTAGCCTTCATCACCACTAGACCAAGTTGAGGCGCACTTCCTTCACTAGAAGAAGAAGAGAGGTTCCGCCTAGAAGTACTACCCTCATATGCTACCCCAAGCCAAAGGAAACTGCCTCCTCACCACCTCATCCGTGGAGAGCTATGTGTAAAGTGCTGGTGCAAGTCAAGCCATTGTCTCTAAGAGTCATGCGTGTGTTGTTAAGTGCTCTACTTAGGCTCATCAAGATGACATATGCTCATAGCCTAGTGGACTCAAAGAATTAAGTCCTTATGGACCTGAAAAGCCTTAACCCTAAGCCCTATAAGGTTCCTCTTAGAATTAGGTGGATTAAGATCTTAATCAAGCTCCATTTCTCAATTTAATTCCAGGCTTAGTTTAAATGTCAACTATCATCCAGGGAAAAACTATATACATATATACACAAAAAATGCTATTTACAAATATTTACAATCGTGTAAAATTTTTGAAAAATGTTTTGAAATCATGAATGGATGGATGCATGAAGTGCAAGTTTTGCAAAAAGTATTTACAAACAAACACAAGATTTTTGAAAACTTTTGATTTTCATAACATTTTGGAAAAATTTTGTACTATATACATAATTTTGCTAAGAAAATATTTACACACATTTTACACAAAAACTTTTTGAAATCATTTTTACAAAAATAATTTTGTACACTAGTGCAATAAAAGAATGTATATTTACAGGAAAATTTTTTTAATTTTTGTGATTTTTGGGGGTTTTAGCCATTTTATCTATTAACGCACTCACACAAAGTACGAGTTATGGCTAAAGTATATATGAAATATATACACCCCCCCCTATACTTAGCTCGAACGATGTCCTCAGAGTGATAAGAGCGATGAAGAAGACATAACTCGTGCTTAGTAAAAGGGAAGTGAAAAGGAATGGCTAAGTACAGAAATGAATAAATGAATAGAATGAGAGGAACTCGGTGGTTTCCCCCTATACTTAGGATTAACTAATCCTAAGTATAGCAAGCTGTACATGAAGGGAAGTCCGAGTGAAGAATGAACAGAGTCTGCCCCCCTATACTTAGGGTAAAATATCCCTAAGTATAGGCAGCAAAACAGGGGCAGAAAGAATGAAAAGAATACCCGCAGGTCCTACATCCCCCCTATACTCAGGGTAAAGTACACCCTAAGTATAGCATAATCATAAGATGAGAAAAGGGATGTGGGACTAAAGAATAGAATGATATGGACAACTGGATCTATACAAGTCGGAAGAACAGTGATAATCAGGCGTGAGATGCAATAGATGTGAATCAAGAGACCACATCTCACGCAAAGTGAATAGGGGCAACATCAACGACCCGCGGCTCATGATCTAGAAATGGCATGAGCCGCTGGCCGTTCACTCGAAAGGTACTCTCAGAAGACAACTCGGATATATCAATGCTACCGTTGTCGTATACCTTTCTCACAAGATAAGGACCCTTCCATTTGCTCTGTAGCTTCCCTGGAAATAAACGAAGCCTCGCATCAAACAGCCATACTCTCTATCCAGGCTCAAAATGCTTGTGGCTGATATGAGAATCATGCCACTCTTTCACTCTCTCCTTATACTGTAGACTGTTCGAGAAGGTTGTATCTCTAAGCTCCTCCAAGGCTGCTAACTCTGCCCTTCTCTGGTCTCCTACACTCTCTGGATCTAAAAGAATATCCGTGACTGCCCAAAGTGACTTGTGCCTCAACTCAACAGGTAAATGGCATGGCTTGCCATAAACTAGGCGAAAGGGAGATGTGCCCAATGGTGTCTTGAAAGACGTCCTATATGCCCACAAGACCGAGTCCAAAAGCTGTGACCAATCCTTTCGGTCAAGACGGACGACTTTCTGTAAAATAGTCTTGATCTCCCTATTCGAGACCTCGGCTAGACCATTCATCTGTGGATGGTATGGAGTGGCAACTCGATGGTCTATGCCGAACTCACTGGCAAGTGCCTTCACTTGGTCGTTGATGAAATGAGACCCCCCATCTGAAATCAATACTCGAGGTACCCCGAACCGCGTGATGATGTGCTTCCTCAAAATCTGCAAACTGTCTTGGCATCAACGGCTTGGGCGGGGATAGCCTCAACCCAACGACTAACATAATCAACGACCAATAGAATGTACTCAAATCCCTGACTCTTAGGGAATGGACCCATGAAATCGATGCCCCATGCGTCAAAAACCTCACAGAAGTGAATGGGCTGCATCGGCATCATATCACGCTGTCCACAAGTGCCCATCCTCTGACAGTCAGTACACCTCTTCACGAACTCATCAGAGTCCTTGAAGAGGGTAGGCCACCACAAGCTAGATTGGAGCACTTTCTGTGCCGTTCTCCTCCCAGAGTGATGTCCTCCTGCCTCAAGCTTGTGGCACTAAGTGAGGACGCTATGGTGCTCATCCTGAGGGATGCACCTACGCCAGACACTATCCCCTCCTTCGTGGTAAAGGATGGGATCCTCCCAATGGTAAGACTTGGCCTTCGCGAGGAAGGTCTCAAGCCTCTGTCTGGGCCAACCTTGTGGGACTTTCTTAGCAACAAGAAAGTTCACAATGTCGGCATACCACGGGAGTGAGGCGGTAGCAAGGATCACCTCATCTGGGAAGGTCTCACAAATGGGATCAATCTGCTCAGACTCCTCAGGCTGCTCTAAATGGGAGAGAAGATCCGCCACCACATTCTTGACTCCAGGCTTATCTTTAATCTCAATGTCGAACTCCTGGAGTAGAAGGATCCATCTAGTCAGTCTGGCCTTGGCATCCTTCTTTGCCATGAGGTATCGGATGGCGGTATGATCTGTATACAAAGTCACTCTAGATCCAATGATGTAAGATCTGAACTTATCTAGGGCGAACACTACTGCTAGCATCTCCTTCTCTGTGACTGTATAATTCCGCTGGGCGGAATCCAAGGTGCGGCTAGCATAGTGGATAGCAAATGGGACTCCATCCCTCCTCTGTCCCAGCACAGCCCCCACGGCAAAATCGGAGGCATCCGTCATGATCTCGAATGGGAGAGACCAATCTGGTGGCTGGAGGACAGGAGCCTCAACAATACACTGCTTGAGAGTATCAAAGGACGAAAGACACTTGTCATCGACAAGGAACTCGGTGTCTTTCGTCAGCAGGTCAGTCAGCTGTCGGGCAACTCTACTGAAATCACGGATGAACCGCCGATAGAAACCGACGTACCCCAGGAAAGACCGTAACTGCCGCAAATTTGACGGTGGTGTGAGTTTTCTAATGACATCAACCTTGGCCAGATCAACCTCCATGCCCCTGTTGGAGATGATGTGGCCAAACACCGTCCCTTGAGTCACCATAAAGTGACTCTTCTCCCAAGAAAGAACCAAGCGGACCTCAATACATCGCTGGAGTACTCGGTCTAGGCAGTCAAGACAGGAGTCGAATCCGTCGCCGTAAACCGAGAAATCATCCATGAAGACCTCTAAGCACTCCCCTACCATGTTCGAAAAGATCGACAGCATGCATCTCTGAAAAGTCGCAGGGGCGTTGCATAGCCCAAATGGCATGCGTCAGAAGGCGTATGTGCCGAAGGGACTGGTAAAGGTGGTCTTCTCCTGATCCTCAGGAGCGATGGCCACCTGGTTGTAGCCCGAGTACCCATCCAGAAAACAATAATGGCTCTTCCCTGCTAGTCTCTCAATAATCTGATCAATAAAGGGAAGGGGGAAATGATCCTTCTTGGTGGCCTGGTTGAGTCTCCTGTAGTCAACACAAACCCTCCAAGAAGTGGGTACTCGTGTAGCAATCTCCTCTCCAGACTCGCTAATCATTGTAGTGATGCCCGTCTTCTTGGGCACCACATGCAAAGGGCTGACCCACTTGGAGTCGGAGATGGGATAGATAAAATCGGCGCTCCACCATTTCGAAATATCCTTCATGACAACCTCTCTCAGATTTGGGTTCAGCCACCGCTGGAACTCACGCGACGGCTTCGCCTCATCCTCGAGATAGATATGGTGGGAGCACAGGGCCGGACTAATCCCATGGAGATCTGCTACGCTCCATCCTATTGCCTTGCGGTTCTTTTCAAGAACCCCCATCAGACGGGATTCCTGCTCTCTAGTCAAATCGGCTGAGATAATGACTGGGTACATCTCATGCTCACCCGCAAGGAATCTATACTTCAGTGATGAAGGAAGCAGCTTTAGCTCTGGACAACTGGGTGCTGGCAAATCTGGCTTCGAAAGAAGATGCGTGTAAGCTGCCAAATCTGTCCGGGAGACTGAAAGTGTACTCTCGCAAACTGGATCTGGAGAAGGCTGCTCAACTGAACTGTCTCTGATCTGCTCGGCATCTACCTCCTCCTCAACTGTAGGCTCAGTGGAAATTGTTGGACATGTGAGCCCACGGCGAGCCATTATGCAATAATTGTTATTGCGAATATCATTCCCTGATCTGAAATGAAGAATAAATAATTTGCATAATAGGTCCCTCTGTACAATTAGGGTTATGTACCATGGCTATCTTAATGATCATACAGCTGTTGATTCAATAATTGAATCATAGAGGCTGGTGCTTGGATGAATATCTAAAGGGTTAGATTGAGGACTCATCAAGCACCGTCAAATGATTATTAAGATGTGATCTCCAGCCTAAGTAGGAGATGGCAATCCTTTCTCACATAGGCTGATATCTGACCGACCTCTTAATGCAGGTCCTCTGCATAGGAATAGAGATTCGGAGGTGTCGGGTTAGTTAGGTCAAAGAGTTGACTTAACGAGATCGAGATAACCAAAGTCCTATGTTGAATGCTGTCACAGCATAGGCACGCATCCTCTGACCGGAGACAGATGTGTTACTATATGTCTGAGTGTGTACATTTGGCAGACCAATAGGTTGATGACCTAACCAAGGTCTATACACCGGCGCGCTGGTATGCATGTAAGGGCATATGAGTAATACGATCTCTCAAAGGGATCATACAGGTTCACTACTGAACCGGAAGACATGAGCTCACTCATGAGATATTGGGAAGAATCAAATTCCATGCACGGTCGTCTTGCTTTGGAAGCTTGACTGAATTTGTAGGTTTGATATATACTTTTGGAAAGTATATGATCAAGACCTAGATATGATATATGCTTTTGGAAAGTATATGATCGATACCAAATCCCAATGATCAAATGAGAAACTTAGTGATCAAACCCTGAAGAAGACAGTGTAAAATAGATCTTGATCTTCGGGTTGACCATGGGTCTTCCAGTATGCAGGATGTACATGTATTGGGAATACCTAAGGGTGATGTGATCATAAACGATTGTATATCCATGACGCTTCCATTCCGAGGGAGTGATGAAACAGGTCTGGATTTTAGTGACTCCTTCCAGTAGAGAAGCAATCTGATCTTAGTCCAAGTGTTGGACATTGATCTGAATGAGATTCAGATTCAATGAGAAGATTGGATTTGCGGTCTTGATTTAATCAAGCATCTGTGGGAGGTTCGTAAGATCTGGATTAGAGATAAGATCTCAATATCCAAGTCACTATACATGGAATAATACAATCGCCCTGTCCTTATCTCCAAGTATCCGCAGAGAAAGCACATTATTCATGAAAGGGTTCAAGAATAATTCTTTTGATGAAATATCCAAGCAAGGACTTGTTGATTAAATGAGATTTAATTATCAAGCTTAATATGAATATAATTCATATTATGAAAATGATTATCTAAGATAATTAAATGGGATTTAATTATCAAGGATTAAGAGAATGTGGACAACACTGTCCATGATATGTGTGTGTTATAAATATGATTTATAATATACATATATAAGAGAGAGAATTTATGTAAATAGCATTTGTTAATTAATAATGTGGATTGGATTCACATTTATTGAAAATGCAATTTACTAATTAGTTTGGGTTGTGAATATGATTCACATAATATTCAATGGCATGATTGAAATATTCACAAATTAATTTGGAATTAATTTGGTGGATATTATTGCAATAATAGTTATTGCAATTTATTAAGAAATAATAAGATAAAATAAGAGGAGACAAAATAACCCCCTATAATTTAGGGTGGTTGGTTGACTCCCTTTTTGTTGTCACATTATCTCTTAATTAGTTAAATTAAATTATGTTGATAATGTTGCAACATATTTTAATTTAAATTAATGTTGTTGGTTTTAACCAACAACAATCATAGCCATTGATTTTACATGGACCAATCCTGGCCGTTGGATCCATGTGTCCCATGGATTGAGATCCATTGGACCCTAAACTAATATAAAAGGAGGGCTAGGGTAGCCTTCCAAGGTACAACATTATCTAGAGTTGTAGAAGACTACTACTACTCTCTCTCTCTCTCATTCTCGTGTGGGCTCTCTCTTAATATCCAAGTGGCCGTCCACTTTGCATATTGAAAAGGAGAGCATCTTGCTTCGCCTTCGACGCTTGGACCTTCGTCAAGGATTGCGGGAAGGACGCGACTCATCATCGTGCCCGCAAGTGCGTTCTTCGTGGGTCGGACTTGAGACAGGAGGATCTCTACTTTGGGATCTTGCGATCACAACCACGCTTCAAGAGGTATTTCTAATACTTTGTGGTTTGATGAAACGATCCAAGAAGTGTTCTCGTGATCATGTGGTTTCATCTTTAAAGTTAAAAATTTTAATTTTCGCTGCATCTAGCATCTAGTACGACTAGTTACTCCGATTGCATATGATGCGATCGACACGCTTCCGTGATGCGCTTAAGGATTCACAATATCCTTCAAGTGGTGTCAGAGCCAGGTTGAATAAGGTTTGGGATATGATCCATAGACCTTAGACGATTTGGTTCTTGAAAGGGTTGCGAAATTTTTACTGCATTTCAATTTTTCGCACCTCTGTAAAATTGAATTTTTCGGCTCTGTTTAAAATGTTTAGACACGAAATTTTCAATTGTTTTTTGTTCCCCATTAAACAAGGAAACCATAGGACTTGAGTTTACTAAATTTGGACTTCATTTGCTCAAGATATGGCTTTTTGAATATGACTATATTCACTGTTGTGGGAACTGCGGTTTTGAACGTGATTAATGAGATAATTACGCCTTGAAATGCGTGAATTATCACTTGGGTTCTTTAATAAATCAAATAGGCAATCTTTGGAAACTGAGTTTGCATTTTTTGGATTTAAATTGATCAAGATAAGTTAATTTTAGTGATTGGGGGTCACTGCTGGAAATTGACATCTTGGATCATGAACCTTGTGATATGTCATTCAATTATCATGATGAAAATTAATTGTTAATTTTCTGGAATAATTAGTGATAAATATTTGTGAAATATTTAAATAGATAATTATTTCATTGAATGACACTTGCCTAAACCACAATGATGAGATATTAGATCTTGATCATTGGTTCATCAACAAACATTGCCTTCATGAAAACTATAGTTTATCCTACAATTGTTGTAGGACAATTTTTACATGAAAACCCTTTTTGCTTGAATAGGATTGGGGATTTGTCTAGCAAATCTCCTTATAATATAATCAAAAATGTTTTGATGTATATTATATGGTATAATTTCGGTTGAAAAACCGATGAACATCTCAAAGTACATGATGGTCTATCTGGTATTATCCTTTCCCGAGGCGGATGTGGTGCCTAGTCGGAGAGCATTGGGGTAGCGGGTTGCAACGTATGTGGTCCGTCCCACTCTCGTCGGTACTGGCCATGACAGCGGGTAGGGACTGTATAATACTGGAGACAGACAATGTGTATTTTTCTAATTATTAAAATTCGAATAATACGTACTTTGAGTATATACCTACTATTCAAGTAAAAGACATGTCTGTTGATTGATGATCGGATTGATGATTAATTTAATGTGATTAAATTAATTATATCCAATAAACACTCTATTATGAATAGATGTGTATTTCCCTTGGAAGAATTAATTATGTGAATATGATTCACGATAATTAATTACAATTTGAATATAAGGTGGAGGATCATATAAGTGACATCCATGGTCTCCCGTCAAGGCAAAGGATTTCGTCGCCAGTTGTTGTGTATAGGAGACGCCTGTCCGAAGTGACAGATCCTGTACATGATTTAATTGGATCGGGTTCTTTGCTTCTCGAAAGAGTAAGGCCGTATACGTAGTGACCCCAATATCGGGTCCTCATATTATTGGGGCGATATTGGATTGCGTATAGCGAGTATTAAGCCTGTTGACGGTTGGTTCAATTAATGACGGGTCAACATCATCTTAGGGGTGGTGGGCCCGGGTGTTAAAGACCGAATTGGGAAATGCAAGTTGGACTTACAAGGCGGAATGTGTTCCCGCTTCTTTTTATCCGAGTTGTAGGTTCTCATATTATTGGGATGCAACAAAGATAGGAAAGGAGATCCCAGATCTTGCTAGAGATATAATGGTAAGAATATCTCTTACATTGAAAGTGATTAAGGGAATGAACTTTCAGTGTTGACAAGGCAAGACAACTTTGATATAAAAATTCCTAAATCAAAGTAAAACATGTATATATAATATATATACACTTATGCAAATTTCTTATTTCAGATAATCCTTCATTAAACCCACTCAATGTTATACTCAATGATAACCAGTAAAATATCTTGGATTGGACTCATGATCCAGATATTGTACTTGCAATTGAACACATAATCTATGTGGTTGCAATGTGCAAGTTTCCTCAACATAATGAGGAATGACAATTAAATAAGACAATAAGACATCACCTTAGGGTTTGTATGTCTCTATAGTCTTGATCTTTCATCGAGTGTACTTTGGAAGTGACATGTCGATGGTGATCGTAATTGTCGGATAATCCTTATAAAATAAAAGAAGATATTTTGGCATACATATGTGCTCTGGACATTTAATCATGAATGGCATGGTTCTCTACATTATGCAGAATGGTGGCTCGAAAAAGATGATGTATTCAAAATGTTTGAATACCTACCTGAACCTAAGTCTCTAAGAGTTAAGATGTATGTAGATATGATGAGTGTCATCATTCTACTATCTATACTCAAGTCATTCATGAAGCTTCATAATAATCATTTTGAATGAATTTAATGAAGCATGTATAAATGTTGAAATACTCTTATATTGAAATCTTTTGAATTCAACATGAGAGATTCTTTGTCTTGAACAATGGTTGTTTATAGATGAAGAGAGCACAATGGAAGCATGGGTTGGACCCATGTGAGAAGGAAAGTCAAAGAGTTGATCGTACTTCTGTGACTTCCGTATGACATCCAAAGAGTTGGATGAATGCCAATACTGCAATATGTTGATGTGTTGATAGTATGACTATCAAGTCTGTCTAAAATCCTTAGTGAAGGACTCAGATAGAGCATCAGAATAATCTACATATAATCATTGACTCTGACTTTATTATTTCATAAGATAAAGTCTGACAGTTGTATCCCAATCTTCTAATGACATTTGCAATTGGTTGCATATATATTAGAAGATTAGAAATTTGATCTTAAGGTTTAGTAGTCATCTACATGGATATTACTGTAATTGTTGCAGCAATCGCTATTGGATAGATAGACTTCACATTCTCAGTGGGAGAGCCCTTAGTCTTAGAGAATGTCTCTATGACCTAGATATTAGAATACCCCATTGTTTGTTTCTAAATGTTGGAAATAAACATGAATTCTGAGATAGAACTATCATAAAGAGTTATGATGGAAATATTTCAGATAGTAATCTAACATCTAGTGGACTCCACAAAATTAGAATATTAATGAATGGTTCATTAAGATTTCTAATACTGAAAATCAAACCTTATAAGATCAATAGGAGGATGAAGATCATTTGATAATGATCTGGCATCAAGCCTTGGACATTTGTCTATTGATTTGATCAATAGACTAGTAAGATATGAAACTTTAGAATGTCTAAAATTTCAAATCTTACATACTTGTGAATATTGTATTCAAAGTAAAAATGTCTAATACACCCTTCTCTGGGAATGGTGTTGAATGTCGAGGTATTCAAGATCTCATACATATTGATGTAAAGATCATCTATATCATAGTAAACATTATGGATATGTGATATCTATTGATGATTATGTATGATATGAGATTTCTTCTCTTTACCTGAGAAACCTTTGAAATGTTCAAAGATTTCACAATTTTGGTTTAGAACCAAAGTTTGAAGAAAGATGAAATGAATTTGATCTAAGCAAGGTAGCTTGTACCTATTAGATAAAATTCAAAGAATACCTTATAGAGATATGAATATCATTTCTATCTCACTCCTCCTAATACACCTAAACTCAATGGAGTTGTAGGGAGATACAATTGGATCATGTGTGACATGATTTGATCAATGATGAATTTTAGCATAATTATCCTCTTAGTTTCCTGGTATATATGTGTAGTAGAGACTACAATATATATCCTTAATAAGGTTCCATGGATGTAAGCTGGAATCTAGCACTTGAGAGTGCTACTTCATTAGGAAAATAAAGTATGGTATTGGATACCTACTTTATGACCTTGAGATTCTTAAAAGATCTCATCTCTGAGAATGTGATTCTTGGAGGATTGAGACTCTTGAGAATCAAGATGAAAATGAAGTAAAGGAACTCATTTAATCTTGAGAAGATAATGAGGCTCCTGAAATCGGAAACTAAAAGGACAATTAAAGATGAAACATTAATACCTCTTCAAATGAGTTTGAGGATGTATTCCATGTGTCATCCAAGTCTGACAATGATCGGACTTCATGTGATGAAGCTCCTAAGGATCATGACATGGAAAGATGGATATTAGCAATAAAGTCTAAAGTAGACTTCATATACAGGTGTTGTATATAGACCCTCGAGGATCTACCTATAAGGGTTAGACCCGTTAAGGTGTAAATGGATCTTCAAGAAAAGAGGGAACCTGATGAGAAGGTGGAGACCTTCAAAGCTCGGTTCGTAGCCACAAGCTACACACTGGAAGAGAAGACATTGCTTGCAATGAGACTTGCTCTTCGGAAACCATGCTTGAACTCATCAGAATATTGCTAACCTTAGCTACACAACTTGATTGTTGCATCTTCAAGATGTAATTCAAGATTGCATTCCTCTAAAGAATACCTCTCTGAGGATATTCACATGAAGTAGCCCCAGGGCTTCATGATTTTGGAAAGTAAGGTGTGAAAGCTAAAGAAATCCATCTATGGACTCAAATAAGCTTCTTGTAGTTGGAACATCATATTGATGTACCATGTGAAGCTTAGTGGGAGTGCCATTGTGTTCATCGTGCTAAATGTAGATAATATCCTAATCATTTGGAATGATATAAGGATGATAATAAGTGTTTTATAGACTGGCTATTCCATACCTTGAGATATGATCTCAAGAATACCTCGTAGATCTTAGTTCTGAAGTTGTTCAGAAGCAAAGAAAAGAGGGTATTGGGAATGTCACATTTGTAGTACACCTTGGACATATTCCACTCTTGGAAATTCCAAGAAAGGCTTCCTTCCCTTGAGATTTGGTACTGACCTATCAAAAGGGATAGCACCTCAATGAGTTGAGGAAGTGAATGCTAAAACTGCTTGCACTTGTGCATCAATTACGAGAAGCTAAGTGTATGCTAAATGTGTATAAAAGCCAGATTTCTGCCATGCAGTGGGAGTAGTAAACTGTTACTAATCCTACTATGGAGAAAGAACACTTGATTGCAGTAATAACAATATCTTCAAAGATGATAAGGCTTTAGAGATGGTGATCTCTATGTCTTATTTTCAAGAAGTTAAGACTTTATAGATAGAGATCTAAAAGGTCTTAACTGTGGATACCTTGAGAGATAGTGATCTCCCGGAATAAGGGTATTCTGATAAGGATTATGGAAACACTGGTTATAATAGTTATTGAGCAATAGTGTCAAGGACACTATAACTGCTTTGACTAGATTGAGTATTGGTTGCATAAGATGCAACATTCACATTGGATGCGAGCACTGTTACCTAGGGATATGCAAGTGCCGTAAAAGGACTTGGCATAGTCTTTTGGGAACAGAGTGACTGATCAGCTTACCTAGCTATTTCTAAATAGCCTATGATTGTCACATGAGTGTGGGTTTAAATGATTAGCCCATTAATGGCTCTTTGGGCTAGTGGGAGATTGTTGGACATGTGAGCCCACGGCGAGCCATTATGCAATAATTGTTATTGCGAATATCATTCCCTGATCTGAAATGAAGAATAAATAATTTGCATAATAGGTCCCTCTGTACAATTAGGGTTATGTACCATGGCTATCTTATTGATCATACAGCTGTTGATTCAATAATTGAATCATAGAGGCTGGTGCTTGGATGAATATCTAAAGGGTTAGATTGAGGACTCATCAAGCACCGTCAAATGATTATTAAGGTGTGATGTCCAGCCTAAGTAGGAGATGGCAATCCTTTCTCACATAGGCTGATATCTGACCGACCTCTTAATGCAGGTCCTCTGCATAGGAATAGAGATTCGGAGGTGTCGGGTTAGTTAGGTCAAAGAGTTGACTTAACGAGATCGAGATAACCAAAGTCCTATGTTGAATGCTGTCACAGCATAGGCACGCATCCTCTGACCGGAGACAGATGTGTTACTATATGTCTGAGTGTGTACATTTGGCAGACCAATAGGTTGATGACCTAACCAAGGTCTATACACCGGCGCGCTGGTGTGCATGTAAGGGCATATGAGTAATACGATCTCTCAAAGGGATCATACAGGTTCACTACTGAACCGGAAGACATGAGCTCACTCATGAGATATTGGGAAGAATCAAATTCCGTGCACGGTCGTCTTGCTTTGGAAGCTTGACTGAATTTGTAGGTTTGATATATACTTTTGGAAAGTATATGATCAAGACCTAGATATGATATATGCTTTTGGAAAGTATATGATCGATACCAAATCCCAATGATCAAATGAGAAACTTAGTGATCAAACCCTGAAGAAGACAGTGTAAAATAGATCTTGATCTTCGGGTTGACCATGGGTCTTCCAGTATGCAGGATGTACATGTATTGGGAATACCTAAGGGTGATGTGATCATAAACGATTGTATATCCATGACGCTTCCATTCCGAGGGAGTGATGAAACAGGTCTGGATTTTAGTGACTCCTTCCAGTAGAGAAGCAATCTGATCTTAGTCCAAGTGTTGGACATTGATCTGAATGAGATTCAGATTCAATGAGAAGATTGGATTTGCGGTCTTGATTTAATCAAGCATCTGTGGGAGGTTCGTAAGATCTGGATTAGAGATAAGATCTCAATATCCAAGTCACTATACATGGAATAATACAATCGCCCTGTCCTTATCTCCAAGTATCCGCGGAGAAAGCACATTATTCATGAAAGGGTTCAAGAATAATTCTTTTGATGAAATATCCAAGCAAGGACTTGTTGATTAAATGAGATTTAATTATCAAGCTTAATATGAATATAATTCATATTATGAAAATGATTATCTAAGATAATTAAATGGGATTTAATTATCAAGGATTAAGAGAATGTGGACAACACTGTCCATGATATGTGTGTGTTATAAATATGATTTATAATATACATATATAAGAGAGAGAATTTATGTAAATAGCATTTGTTAATTAATAATGTGGATTGGATTCACATTTATTGAAAATGCAATTTACTAATTAGTTTGGGTTGTGAATATGATTCACATAATATTCAATGGCATGATTGAAATATTCACAAATTAATTTGGAATTAATTTGGTGGATATTATTGCAATAATAGTTATTGCAATTTATTAAGAAATAATAAGATAAAATAAGAGGAGACAAAATAACCCCCTATAATTTAGGGTGGTTGGTTGACTCCCTTTTTGTTGTCACATTATCTCTTAATTAGTTAAATTAAATTATGTTGATAATGTTGCAACATATTTTAATTTAAATTAATGTTGTTGGTTTTAACCAACAACAATCATAGCCATTGATTTTACATGGACCAAGCCTGGCCGTTGGATCCATGTGTCCCATGGATTGAGATCCATTGGACCCTAAACTAATATAAAAGGAGGGCTAGGGTAGCCTTCCAAGGTACAACATTATCTAGAGTTGTAGAAGACTACTACTACTCTCTCTCTCTCTCATTCTCGTGTGGGCTCTCTCTTAATATCCAAGTGGCCGTCCACTTTGCATATTGAAAAGGAGAGCATCTTGCTTCGCCTTCGACGCTTGGACCTTCGTCAAGGATTGCGGGAAGGACGCGACTCATCATCGTGCCCGCAAGTGCGTTCTTCGTGGGTCGGACTTGAGACAGGAGGATCTCTACTTTGGGATCTTGCGATCACAACCACGCTTCAAGAGGTATTTCTAATACTTTGTGGTTTGATGAAACGATCCGAGAAGTGTTCTCGTGATCATGTGGTTTCATCTTTAAAGTTAAAAATTTTAATTTTCGCTGCATCTAGCATCTAGTACGACTAGTTGCTCCGATTGCATATGATGCGATCGACACGCTTCCGTGATGCGCTTAAGGATTCACAATATCCTTCAGAAATCAGGTCTGGCATGTAATCATCACAATCTGCCCACTGAGAGTCTGACTCCGAGGGATCTGCATCAAACAAGGTGGCATCAGTACCACCGTCATCACCAAAATCTGTGTCGCGGTCGAGAACCGGCTCTGCTGCCTCTGTAGTATCCTGAACCAGGAATGTGCTCTCCAAGCTCTCCTCTGCTGTCATCTCTGCATCAGCGGTGTCTGAAAATGAGAGGATGGCCTGTGCTGCTGGGTCTGCCCAAACTACCTCATCATCTGTGATTACAAAATCACAGTCCTGGTGGATGTCTAGCCCGGCGTCTGTCAGCTGCTCTGTATCTGTGCTGGTCTCTGAGCATGCTCTGTCTCTGGCTTTGCTGTCCTCGACCGTCTCTATTTGTACACTCTCGCCCTCGACGCGAAAGTATACCTTCCCACTATCATGATCAGTCACCGCCTTGGCTGTAGCCAAGAACGGGCGTCCTAAAATGATGGGGGTATCGGTCACTGAATCAGGGATCTCCATGTCCAACACTACGAAATCCACAGGGAATTGCAGACCCTGAATAGTGACGGCAACGTCTCGTAACAACCCCTTCGGCCTCTTGACATATCTATCAGCAAACTGAAGGACTGTCCTGCTCTGTCGAAGAGTGCCCAACTCGAAGCGGTCGAGAAGGGATGCCGGAAGGAGGTTGATAGACGATCTGCTATCCAATAGAGTACGGTCGAACCTCTGCTCTCTAATGTGACATCTGACATATGGGGCTCCCGAATCTGGCCTCTTGGCCGGCAGACGGTTCTGGATCGCGAAGCACGTGGCTTTTGTCAGCACATGAATCTCTGAATGGTGGTTCCTCCTCCTCCTCCTGACTGTAGTCCTATCTCTCAACGATCGCTGAAGAAGGGGGATGTGCTGCAAAGCCTCCTGAAGGGTCAGCTGTATGTGAAATCTGTCAATCATGCTCTGGCTAAACTCCTCCTGCTCTCTCTTTTTTGGATCTTTTTCTCTTTTCTTCCCCTTCCCCATCTGAAGGGCTCTAGGGAAGGGGATCACAGGGTCCTTCTCAGATGAAGGACTAGAAAAGGGTCTAGGCGGTTCGACGACCGGATCCACACATACATCATGCACCACAGTGGGACCAGAAGAAAATAAACCCTTTTCTTTATTCACAGAACTGTTCATAGATACAGGTGTAGCAGAAGGAAAAACAACAGGTCTCTCAGAAGTATGGGTGGCCTCAGTACCACCATCGTCTGTTCCTGCTAGACGTCTCGCGGCCTCAGTACCGCGTGCTGGCTTGGCAAATCGGGTGGCGTCAGTACCACCTCCTCGAACTGGTGAAGTGGCAGCCTCAGCACCGCTTGGGGTATCAACATCCTTGGTGGCATCAGTACCACCATCATCATCATGTGCGGCCTCAGTACCGCTCTCCTCCTCCTCATCTGGCGCTCTAGGTGTATCCTCATGCTGTCGCTCAGACGAGGCGCCGCCTGCTGGTGCTCTACCGCTCCTAAGTGTAACAAAATCAGCATCAAAAAGATCTGAAGACATATCATCAAACGGATCACTAGGAGTGGCATGCTCAGTGTAAACTACCTGCTCAGGCTTCCGCTTCAGGCTGTTGGGATTCGACTTTATCTGGGTAGGGATAGCGGCCTTCCCTCTCACGATGTCCCGCATCTCCTGGCGGAACTCGTCCATCTCCCGTATAAAAGTAGCCTGCTGGTCCGTGAGGAGGTGGGCTATGTCATCCAAGGCGGGGCTCTCGTATGGTGAACCCTGAGAGCCCGACGGGTAGCCTCTCTGTAAATGAGGCTGCTGGAACTGGTGCTGCTGCTGAGAGGGGTAGGTAGGAGTGTGCTGCTGCTGGTGTGGCTGGTGAGGTTGCTCTCGCCTCCAAGACTGTCCCTGCTGATAGGGACGAGGAACGAAGGAAGACTGCTGCTGTGACTGGTAAACTGGGGGCTGCTGCTGCTGGTAATCCCTCTGCTGGCTATACTGGCCTCCCTGGCCAGACGGCTGCTGCTGGGGATGGGTACCTCCATTCCCCCACCTGAATCCGGGATGGTCTCGTCGGATCCCAGGCTGAGGACGGTCATACCAAATCCCGTTGACATCCATCAACGGCTCTGCATCGTACTGGTCTGGCGAGAGTACTGCCAGAGGCTGATCCGGCTGGTATACCACCATCTGCATGTCTGGAGATGGTGGTGACTGGTAGGAGGGCTGCTGCTGCTGGTACGGCTCCGCCTGTACAAGGTGAACTTGTCTAGGCTGCTGGTGTGAGCTGGAGTGCTGGAACGAGCTGCTGCCGCCGGTATCGCCTCGCGACTGAAGACGGGGCTGTGAAGCCGTCTGTGCCTCCTGGAGACACATGAGCTGGGTCTTCATGTCGCTCAGATTCTGTGCCATCTGCTCCATCTGAGTGATGCCCTGGCACTGCTTCTTCTCGATCAGCTCCATTCGGTCCAACTTCTCACTGATAATACCCATATCCGCAGCGGATGACTCTGCCTGTGCTGCTGCTACTGCGGATGAACTGGAAGGACTGGCGTCGACCCGTGCTATCCTCTGGTACTGCACGGGTCTTGACTGCTGGGGTCTGCCCTGAGTGTACAACCTGATCTGGGACAACACCATGTAGTTCTCAGCCATCTCCTCGTAGATGGCCCAGACCTGGTCGTGATCCTTGGCGAAGTAAGACCCGCCACAAGAAGCGTTCACCAAGCCCTGAAGCTCTGGTGTCAGCCCGCTGAAGAAGCTCTGAACAAGGTTCGGCTTCGAGATGTCGTGGTGCGGGCATCGATCAGTCAGCTCACGGAACCTCTCCCATGCCTCATGGAATTGCTCGTTGGGGAGCATGGAGAAGTTGCTGATGAGGGCTCTCGCTGCATTGGTCCGCCCGAGTAGATAGTACTTGTTCAAGTACTCGGTGCGGAGCTGCTCCCAGGTGTAAATGAACTTCCCCAAGTGCTTCAGCGAGGTGGCTGCTCTGTCTGCTAAGGAAAAGGGGAAGGCAATCATCCTGATCGTATCCTGGTCCACCTGACGATCGTGGACAGTGCTGCAAATCATCTCAATCTCCTGCAGGTGGAGATGAGGCTCCTCTGTCGCCAAACTGTAGAATCGGGGAAGAAACTGCAAGGTGTTCGGGGGAAACTTGAAGTCCCCCACGATCGCTGGAAGTACCACCCAGCGGTGTGTCAAGGTCGACCCGAGATTGTGGTTCTCCCGCATCGATCTAAGTGGTGGTGGTGGTGCTCCTCCTGCTCCGCCTGCTCCGGCACCTCCGGCTGCAGGATCATCAGGTCCTCCTCATGCTGCCGGATCGTCGGGGCCTCCTCCTGCTCCTCCTCCGCGGTTGGCTCTCAACTGCTCAAACTCTCGCCTCATGTCCATCATGAAAGCTCCCTGATCCCTCAGCTGCTGCTGCACTTACTCGAGGGAGGCGATCAGGGTGGAGTTGATCGCACACCCTGGTCCAGAACAAAGTGCTGCTCTCCACGTGGACCTCCGGGGTGATCACCAAAACTGCCGGCCATCGTCTCTGAAAAATCAAAATAACTGAACTCAGGTGCCGATAAATCATCTGTCTGTCTCTCCTCTGGCACTGGTATCTCTGAATCAGAAGAAGGGTGGTCGAGGGGGAACAGGGCGGAGTCATACCCGGGTTCGGAGAGCGGGTCTGAGCTCCCACGAACCGACCTAGATGAATGGTCAGGAGTGCTGAAAAGCGGTGCAGCCAGAGGCTGCCTAAGAGACCTCCTGCCCATCATCGTGATCTGGCGAGTAAGGCGGATGAGATCTGGAAAAACTATGATCGGCAACCAATCCCTCTGTTCACCAACACAACACGAGCTGAAGACCGTAAAGGCTCGGTCAAATTATCTTGTCAAATTTTATTAGGTGAACAAACAATATATCAGAGCGCTTACGTGACCTGTTGGGATTCCCGATGCTACCCCAACCGACTGGCCCACACGGAAGAGTCGGTAGTCAGTCAGGAATAGCACCGGAGGGCTCTACCTAGTGGACGGGTCACTCTCTCGCGCAAGCAAACCAAACAATGAGGGGGTTGCTCTCCCCAAGACAATTTTTTCAGTCAAGTGTCTTTTAGGGTCAATAGCTTAAACAATCCCAATTTTATGGTTTTTCTTTTTAATATTTTTCAATAAAAACAAAGGCCTAAAGAATTTTTCGGTTCTCCTGGTTATTTAGTCCAAAACAGGAGGGAGAAGACGAAAAAGCCGATGCGTGAGAAATCAATGATGCATGCAGAGATAGAAATGCGTACCTGACTCCAGCAGTCTACATGCAAAGTGATCCGCACAGAATTTAAAGACATGAAATAAACTACCTAAATGGTGCAGCGGTGAAAACCGAGTCCTAAACAGACAATTTCTACTCGATAGAACCGTCTAGCCTAGTCACTCGCCCTCGATCCAAAGAGTCCGGTCTAGACCCACCCCTCCTCTTCTCGACAGGTCGAGTTCAGGAGTAGCGCTTGACGGGGCAGGCTCGCAGCGCGTAGGCTCTCAGGAAAGCGACTAAACTATTTTTATTATTGATTTATTAGTAGGTCCAATTGTCGCTCTATAGGAACATGCAATCAATTAAGTGTGGGGATCCTACTAATTACGGCACAATCAAGCAGAAAATCCTAAATCTAGGGGTTCGAGAAAAACCGCTGAAAACCGTAAAAGGCAGCTAAAAAGCTAAAACCGCAAAAAACCGCGAAAAATCTAAATGGGTCCCCCAGAGCACACCGGTGCTCGACAAAACAAACCCGAGAGTCCAACTGTCTCTGAATGTACCTTTATTATTACAATAGTTCAAATGTTGCGAAAATAAAACCTAATCTAAACTATGCTACTCCCGCGGCTATCCCGCGGCTCCCGCACTCCTGCTCGCTCCTCGTGCTCTCCTGCGGCTCTATAAAGAAGAGAGCCGCCTCCGGTTCCCGCGGTTGCTCGGCTTTCGAAGTAAGCCGCCTCGGTCCTCGGGCCCTCGCAAGAAAACAAACAAGATTGTCAGACCAAATTATTGTAAGAAAATGTCAGAAAAATATATCTACAGAAATCTATACAAAAAGCCACGAAAAGAAAAACCGCGGAAAAACTCGAAAACCGACTACTAAGCCGTGCTCCCCGGCAACGACGCCATTCTGATGAGCGTCCCGACCACTAGGGAATTGATGAACGTCAAATTCGCCTCAATAATAGTGATGAATAATGCTGTAGTACAGGAGGCGAATTTTGTTCAGCAAAAACCACAGACTTTGAATGCTGTGGAATATTTAAGCTTGGTAAGTGTACCAAGGTCGAACACAGGGATACGACAGCCTAATCTGAGTATTGAATTTTGATTCATGAAAGCATAATGTCAATTAATCTCGATTTCAGGTCCATATGCAATTTATGAAGTACTATGCTATTTACAAGGCGATGCCATGATGCATGCAATTTTTTTTATTTTGTTTTTATGCAAGTTAAGGTGATGCATGGGCAAATAATGCAAAGGAATATGCATGATGAATAAAATGCCAGAATTATACCCGAAAATGTGAGCAACGCAATATAGAATGAAGTTAGAGTCATTTTGAACACATCATTAAAAATCGGTCATAAAATCAAGCAAAACAAGTAGAGCATGGTCCCATTTATGACATAAAAAATCACTTAAATTAAAACAGTGTCAAATGGAACAAGTAAGCATGCTAAAATGTAGAGGACAAAATAAGGATCAAAACGACACTAAAATCATGCAATTTGGACCTACGATGCTCAAGTTATGCTAAAAATAATGCAAGGGCATAATGGTAATAAAAATGCAATAAAATAAAGGGATAAATATTGCATTAGGTCCCTTGAGGGACCTGAATGCAAATTCAGAAAACCGCCTGGGCCACTTTGTAAATTCTCCATTTGCGCGTAGGGGCCGCAATTACTCAAAACCTGGAGGGTCTCCCTGAAATTTACCCAGGCACGCACGTGAGGCACGTGCCGGGGGACCAAAGTGGAAATATCAATTCTTTCGAGGTCGTTCTTGCAATGTACCCAGCACCTCACGTGCTGCGCACGCGAGGGGCCAGGCTCGGGAGGTGGCCTGTGGTTTGGGCCACGTGGCCTCATCTAGAGGTTCGGGGCGAGGTCTGGTCCGCCCGGGCCTGTAGGTCTGGTTTGAGGCTCGGGCCTCCACGTGGTTTCACCACAACCGTTCGATTCAGTTGAATCGACCGGCACCTGTAGCTTCGTCTTCATCGCGGGCCGCCGGAGGAGGCAGGGCTCCGGCGACCCTCCTTTGGCTCCACCGTCGCTCAATGGGTCATCTGAAGCTCGGAGGAGCTAGCTGAGCCTCCGACGAAGATCTCTGAGGCAGCTCGGAGCTCCGAAGATGTCTGGAGCTGCACGGCGAAGGACTGTCATCGGAGGAGGGAAGCGTGAAGATGTTCCGACATGCGTTCCGGCCATTGAAGATACCTGCAGGGGTTAATGATAGCCGAAGCGTGCAGAGATGTTTTGTGACGTGCGGGAGGTGAAATGGGAGCCGGCGGAGGTGGAGAACGTGGTGGCTCAGACGATTCCTCCGCCGTGGTGACGGAGGAGTGGAGTCGATGCGCGAGGGGGTTCTGGAGGAAGGAGAAGGGTGCGCGAGGATGCTGGTGGTTGGGTGAAGCTTTGGCGATGGTCAAACGAAGGTGATGGTGGCTGTAGGTGACGGAATAACTCGGGAAAGTTCAAGAAAAAAGCACGGAGGGAGAAATCCTCATCGGGGAGGGGAACCCAGTGGAGGAGTTGCTTGGGAAGAGGCTCGGAGGAGCCCCGGGGTCGTTGCCCAGCTGGTCAGCAAGCCAGCGAGCTCGGCGGAGCTTGGGAGCGTCCGCTACTCGGCGGCGGAGCACCGAGGGTCGACACCGAACTCCAGCCGTCGCTGCCTCGATGCCCCGCCCTCTCCGCTGTCACCGGAGGGGCGGGGGAGACTAGGCTGGAGCCCAGAAATGGTGGACAAGGTGCAACGGTGGCGGAGATGGTGATTTATAGGCGGAGGTGGTCGGGGGTTTCGGTGTTGGTGAAGCATTTTTGAGCAAGGTTTTAATGGAGATGTGGTAACGGTAGAGGGGTACAGATGGTGGCGCGAGGATGGCGGAAGGTCAGGGTTCATGGGGGCGTTGTGGAGCGACGAGGGTGAGTGTGGTGCTTTCCAAAATAGGAAGGGGGGTAGCGAGTTGAGAGGTGAAACGGCCGGGGGGAGGGGGGTTACAGAGGTTGACGATGGGTTTTGGACCGTTGGATCATACGATCCAACGGTCAGAAGGGGTACGTTGGTGGAGGGATGGGATCGGATCCAAGATCTGATCCTACGGCGGAGGCTTAGGCGCTAACGAGTGTCCTAGATGAAGAGTTGAGCATTATCGGATGGTCGGGAAAGTTTGGGTGACGTGGTTGACGGTGGACCCTAGGATGCAAGTAAGATCGGGCGGCTGAAGTGAAGGGGAGACATGGTGCGTTGATGGCCGAGGGATGGGAGCGGATCGTACGACAGCGGTTTAGGCGATGATGAGCGGCTAAGATCTGATCTGAGCGTCAGATCAAATGGCTGGAAATAGAGCGATGATGGACGGCGTAGATGGAGGCGGGGTGGAGCGGATCCAACGGCCCAGGAAGAGCGCCGGGTGGCGCGAGAAGGAGCGGGCCACGTGGGCGTCCCAGAGGGCGCCACGTGGCCCAATCAGATTAATTCAAAAATAAAAACAAAGAAAATTAGAAAGAAATAGCTAGAGGCCGAATTTGGAAAAAGTCAAAACATGAAAGTTGCTCGTCTCGACGAGATCTATAACTTTCATGTTGGGCAAAAAGCCAAAAGAGGTCATCTGTACAAAAGCTATTTTTGGGGGTATTTTTAAGGGGATAAAAACACCAAGTTTGTGGTTTTGATTTGTTTTTGTATTTTTTAGTGGTTTTAAAGGTTAGTGACTTATAGACAAAGTGTCTACCTAATTTTTAGGGATTTTTGAATGATAATATAATTACAGAAAAATAAGGCAATTAAATACAAATAATTAAGGGTTAATTATACACGATATAGTACATGATAAAATCAAAGAATTAAAGGTGATTTTATTGGATTAATTAAGACAGGGGTTTTAATAGAGAGTTTTTAGCATGATGAATACGAGATTCATCATACCCCTATACTTAAACCATGCTCGTCCTCGAGCATCTAAAGAATGAAGGAGTCGGATTAATTCCTGACGGTGCACGTGAAAATTTACAAGGCTTGATATTTCAAAGACCCTTGACCTAAGTGATCCTAAAATTCTGGGTTTATCCAAGCCTTAGTCAGAAGGAATCCAACTTCTCTGATTATCAGACTCTCTTTTTGTACATATAATATAAGGATATGACATTTAGTGTACTGCATTTCATGAGAGCCGAGTCGATGCATCACCCAAAGTTCCAGTCCCAAAGATCTTCCTCTAGACCTAATCCTCAATACTAGGGAATAAGTATGTTCTTGCTTCAGTCCACCGTCTCATTAGTTTGTCAGACTCTGAAATGTTGATGGACGACTAGATGATGGAGGTACTGGGATTGTGTCTAATTTTCTCACTCTCACATTGGAACAAGGGGCCTCTCGAGTGCCTTTTACTCAACACATGTATATTATTATTTTGTTGATCAATGTGTCCGTCAAGAGAGTTGGAGTCGTCTGCACTTGTTTTTCTGGGAATACACCGGGGTGTGTCTTTTCTGAGTATCTAAGATACCTTCGACACCCAGACTTGTATCGCTTACGATGCAGGGCCCTTTTTGTGGTGTCAGCCTGACTCCTTGGTCCTAATTAGCGCTTGGTCCAAGTGGACACTTTGAAAATGTTTGGGAGCGCTCGCCATTGGTGGAAGCTCAATTGGAATTTGACTTTGGATTTAGAGCTTTTCTTTGACATTTCATTTCTTTTGTTGGCTAGCTCCACTGCTTTTACCATGAGATTGGCGCACATTGATCAACAAGTTCCTTTAAATTTCATCACACCCTGGCACTTTTAGGTAAATATCCAAGAGATAGCATATGAATCTTGTTCACATACTGGCTAGGGTTTTGCTGACACTCAGGTTTTCTGAAGCCTTCATTAACTTTATCCCATCCTCGAATATCATTAGATCGGGTCTAAACTTATTTCTCTGGTCCTAGTTCCTCAAGTGATATCTCATCTCAGCTCATGAATCATGTAGTTGTGGAAGTGACTGTGCTGATCATATTTTCTTAAAGGTAGAGATGAAGAGTGCAATATAGCACTCAAATCTTTCAAACCAGAGGAGTGTGGATACTTAAGTCATGAAAACCCTAATGACTAAGGCATGTTAACTCAGACTCTCAAGATTCCAGAGATCCAGTGTCCTCAAAATCCTCAAGCCTTGCGTGAGTGTGAATGTGTCAGGAATACACCAACTCCTTGGGTTAGTGAATTTTTGTGTGATTTTTATCTTTTGCAAATTTTTATGGGTTTTAATTTTCAAAAATTTTTTTAATTAATTTTTTTAATACAGGAATATTTACAAAAATTAATCCCTCAATTTTTAATTTTTACAAGTTTTTACTCAGTTCCCAAGGTTACCAGAACCCAGCCCGAAAATAAAATTTAAAAAGATTTAAAAACATGAGCTAAGGCTAAAGTAATATACAATAATATACAGTATACCCCCCTATACTTAAAATTTGCTATGTCCTCATAGCATAAGTGCCATGAGGCCACGGCTCGGTTCAAGTACAGGGTGATATAGCGGAACTGAGGAGGAGGGTCCCCCTATACTTAGGCCGAAATCGACCTAAGCACAAGAAGACCGAACGAGGAAGGGATGAATAGGCAGGTCCCCCCTATACTTAGGCTACAAATAGCCGAAGTAAGGTCTGTATTTAGGGGGGATGTCTATGGTACAAGGGTGAGGGGGAGGGGGTTCGTGAAGAATAGATACACAGAGAGAGAGAGATAGAGAGAGAGAATGAAATATACAGGGGGGTGGGGGTGAGTATGTGCATGTGCAGTGTAGGTGTGTGTGTGTGTGAGTGAGGGGGAGGGCTTTTTTTTAGTACAATATGCAAGACTGAAAATAAATATGCAGATGCAATGTTTTTTTTTCTTTTTTTTCTTTTTTTACAACATGCAATGCAATTTGACTGATAAAAATCTTAGAATTTCTTCACGGCTTCTTTTGCGGCCTCTTCAGCGGAAGCTCCCGACTTCGCGCCTCCATGACGATCAGGCGTCCCCGATTTTCATGGGCCCTGCCACAAAAGAGAAAAGTTAGAAACTCAGAAAAATTAAATCAGCAAATATTATGCAAAGAAATGATGCATGAAATGAGGACCTAAGAAAAATTGAAATTAATAAAAAATCAAAATCCAAAAAATTAACCAACACCGAAATCCCCGGCAACGGCGCCATTTGATGAACGTCAAATTCGCCTCAATAATAGTGATGAATAATGCTGTAGTACAGGAGGCGAATTTTGTTCAGCAAAAAGCACAGACTTTGAATGCTGTGGAATATTTAAGCTTGGTAAGTGTACCAAGGTCGAACACAGGGATACGGCAGCCTAATCTGAGTATTGAATTTTGATTCATGAAAGCATAATGTCAATTAATCTCAATTTCAGGTCCATATGCAATTTATGAAGTACTATGCTATTTACAAGGCGATGCCTTGATGCATGCAATTTTTTTTATTTTGTTTTTATGCAAGTTAAGGTGATGCATGGGCAAATAATGTAAAGGAATATGCATGATGAATAAAATGCCAGAATTATACCCGAAAATGTGAGCAACGCAATATAGAATGAAGTTAGAGTCATTTTGAACACATCATTAAAAATCGGTCATAAAATCAAGCAAAACAAGTAGAGCATGGTCCCATTTATGACATAAAAAATCACTTAAATTAAAACAGTGTCAAATGGAACAAGTAAGCATGCTAAAATGTAGAGGACAAAATAAGGATCAAAACGACACTAAAATCATGCAATTTGGACCTACGATGCTCAAGTTATGCTAAAAACAATGCAAGGGCATAATGGTAATAAAAAATGCAATAAAATCAAGGGATAAATATTGCATTTAGGTCCCTTGAGGGACCTGAATGCAAATACCAAAAACCGCCTGGGCCACTTTGTAAATTCTCTATTTGCGCGCAGGGGACTTTTTGCAATTACTCAAAACCTGGAGGGTCTCCCTGAAATTTACCCAGGCACGCACGTGAGGCACGTGCCGGGGGACCAAAGTGGAAATATCAATTCTTTCGAGGTCGTTCTTGCAATGTACCCAGCACCTCACGTGCTGCGCACGCGAGGGGCCAGGCTCGGGAGGTGGCCTGTGGTTCGGGCCACGTGGCCTCATCTGGAGGTTCGGGGCAAGGTCTGGTCCGCCCGGGCCTGTAGGTCTGGTTTGAGGCTCGGGCCTCCACGTGGTTTCACCACAACCGTTCGATTCAGTTGAATCGACCAGCACCTGTAGCTTCGTCTTCATCGCGGGCCGCCGGAGGAGGCAGGGCTCCGGCGACCCTCCCTTGGCTCCGCCGTCGCTCAATGGGTCATCTGAAGCTCGGAGGAGCTAACTGAGCCTCCGGCGAAGATCTCTGAGGCAGCTCGGAGCTCCGAAGATGTCTGGAGCTGCACGGCGAAGGACTGTCGTCGGAGGAGGGAAGCGTGAAGATGTTCCGACATGCGTTCTGGCCATTGAAGATACCTGTAGGGGTTAATGATAGCCGAAGCGTGCAGAGATGTTTTGCGACGTGCGGGAGGTGAAATGGGAGCCCACGGAGGTGGAGAACGTGGTGGCTCAGACGATTCCTCCGCCGTGGTGACGGAGGAGTGGAGTCGATGCGCGAGGGGGTTCTGGAGGAAGGAGACGGGTGCGCGAGGATGCTGGTGGTTGGGTGAAGCTTTGGAGATGGTTAAACGAAGGTGATGGTGGCTGTAGGTGACGGAATAACTCGGGAAAGTTCAAGAAAAAAGCACGGAGGGAGAAATCCTCATCGGGGAGGGGAACCCAGTGGAGGAGTTGCTTGGGAAGAAGCTCGGAGGAGCCCCGGGGTCGTTGCCCAGCTGGTCAGCAAGCCAGCGAGCTCGGCGGAGCTTGGGAGCGTCCGCTACTCGGCGGTGGAGCACCGAGGGTCGACACCGAACTCCAGCCGTCGCTGCCTCGATGCCCCGCCCTCTCCGCTGTCACCGGAGGGGCGGGGGAGACTAGGCTGGAGCCCAGAAATGGTGGACAAGGTGCAGCGGTGGCGGAGATGGTGATTTATAGGCGAAGGTGGTCGGGGGTTTCGGTGTTGGTGAAGCGTTTTTGAGCGAGGTTTTAATGGAGATGTGGTAACGGTAGAGGGGTACAGATGGTGGCGCGAGGATGGCGGAAGGTCAGGGTTCATGGGGGTGGCGTTGTGGAGCGACGAGGGTGAGTGTGGTGCTTTCCAAAATAGGAAGGGGGGTAGCGAGTTGAGAGGTGAAACGACCGGGGGGAGGGGGGTTACAGAGGTTGACGATGGGTTTTGGACCGTTGGATCGTACGATCCAACGGTCAGAAGGGGTACGTTGGTGGAGGGATGGGATCGGATCCAAGATCTGATCCTACGGCGGAGGCTTAGGCGCTAACGAGTGGCCTAGATGAAGAGTTGAGCATGATCGGATGGTCGGGAAAGTTTGGGTGACGTGGTTGATGGTGGACCCTAGGATGCAAGTAAGATCGGGCGGCTGAAGTGAAGGGGAGACGTGGTGCGTTGATGGCCGAGGGATGTGAGTGGATCGAACGGCAGCGGTTTAGGCGATGATGAACGGCTAAGATCTGATCTGAGCGTCAGATCAAATGGCTGGAAATAGAGCGATGATGGACGGCGTAGATGGAGGCGGGGTGGAGCGGATCCAACGGCCCAGGAAGAGCGCCGGGTGGCGCGAGAAGGAGCGGGCCACGTGGGCGGCCCAGAGGGCGCCACGTGGCCCAATCAGATTAATTCAAAAATAAAAACAAAAAAAATTAGAAAAGAAATAGCTAGAGGCCGAATTTGGAAAAACTCAAAACATGAAAGATGCTCGTCTCGACGAGATCTATAACTTTCATGTTGGGCAAAAAGCCAAAAGAGGTCATCTGTTCAAAAGCTATTTTTGGGGGTATTTTTAAGGGGATAAAAACACCAAGTTTGTGGTTTTGATTTGTTTTTGTATTTTTTAGTGGTTTTTAAAGGTTAGTGACTTATAGACAAAGTGTCTACCTAATTTTTAGGGATTTTTGAATGATAAAATTATTACAGAAAAATAAGGCAATTAAATACAAATAATTAAGGGTTAATTATACACGATATAGTACATGATAAAATCAAAGAATTAAAGGTGATTTTATTGGATTAATTAAGACAGAGGTTTTAATAGAGAGTTTTTAGCATGATGAATACGAGATTCATTAGGAATAAGGTGATAAACGGTCGTTGCGACCCGAGCGATCAAGATGGCTCAATCAAGAAAAAAGAAGAGACCACCAATCAGATATAAAATCAATCAAACACACGATAGCGGTCTTGCTATTAATTTAACCTGGTATAGCGACCAGGGTCGAACACAAGGAGCACGGATTGGCCTTGCGGCCTACGAAGTAGTCGAGAAGAGAAGAAAAGGTATTTTTGGTGGTTTTTAAGTCTTTTTATATTTTTTTGGATTTTTAAGATTTTGGAAAATAAGAAAAGCAACTAAACAACACACTTCAACAATTTATTAAATGCACTAAAAATCAACCAAAAATTCCAGAAAAAATATTTTTGTGTGTTTTATAATTTTTACTGTTTTTGGTGAATTTGTGGGTTTTTTCTGATTTTTATTTTATTTTCTAAAAATGAAACAATGACAGAAATAAAGGGTGCTGTCCAGTCAGGAGAAAAATGCCAATCTAAAATATAAAGAGAGGCTCCCAGCTCCTGATGGTAATTTTCCTATAAACTAGAATGTTTAAGGAAAATTAGGGCACTGAATTTATGATTTTTGGATTTTTAAATTATTTATTAGAATTTTTATGAGTTTTTGAGTGTTTTTCAATTTTCAGGTGTTTTAGATAATGAAAAATAGCCAAAATTGGCTAGAAAATCAAGCAAGCCAAAATAAACAGTAAGTAATTTTTTTTGTAATTTTGTTAGATAGGTTTTAATATTTTTTTGTGATTTTCAAAGCTGAACTGTAAAGAAAATACTTGTTTTTTAATTTTTTAAAAATATCAAAACAAAACAAAAATGTCTTCAAAAATCCTTGAAAATTTTACACTATGGCAGGAGCCATGTGTCCAATTTTCGTTGGATTTGGAGGTGATTTGCTATTTTATTCAAAAATGGAAAGAGGGTACTGTGCACAGGGACCAAAGTGCAAATACCCGAAGTTCAGAGGGGTCTGGTGCAAATAACCCAGTAAAACACGTGCGTCGCACGTGCCTGAGGCACTCAGGGACCTAATTGTAAGGAAAATAAGTTTCGAGGGCTATTTGGTAACAGGTACCAAAAGCCCAGGGGCTTATCTGCAAATAACCCAAATATTAGCGCACATGCACAATTACTTCTACGCACAGGGGTATAAATGCAACATTCCAAAAACTTTCATTCAACTCATAACATCCAGAACTACAAGGGCATATAATGCAAATAACCCAAAAAGTCACGTGTCGATGCACGTGTCAGATCACACACAAGGGTATATCAACAAATAAAACCAAGCGCAAGGGTCTCTATGCAAATATCCCAAAAACCAAACAACTATACTACGTAATTACAGTACTAAATACGAAATAAAATAACAGAGGGGGCCTAAGGGTAATTTACCCTTTATTAATGGAGCGGCTGGATGGATGCCACGTGGAGCATCTGACGGTGGCGAACAACGGGAGCTCCACAACTGAGCTCCTCGGGCAAATCCGACGGCGGGGGTTTCGCCACGTGGGGGATCGAACGGTGTAGGGCGTAGGTGGCTAACCCTCGTGCATCGGACGGCTGGGATCAATCCTCCACGGATCTGACGGTGGCTGCTGCTCCTGGAATGGACGGCCCATATGGAAACTGGAGCGGGAGGATGATCGGACGGTCGGGGAGGATCGAGGAAGAACAGTTGGCCGGCGAGTTTTGCCGGCCCAAGGCGCACGCTCCCGACCTCCCCTGCTGCTCTTGAAGATCGGAGAAGCTCCGCGATGACGTTCCGCAGCTGCTGGTAGTCTCCGATGACCCAGCCGAGCTCTGGGGAGCTCCGGCGAGGTCGGCAGAGATGAAGCTCCTGGACCTGATGGTCCAAGCCCTCAGATGGGCTTGGATGTACCTGCAAAGACAACCAGGAGACTCGCGGTCGAGGGCAAACTGCCTCGACCCGGTTAGGCGGGGTGACGGTGATCGGAGGGTCGAGATGGGCGAGCTCCGGCGAAGGTAGGGACGGTGGAGCTCGAACCCCAGCTCCTGTGCGAGCTGGGTTGGATGGAGATATGGAGAAGGTGCGCGGAAGGAAGGCGATGGCTATGGCGAAGCCCGATGGTCGAATGGATGTTGGATGTGGACGGAATTGACGGTGAACGGCGGAGCAGCGATTTGGGGGAAATGGAAAATCAGAGAAAAAGCAAAGCCTACGGGGCTACCTGGGTGGATGGTGAGACTGGGGATGAGCAGGCGATGCTCTGGGTCGTTGCCTCGAGGAGCGTCTCCCTCCGAGGCTCGGGCTCCTGCTGGTGGCGGAGCACGGCGGTGATACGCGCCGGATTAGTGGAATCCGCAACCTCTCCTCGCTTCAACAGCACGGGAGGCAAGCTGTCACTCTCGCTCTCACGCTGGAGCTCACTGGGGGTGGAAGCGAATAGCCAAAGATCGGAAATGGAGGGGCGGAGCTGTGGATTTATACGAGTGCAGGTCCGAGAAAAGAGGGTCGGGCAGGGTTCCGCGAAGCGCGGATCCCAACGCGGATATGACGGCGAGGATCTCGGATGCAGGATGGGTGATCGGAGCTAGGGGTTTGGAGATTTGATGATCGGGTCGTGACGCGAAAAAGATGAGAAATCGGGTCGGGCGCGTCAAACCCGGCTCTGATGGTCCTGGGGGGAGAGTTGACCGGAGGTCAACATCCCCCGTGGACCAATCAGAGCCCGCCAATTATTAGGATTTTAAAAATTAAATAATAAATAGAAAATGATCGAATTTCGAAAAACTCAAAAAATAAAAAATGTTTATTTTATGTTAAACTATTTTTTGTGATTTTTATTTATTTTTTTGAAATATAATTTAGGTATTTACAAAATATTATTATTTTATATAGGTATATACAATATTTTTTTTATTTTTGATTTTTAATTATTTATTTTTGTACAATTTATTCCCATTTTGTATTTTATTTATTTATAGTATAATATTAGGAATAGAAGGGTATTTTTATTTTATTTTTACTATATATATACAGGGATGAAATAAATATATATGTACATGTATGTACATGGTATATTTACAATATATTTTTGTATTTTTAATTTTGTTCTTTTTATTTTGTTTTTGTTTTAATTGTTTTTTTTAATTTATTTACAACATAAAAGATGGAATATTTACAAAATTTTTGGAAATTAATTTTATGTATTTATAGGGTAAAATAAATATAGGAGTGGCTATGTACATGATGAGTATGCACAAGGTGAGGGTTTTTATTTTCTTTTTACTTTTTATATTTTTATTTTGATTTTATATTTAGAAATATATACAATTATCTACAAACTAATTTGAGTCTATTTTTGTGAGGAAAATACTTTTATTTTATTTACATAAATATTTACACACATGAGCCCCTATCTCCCTCTACTTTGGTTTTTATGTGGTCAGGCCCATGTTGAGCCCTCCCTTGGGTTAGGTTGCTCAATATTTATTCTAAATATTTCCCTCTTTTTCTTTTTACTCTTTATTCTTTTATTTTTTGCACAAAAACATGCTAATTATTAAACTTTATACAATGCATGCTTTTGATAATTATTTGTATTTACATGAATATACATGCATTTGCAAAGGTTTTTGTAGCTAAAATATAAGAATAAAGAGTGATGAATGAGTATTCATCATTGCTCCACGGCCCTCAGATCACTTCGCCCAGAGCTATCGCAGCCACTCCTCCGAGTAGCTGCTCGAGCTCAGGGACTTACCGCCCCTTCGAGCGACGACCTGGACCTCAACCTCGAGATCCAAACCTCAGGTAAGTGCCTCCACCTTCGTTTAATCTTCGTTTCAATTCTTCCTTCTATTTCTCTCTTTTTATTCGCCGTTCACCGTGATCCTTTCGCCTCACTTCCCCTCCGCTGAGCTCTGCGACGGAGCTCTCATCCTCGCGGTACCCTTTACGCCCGCCGACGACGAACTTTGCCCTCCATCAGCTCCAGACCCACCACTTGGCCGGAGCACCATCGCCAGCCCATCCCCGTTCCTCCTTAGGCCTCGCCGACCACCCTCACACCTCCATGATTGCACGCACGAGCTTTGGCTATTCTCCTAACACTTGCAGGTACCTCCTCATTCACTGATCGGAAGTTCACCGGAGCTTCTTTGGAGCTTCGTCGCCAGCGACCTCTGATGCCCTTCTTCAGCTCCTCAGACCACCAACACCACCACCGCATCTCCGCGCACCTTCTGGGACATCTTCGAACCATCGGAGAGCTTCACCGACATCTGTAGAGACGGGCGGAGCAAAGGCCTCGACGCCGGAGCCCCGCCATCTCCTCCGCAGGCGGCGGAGGCTGGTTGAAGAAGAAGGCCTAGCCACCGTTCGATCATCTTGATCGAACGATCCAGAGCAGTCCACTCACCCGTCATCAGGAGCAACAACCAACCGTAGGATCGTCCTCGATCCCACGCGAAGGAGTACACCACGTCACCCCCTTCCGCGGAGTCCTAGTGCCGTTGGATCCATCCAGATCTGACGGCCTCTAATCTCGCCACGCGTCATCACCGCCATCCTTTGGATCGATCTTGATCCAAAGGCCCGCAACCAGCCACGTCGACTAGGTCCAAGCCTCTTCACCGACCCTAGGCTCGGACCACACGAGGCTACTCCGAGCCTTACTCCAGACCTCCAGAAGCTTCCGAGCCAAGCCCGAGTCTCCGAAGCCGCCCGAACCTAGGCCGACCCACGTGAGGAGCACGCGCGGCCTGGGTATTTTGCACAGAGGCGCTGGGTACTTTTCATAATTGCAAAAAGGTCCCTGTGAAGTAGACCCCACGTGAGGAGCACGTGCTAGTGGAGAAATTGCATCTCATCCCCCAACATTATAGGTAATTGCATTTAAGTCCCTGTCAGCATGTTTCATTTTATGTAATTTTATTTTCTGTATTGCAAATACACCCAGGTCTTTGCACGCATCCCTAAGTGTCATTTTACATCATTTTTAGATTCTAAAAATTGCATATTGTTGAGTAACTTGTCCTCTATCTATTGTGCCACTTGTCGCATTTTTGTAATTGTAGGATTTTAAATGAATTAATTGGTTTATTTGTGTGATATTTTGCCCAGTTGAACCTTTTAATTAATAATTAATTCTCGGTAGCTCCAAAAATTCTCAAAAATTCGCAGTAGCTCTAGGATAGTGAACTCAACTTTGCATAAAAATTTCATGTAATTTGCACACATATCGAGGCCTCATTAAATTAGTGGTGATTTCCTTATTTTAATTTTTAATAGATCCATTTCACATCAAACATTAGGTCTGTCAATTTTCCTAGATTCCTCATCATTAGTTCTATCTAGGATAATTTTATTTCCTGAAAAAGATATGATTTGATATTTATTAGAAATAAATTAGTGAAAAGCACCCTGCCTGCATGTTTAATTCACAGTAAATTCATCTAGTGTCTAAAAATTACAAAAAAATTAGGGTAGTTCGTTTTCATCATAATTCATCATCTGGCCAATTTTCATAATTTTTGGACTTCATTTGATATCTTAAATTGATTTACCTTTGAATTGGCTTGATATTGCATGTGTCTTGCATAGAAAACCAAAAAAGACCAAAAATATATTTCCCGAAAATCTCACACTTGGACTTTGCTTAAATTTGACCTAAGGAGACAGATGCCTCCCTGAGTTTGACCTTGGACTTCACCAAGTAAAAAAAAATTCTGCCGCTTGAAATTAACTCGAATCTAATTAAAAGTGGTTTTTGATTAGCCCTCTCGTATCCGACTGCAACGAACATTCTTAATCAATTTGGACATTAACTTGATCGAATTAACTAGGGTAGCGGGAGCGGCTGTTAAAATGGCGCCGTTGCCGGGGAGGCACGGCTTAGGTTAATTTGCAGCTATTTCTGAGTGTTTGATTTTCAATCACCGGGTAGTCTGACCCCCGATTTTTCTTGTGAATATTCTCTGTCCTTTAATTTTTGCATTTTTGTGTCATTCTCTATCTGACCTCAACTTGTTTTTGTGCGAGGGACGCCGGAGTCGAGGAGATTTGAGAGAACTTGTACTTATATATATTTCCACATTTTTTTCGCATCATTTCCAGCGGTTCCCGTTTGGGTTCTCGCGTGTGTAAAAATAGTGGAACTGTGTCCCCGTGTGCTATGTGGTTTGACTTGTAACTTAGGCTTGCACTAGCGGCTCCTCGAGACACTTTAGGAATTGCTTGTGCTCGTAATTTTTAGGACCACACAACCACTTAAAAGACGCACCTAGACCGCAGATCTAGTCAAATCAACCTGTTCTTCACTCGCTAATAGAACTGCCTGTCTAGGAGCAGATTTTGTCGTCTGCATTTGCATATAGTGTAAAATTTCAATATTGTCTTGCATTCTGCATAAAAGCAAAGGGATCACTGTAAGTCTTCTCAACTCAGCATACGCATCATCGTTTTTATGCATCAGCTTTTCTCGATTTCCCCCTCTGGTTTTCAAACATAAATTAAACGGAAATTGGGACTGGATGATAGACGTGCTGTGTGGTTGGACTAAAAAGTGAGAACTTAACTTAAAACCGGGACTGCTAACATTATTGACAAAAAAAATTCAATAAAATTGGAAAAATTGTCTGCGGGAGACTAATCCCCGACCTTGTTTTCAGGCTGAGTGAGGGTACTTGAGTGTGTGTGAACACCTTAAGGCAGAGCCCAAATCCCCGCCTTCCATATCACGGGCCAACTGATCCTAGCAAATATCACGAGTTGGATACTTTTAGCTCATTGACAGTACCAAGTAGCCTCCGCCCGTTCGCGGGTAGATAGGGGAGAACCAGCGGTACTTCGCGACAAGGCCTAGCTTTGTCAGCCTCCGCCTGCTTGCAGGTAGATAGGGGCACGTCTTTGAGTCCCCAACTCCGGATAGGAGCGAAGAAAGGGAGGATCGGCGGTATCTTAGGCGACAGGATAAACAGGGAAGACGCATCCGGATCTGAGCCGACTTCCCTATAGGCCGCGTAATCCTTGCTATCTTGCTTGAAAAATCACACTTAAAATTTACAAGATAAATTGGACTCGGTTTCGGGTCCTTTACTGTGTTGAGTGTGAACCCAGGGTCTTTGATTGAATTGTTTGCTTCAGGAAGGAGTCAAATCCTATCTTCACTTAGATCTCCCACTCCTTCTCGCCACTTCAAGATAAATGATTGGGGGGATATCGACACATTATTTGCCAATCTTTCTCTGAGCCCCCCACGAAAATCATCTTCACAAGCCCAAACGCACCTTGGGCCACCCAGGACTCATGACCCTCTTGAGTTTTGGATCCCTCACACCCAGGGTGGTTACTCTCAAACCAACCCTTTTCTCTCCTCCAAGCTTACCGAGGAAGACCATCGCCTCGGTAATCCCTTCCTTGATTTGTCCTCTAACACCGACCTTATTTCACACCCAGGAATAGAGGAAGAGATGCTGCCTAAGCAGCAACCACCGGATGAGGAGAAACTATAACATATTCTTAATCGCCTTGCTGAAGCAGAACAAAGAAATGCAGATCTCACAGCTAGGATGGGACAAATCATTATAGGTGGAGGTATTGACCGACCAATGGTTGATGCCTACAACCCGACGGAGAACGAGATACAGAATTGGTTAGCACCTGCGGTTCCCGCCGAAGCATTTGAGCTGAAGCCCCACTTCCTTAGCCTGCTACTGAAGTTCAATGGGAATATCAACGAAGAACCGTATACTTTCCTCCGAGACTTCGAGCTGGTCTGCAACAATCTTAGCCATCCCAATGTTGGCCAAGATTACATTAGACTGAAGGCCACCCCATTTGCCTTAGGAGATAAGGCAGCACATTGGCTGAAGAACCTAGGGGTGATATGTACCACCTGGATGCAATTCAAGGACCTCTTTCTGAAAAAGTTCTACCCTCTCAATAGGACTAATCAAATGAGAACGAAGATCACTAGCTTCTCCCAAGGACCCAGTGAACCTTTCCATGATGCCTGGGATAGGTTAAATGACTTAGTACAGAAATGTCCCTGCCACGACATTTCTAAGGCGATCTTAGTCCAGACCTTGTTCTGTGGTCTAACCCCGGAGATGCAGGGGCTAATAAGTGCCGCATGTGGAGGAAGCTATCTGAACAAAAATGAGAATGCTGTATGGAAGATCCTGGAGCAGATGGCTGAAACCGGCAGGTCACAGGCCACCAGGGCCTATCAGTTGTCTCCCTCAATCTTATCCAACGAGACAACCCGAAGGACTGTAGCAGATCTGACCGAGGACCTCATCCCCAGCATGGGGATGATTGCTGACAAGCTAACCATGGTCGAGCAGATCCACAAGAGAGTCGCGGACCTTGAGTCTCTTTCACGTCTACCGAAGCAAGTGGAGGAACTTTCTGAGAAGGTATCTAAGATAAAGCTACCCACCCCTTCTGCACCACCTGTACCTGTACATCGAGTCCATCTCGTACAGGAACAGGCCCCGGGGCCTCAGAGTGACTGGGATCAGACTTACACCCAACAGGACCAGCATGCATCCCCACAAATGGAGACCGGATACGAGGAGCCTCCGCAGGTGTACGAGATCAACGAGCTTTGGTATAGCCGTGACCCGATTGTCAGACTGACAGAAATGGGGAAGGGTCAACCTCACCGCCCATCCCCAGCATACCAAGAAACCAGGCTCGTCCCCGCACCACGCTTTCAGTCCAGGCTAGAACAAGGGTACCAGCCTTAGCAGTACCAGCAGCAGCAACGCACCTATCAGCAGGGGCCAGCACCGTCCCACCACCAGCAGCAATATCGGCATGGCCAACAGGGCCAATACAGAACCTCGTCTGCACATCAGCCAGCTCAGCCCACTGAATTGGAGTCCCTCACCTTGGCGATACAGATCCTGTCTGATAGGGTCCAACAAATCCAGAACGATTATCTGGATATGAGAACCGATATCAATCGTGTCTCTCGTACCCAGGACCAACAGATGGCGCCAAAGACCCCAATTCCCGCACAGGTTCAGGCCAACCCGAACATACTCCATGGCCAGAACCGACCTCGTGATCATGTATATTATTCAGATAATTATTTATCTGAACATGAGATCCTTTCGTACGATAATGTAAATCATATGTCCCTCAGGAGCGGAAGGACCGTGACCATACCTGATCGGGCACGGGCACAGAAGGAAGGAACCTCCAAATCTCTACCTGAGGAGAACTTGGAGGAAGATGAGCATCACCACCACCGGTAGAAGAAGAGGACATCTGAGTCCTCAAAGCAGCATTCCCGCATCATTAGTGAGTCCGACGAAACTAAGGGAGAGCCCGCACCTCCATCTGAGGAGGACCGTCCAGAAGAAGCGGAAGACGCATCACCGGTTTTGCCCCAGCATGTTTCTTTTAGTCAGAGTTAGAGTCCGAGTCTGTTTCAGAGTCCGAGTCATGTACATAACTCAGTTCCAGCTTTCAATGAAAAGATTTCAGTTTCAGAACATGAGTTAGAGTCAATAATCCCTTTCCCTCGAGCTCTTATGGGTGGAAAGAAGAAAACCAAAAAATCCAAAAAGATGACCCTGAGATGGCTGAATTCTGTAACAAATATATCAAGGTCACAATCCCCTTTGACAAGTACGTGGAAATGACTCCTGCATTTCAGAAATACCTTAAGGTGAGATGCACACCTACAAGGGTTAGCAGGAAGACCAAAAGCCGTGTTGAGAAACACGTTCTGTCAGTAGCCACGACTTGTGCAATAAAGAACTCGTTTCCAAGGAAACGAAGAGACATGGGTGCACATTATGTAGTGAGTCTTGTTGATGACATCGCGTTTGCACGTACTCTCCTGGACAATGGTTCCTCAATTAACCTAATGCCTACAACCCTCTATGAGCGGCTTAATCTCGAACCTCTTAGGAAATCTAGAGCCCTCCTGCAGTTCGCTGATAAATCAACCAAGAGGTCCCAAGGAGAATTGAGGAATGTTGTGATCAAAGTCGAGGGGCAAGAATACATGGTAGACTTCACTGTCCTAGATATGGAAACCCCTCGTAATTGAAGAGATTCCCAGATCATCTTAGGCAAGCCCTTCCTCAGGACAACAGGGGCTTTGTTCGATTACAAGATCGGGAAGATCCAGTTCCAAACTCCAGGCGAAGATGAGGAACTTGAGATGAAGCAGACCAGATGGCAGAGATCAGATTCTGAATCCAACACTGAGTACTCTTCGTCCGAAGCAGACTGTGATTATGTAGATATAGTTGGGCCATGGAGACAGAACCCAGCCAGCATAGATGAGTCCCTCCCTTCTGGAGATGATCCAGTGCATAAGTCAGTTTGCGAGATCCTCAGAAACGAGTACATGCTAGAACATGCATCCCCCTACATCTTCGATGACTTAGAATCCCAGCTGGGCTTGCCAGTCCTTCCCTCTTTAGGACAATCAGAAGATGAGGATGAAGAGTCGGACGTGGCTTCGACCGATTACATGGAGACCTTTGACGATCCGACTCCAGAGACAATTAACCTGGTGGCAGCTATTATAGAGAAAGATCCAGCCACTTTCAACACTGAGCAAGATCTGATTGAGCCAGATTTCCTAGATGATCACACCCTTCCTGAGCTCAAACCTTTACCCTCAACATTAAAATACGCCTTCCTTGCGGGTCAGGCCAAGAAATATCCGGTCATAATCAGTTCGCGATTGACCGAGAAGCAGGAATCTCGCTTGCTAGAGATCTTGGAGAAAAACCGCAAAGCGATAGGCTGGAGCATTTCCGATCTCTACGGGATAAATCCCGCTCTGTGTTCGCACCATATCTGTTTGGAGAATGAAGCCAAACCCTCTCGTGAATTCCAACGTCAGTTGAATCCAAATTTACGAGAGGTCGTGAAGAAGGAGATAGAGAAATGGTGCAACGCAGGTTTCATTTACCCAATCTCTGACTCTAAGTGGGTGGCCCCAATCCATGTTGTCCCGAAAAAGTCAGGAATTCAGACGACCACCAACGAGGATGGAGAGGAGATCGTGATGAGAGTGCCCATGTCTTGGCACGTCTGTGTGGATTACAGACGACTGAATGCCGCGACGAAGAAGGATCATTTTCCGCTACCATTCATTGATAAGATCTTGGAGAGACTAGCGGCGAAAGAGTTCTTCTGCTTCTTAGATGGGTTTCTCGGGCTACAATCAAGTAGCCATAACTCCGGAGGACCAAGAAAAGACCCCATTCACATGACCCTTTGGTACCTATGCTTTCAGGCACATGCCTTTTGGGTTATGCAATGCTCCAGGTACTTTCCAAAGGTGCATGATTGCTGTATTCGCCGAAATGGTCGGCGAATTCCTGGAAGTCTTCATGGATGACTTCTCGGTCCACGACGACTCCTTCGATTCCTATCTTAGGAATCTAGACCGAGTCCTAAAAAGATGTTGTGAGGTTAATCTAGTGCTATCCTGGGAGAAAAATCACTTCATGGTGACGGAGGGCATAGTGTTGGGGCATGTTATCTCCAAGAGAGGAATGGAGTTTGACCCTGCCAAGGTGGATGTGATCAGACGACTCCAGCCACCAACCAACGTCAAGCAGTTGCGGTCATTCCTCGGGCATGTCGGATTTTATCGGAGATTCATTAAGGATTTTTCTAAGATTGCCGGACCGCTAATTGAGCTTTTAGGAAAAGACATGGAGTTCATTGTTGATCACAAATGTCTTGAGGCCTTTAAGTTATTACAAGGAATGATCATGGACGCACCCATCCTACAAGCCCCCGATTGGTCTCTACCTTTTGAGATCATGACGGATGCCTCAGACCATGCTGTTGGGGCTGTGTTAGGACAAAGAAGAGATGGCGTCCCATTCGCAATTCACTACGCAAGCAAAGTGCTTGACCCCGCTCAGCGTAACTATACAGTTACGGAAAAGGAAATGCTTGCAGTATTGTTTGCCTTAAACAAGTTCAGATCTCATTTAATTGGATCCAAGGTAATCGTGTTCACTGACCACACAGCTCTACGATATTTGATGGAGAAGAAGGACGCGAAGGCGCGTCTTCTTCGGTGGATTTTGCTTATCCAGGAGTTTGATTTGGACATCCGTGATAAACCTGGAAAGAAGAACGTAGTAGCCGATCATCTCTCTCGCCTCGAAGATCTTAATACTTCCGAGGATTCACCAATTGGAGACTCCTTCCCTGACGAGTCGATTTTTGTTGTCGACTCACTCCCATGGTACGCCAATATCGTGAATTATCTTGTCTCCAAGAAAGTTCCCGAAGATTGGCCCAAGAGCCAAATCGACCGACTGAAGTCGGACGTTAGACACTACCATTGGGAGGTTCCAATCCTTTTCTTTGAAGGACCGTATTGTGTCTGGAGACGATGTATTCCTCAGGAGGAATATCAGAGTGTCCTTTCTTTAAGCCACAGCTTAGAGGCAGGAGGGCACCACTCCAGGAAGAGGACCGCATGAAAGGTACTGCAGTGTGGCTTCTACTGGCCAACTCTGTTTCGCGATGCCACCGCCTTCGTGAAGTCGTGCCCAGTATGCTAGAGAATGGGAGGAACCGTCGGTTCCAAGGATGAGATGCCAATGCAGCCGATCATCATTTGTGATGTCTTTGACGCCTGGGGCATCGACTTCATGGGCCCATTCTCTGTTAGCCACATGTTTGAGTACATCCTTCTTGCGGTAGATTATCTATCTAGGTGGTGGAGGCTATCCCAACCGGAGCCGCAGATAGCAAGACTGTCTGTAAATTCATCAGAGATCATATCATCTCTAGGTTCGGGATTCCCAAAATGATGATATCAGATGAGGGTAGCCACTTTGTGAACCAGGAGGTAAAGAAACTCCTGAAGGACTACGACATCGAACACCATGTCGCTAGCCCTTACCATCCACAGACTAATGGTATGGCTGAGGTGTTGAATCGGGAGGTGAAGACCATATTGCAAAAGCTTGTCCGCCCAGACAGGAAGGACAGGTCTCAGATCTTGGATCAGGTCCTATGGGCGTATAGGACAGCTTACAAGACACCGTAAGGAACCTCCCCTTTCCGAATGGTATTCGGAAAGCCGTGCAATTTGCCCGCAGAACTAGTGCATAAATCAGAATGGGCAATTAAAAAGGTCAATACACATCTTGGGCAGAAGCAGAGAGAGATGGATCTGAATGAGCTTGTGGAAGTCAGAAACCGTGCATATGACAACAGTTTGGTGTACAAGGACAAGGTGAAGCGTTGGCATGATAGATATATCAGACGAAAGACCTTTGTTCCTGGACAGAAGGTATGGTTGTTTAATGCAAGGCTGAAGACCTTCCAAGGCAAGTTGAAATCCAAATGGACAGGACCATTCATTGTCCGAGCGGTGCATGATAGCGGATGTGTCGAGATCTCAGATCTCACAGATGATGCACCGACATTCCTTGTGAATGGACACCTGTTGAAACACTTCGTCGAATCCAATGAGCAGTAAGTCCAGGTTGAGGAGATTGTATTCATGCACGAGACAGATTCAGCAGATGCACCTCGAGCCGCGTATGAGACCTTGCAGCAGTGAGCTCCAGCCATCGGCAGCATCTCGAAAGATTCAGACCGACTCATTTGTATATATCATCATTTTTGTACATCCTATTCTCTCTCCCACGCGACTCTAGTAACCCATCCCGGCCTCATTAGATCACTATCTTGGACTATACTTAGGATGACCAGATCCTAAGTATAGGGGGGAGGAGTCACTTGAGTCGGTTCTTTGCACATTCTCCATATCACATTGGTCCTCATACTCACTTCCGTCCTATACTTAGGCTGACCTGAGCCTAAGTATAGGGGGGACCGATGCCTACATTGTATATTCATCCACTTCTCTCCTTGACCTCGTCCGCCCCACTTTTTGACTTTCTTCTACACTTTGGCTGCCAGAGCCTAAGTATAGGGGGGCCAGTCAATTTCTATACATTTTTCTTCTTCTCTTTAGCTCTCTTACGCTTAGCACGAGCTATGTCTTTTTCTCGCTCTTCGTGCTATGAGGACATAGCACACGCTAAGTATAGGGGGGCGTGTATATATTACATATATACTTTACCCATAGCTCGTACTTTCGCATATTTTTGTATATATTTTACAATAATTACGGGTGGGTAAAAATCGAAAAAAAGAGAAAATAACAAAAAAGGCTTCTTATTTACTCTTTCATATCATCTCTGCATCTAAAAAAAATGGAAGAAAAAGAGTCTTGCATTTTCATTCATCTTCATAGCATGACATCTGCATTTCATCTGCATATCTTGCATATGCAAGGAGGAAAGCTAGTGGGTTCTGAACCAAGTTATGAGTAGATATTAAGGATGGACTTGATTTGACCTTAATCTACCTAATTTCAGAGGAACCTTATAGGAACTGGAGTTAAGATTTCTCAGGTCAAGTGACTTAATTCTTTGAGTCCGCAAGTCTATGTTCACATGTCATCTTGATTAGTCTAAGTAGAATATCTCGTGCATACGCATGATTCTTTTGGACAATGACCTAAACTTGGACAATCACAATGCACGTAGCTCTTCATTGATGAGGTGGTGAGGAGGTAGAATCCTTTAGCTTGGAGTAGCACACGGGTGGAAACATCCGTCCTCCTCTAGGGAGGGTAGTGCATCTCGACCTAGTCTGGTGGTGTTGACATCTAAGGACGGGATGCTGTGGGTTGCAATAATGCTTCAAAAGAGGGATAGTCTACTGACTCAAGAGGAAAAACTCCTGATGTACATGCTGCGCCTTGTATGAGTTCGAAAAAAAATGCAAAAACTCCCAAAAAATTCAGACAGGTCTAAGTGAAAATGAAATACCTATCGGAGTCTGTATATTAGCAAAGAAATGCAGCTGGATGACTTGGCTACACTGGTCAGGCATCCCGGGATAGGTAGCTACACTGGCTACCGTCCATTCTTTTCTCTACCCCCTCCTCTTGAGTTGGTCGCACTTGAACTTAGAAGGGAATACCCCGCTCCTCGAGGAAGGATTTGCTGGACCAGGTTATTGAGTTACCTTGTTAGAGGAGGCTGGTTCCGAGTCATTTCTGATGTGAAGAGTTACATTTCACTTACACAGTACAAGTAAGAATCATAGTCATCAGAAATTCGGGTTTGAGGATTTTTTCTGACCTGACTGTTAAGGCGTCTTGAATAGAAGACTTGTGGAACTTGAAGTCTGTTAGATCTTAAGTTCAGGTCCAAATAAGGTTCTGTCACACAATTAATCTAAAGGTCGAGTCAAGCTCCATTTTTAACTTTTGTTCATGACCTTGGTATGGAACCCAAAATCATTTCACTCTTGCATTTCATTTAGTTGCTCGGGGACGAGCAAGGTTTAAGTATAGGGGGTTGATGAATCTGTGATTCATCACTCTAAAAGTTAAAAATAGAGCCTTGTTCCCGAGTAAATAGAGGCATATTTCCCTTTATAATGCATAAATAGCATTCATTCATGCATACTTAAATCATGCATTTTAGCACTCCATCTGCATTAAATAAGAAGCCAAAATCCCTTGTAAAATATTCACCCCATAAAAATAAGCTCTCCCTTATACTATGTACACCTTAGTTAATAATATAAGGAAGAAAGACAGAAATGCCTTTGTAAAATAGCCAATAAAGCCCCAGAACCCCTGGACCATAAAATGCCCATAGATCCCTCATACCAACTCCAAAATAGGTCTACTTACTTTCAGATTAATACACATTAAAAGACATTCAAAATGAGACTAGTTTCATCTAATTTGGAGCTCGTATGAAAAAGTTGGGTTTTTGGGCCTGTTTTGTAAACTACATATATGTATACTTGTATTCTTGTATTTTTGTATCATATTTGACCTCATCTCCGTCTTTGGTCAACATGAAACTTGTAGATCTCATCGAGATCTACAACTTTCATGTTTTGAGTTTCTCCAAATTCGGCCCCCTCCTCTCTCTACACATATTTTCTCTCTCCAGCCAATCCCATCCGGCCACGTGACGCCCTTTGGTTGCGCCACGCGGCTCGCTCCGCTTGCCCAGGCCGCCACGCCTCTCAGCCGTTGGATGGTCTTGTTGATTCAATGGCCAGATGCTCTCCACGTGCGCCCTAAATGCCCACTGTCTGATCATCTCCGAGGACTCATCTGATCCGCCCGTTCACGCCTCTTCCACATTGTGCCACGTGGCGCATTCTGCACCATCAGATCACGCCTCAGTCCTTCCATCTGAGCCGTTAGCCCCATAAACATCTCACCCGCCCGATCAAATGCCCCACGCTATTCGCATCCGTCTGCTCGTGCCTCGCCTCCGTTGCGCCACGTGGTTGCTCCACGGCCCTCAGATCGCTTCGCCCAGAGCTAGCCTTAATCCTCCATCCCGCTTCGATCTCGATCGTTTGATCGAGGGATCCAACAGCCAAGACCTCGTCTTCCACCTACAACGCCCCTCTCTCCCACGTTCTCAGCCGTGTGCGAGGGGCTTGCCCCTTCCTATTCTCAGCCGCGCTTCCTCCACTGTCAATGACCACCACCACCTCCACGATGATCCCCACTCGTCCATTATCCTCGCCCGCCACTTCATCTCCCACGTCGACCGCCAGCTACGCTCCACGAGCTCCACGAACCTCGCTCCATCACCAGGCCGGTCATCTACTTCAACCTATAAATAATCGCCCTCCAGCCGATTTCACAACCATCCGCCACCTCTGAGAGATAGCCCGAGCTCGGAGCGTTCGATTGGTGACAGAGATTGCACGAATCCTTGAGCGAAGACGGTCATATTCTCCGGTGAGATCCTCGGTGCACCGCCGTGTCGCAGCCACTCCTCCGAGCAGCTGCTCGAGCTCAGGGACTTACCGCCCCTTCGAGCGACGACCTGGACCTCAACCTCGAGCTCCAAACCCCAGGTAAGTGCCTCCACCTTCGTTTAATCTTTGTTTCAATTCTTCCTTCTATTTCTCTCTTTTTATTCGCCGTTCACCGTGATCCTTTCGCCTCACTTCCCCTCCGCTGAGCTCCGCGATGGAGCTCTCATCCTCGCAGTACCCTTTACGCCCGCCGACGACGAACTTCGCCCTCCATCAGCTCCAGCTCCGCCACTTGGCCGGAGCACCATCGCCAGCCCATCCCCGTTCCTCCTTAGGCCTCGCTGACCACCCTCACACCTCCACGATTGCACGCACGAGCTTTAGCTATTCTCCTAACACTTGCAGGTACCTCCTCATTCACTGATCGGAAATTCACCGGAGCTTCTTTGGAGCTTCGTCTCCAGCGACCTCTGACGCCCTTCTTTAGCTCCTCAGACCACCAGCACCACCGCCGCATCTCCGTTCACCTTCTGGGACATCTTCGAACCATCGGAGAGCTTCACCGACATCTGTAGAGACAGGCGGAGCAAAGGCCTCGACGCCGGAGCCCCGCCATCTCCTCCGCAGGCGGTGGAGGCTGGTTGAAGAAGAAGGCCCAGCCACCGTTCGATCATCTTGATCGAACGGTCCAGAGCAGTCCACGTCACCCGTCATCAGGAGCAGCAACCGACCGTAGGATTGTCCTCGATCCCACGCGAAGGAGTACGCCACGTCACCCCCTTCCGCGGAGTACTAGCGCCGTTGGATCCATCCAGATCTGACGGCCTCTGATCTCGCCACGCATCATCACCGCCATCCTTTGGATCGATCTTGATCCAAAGGCCCGCAGCCAACCACATCGACTAGGTCCGAGCCTCTTCACCGACCTTAGGCTCAGACCACACGAGGCTACTCCGAGCCTTACTCCAGACCTCCAGAAGCTTCCGAGCCAAGCCCGAGTCTCCGAAGCCGCCCGAACCTTGGTCGACCCACGTGAGGAGCACGTGCGGCCTGGGTATTTTGCACAGAGGCCCTGGGTACTTTTCATAATTGCAAAAAGGTCCCTGTGAAGCAGACCCCACGTGAGGAGCACGTGGCAGTGGAGAAATTGCATCTCATCCCCCAGCATTATAGGTAATTGCATTTAAGTCCCTGTCAGCATGTTTCATTTTATGTAATTTTATTTTCTGTATTGCAAATACACCCCTGTCTTTGCACGCATCCCTCAGTGTCATTTTGCATCATTTTTAAATTCTAAAAATTGCATATTGTTGAGTAACTTGTCCTCTATCAATTGTGCCACTTGTCACATTTTTGTAATTGTAGTAGAATTTTAAATGAATTAATTGGTTTATTTGTGTGATATTTTGCCCAGTTGAACCTTTTAATTAAAAATTAATTGTCGGTAGCTCCAAAAATTCTCAAAAATTCACAGTAGCTCTAAGATAGTGAACTCAACTTTGCATAAAAAATTCATGTCATTTGCACACATATCGAGGCCTCAATAAATTAAGTGGTGATTTCCTTAGTTTAATTTTTTATATATCCATTTCACATCAAAATTTAGGTCTGTCAATTTTCCTAGATTCCTCATCATTAGTTCTATCTAGGATAATTTTATTTCTTGAAAAAGATGTGATCTGATATTTATTAAAAATAAACTAGTGAAAAGCACCCTGCCTGCATGTTTAATTCACAGTAAATTTATCTAGTGTCTAAAAATTACAAAAAAATTAGGGTAGTTCATTTTCATCATAATTCATCATCTGGCCAATTTTCATAATTTTTGGACTTTATTTGATATCTTAAATCGATTTACCTTTAAATTGGCTTGATATTGCATGTGTCATGCATAGAAAACCAAAAAAGACCAAAAAAATATTTCCCGAAAATCTCACCACTTGGACTTTGCTTAAATTTGACCTAAGGAGACAGATGCCTCCCTGAGTTCGACCTTAGACTTCACCAAGTAAAAAAAATTCTACCGCTTGAAATTAACTCGAATCTAATTAAAAGTGTTTTGATTAGCCCTCTCGTTCGACTGCAACGAACATTCTTAATCAATTTGGACATTAATCTGACCGAATTAACCAAGGGTGCGGGAGCGGTTGCCAATTCACAATGATAAAATTTGAGTTCTTCTACAATATGCAATTTTTAGAATGGCAAAATGATACGAAATAGACGTTTAAATTAATATGCGAACATAGGGGTATGAATGCAATTACAGAAAATTAAAATTGAAAATGGAATAAACATGTACAAGGATGATTATGCAATTACCGGGACTCGAAGGGGTTTGTATGTAGTTTCTTCAAGACACACGTGCATCTCACGTGATCTGCTAGAGTGGAGGTTCTTTCTATAATTATCGGGATAGATGGGGAGTTGCCTATAAATTACCCTGGCCCTCATGTGCTAGGCACATGAGGTGGCTTTGGAGTTTGCAAACTGTGCTCACAGCCTGGGGCAGACGGTCGGAGAGCCAGCTCGCTGGCGGGCTGGAGGAGATGGCCGTATGTGCGGGGCGGACGCTCGACGGGAAGAGCGGTTGCTGAAGGTGGCCGGCTGCGATGACGGGGTTGTTCGAAGTGTGGCTTCCCGAAGGTGACGACTGCCATATGCGGCTGAATGGTGGAATTAGCGAGGCGAGGCCCACGACGTCGAGGGTGTTACAGGGCCGCGGATGGGGCGGTTGTGGACGGCGATGCGGGGGTACGACCGGGCAGGGCGACGCGTGAATGTGGCGGCCACAGGTGGGGATGCGCACTGCTGCATATTCGACAAGGTGTGGGCATGCAGGCGGTGGTTGGTGTTGTGGACGCGCGGCTGCAGGCGATTGGGGCACCGCGCGTGGTGGACGGCGCCGCTGCTGGAGGGCGACGGGGGAGTAGGAGGCTGGCACGGAGTTGGCCGCGCGGAGTCGCAGAGGTGACGAAGGGGACGAGAGAAGACTGAGACAGAGAGGGAGAAACATGGGAAATTCCCCAGTGAATAGGGGAATTCTCCCTATTTGTTTTGCTGCACTTAAATTTTTATCTAATCCATTCAAGAAATGACTTCAAAAAATTAAATAAAAATCATGGTTAGCTTCAGAATATAGGATTTATCCGTTGAAATGGAATTGATTTAGTGATTCAGTGGACGGAGGGTGGATAATCGAAGAGAGAGAAGTGAGGAGAGAGAGAGAAGAAAGGAAAGAATGAAGGAAGAAGAAGAGAGAAATTACATGGAGATGGGTAGTCGAGCTCTTGGAGGAGCTCTGGAGGTCTTTGCCTCCACTCGAGTAGGTGTGAGCTCGAGGAGACTCAGCTGATCCTCGTTGAGGTAGCGGCAACATAGAACTATAACCCTCTAGATCTCGCCGGGAAGATGGATGCCGTCATCAACTTCTAAACCTCGACCTGAGCTGTCACCTAAGGTGGAGGTTGAGCTGGTAGCTCCCTTCACATGGCGAATGAAGATGAATGAGGGGGGAGATGTGAATAAAAAGAGGAAGAGGAAGTTGGAAAAGAGGTGGAGAAAGTGGAGGAGTGGGGAGTTGATGGCTTGGAGTGGGGAATAAGTAGAGGGAGAAGAAGTAAAAAAGGGGGTGGGGATAAAATAAAAAATAAATAAAATAAGTAGGCTACTAAAAAAATAAAGAAGAGAAAGTAAATAAAAGAATATACATAATTAATTAATTAAAATAAATAAAATAATAAATAAAAATAAATAAAATAAATAAAATAAAATAAATAATAAAAATAAAATACGAAATTAATAAATAATAAAAAAATAGGGTGACACATGGCGGCTCCAGGAGCGGCCACGTGTCGTACCTGGAAAAATAAAAAATTAAATGTAAAGAAAATAAAAAAGAAATAACAAAAGGGTTCAAATCAAAAAGTGTCAACATGAAAGTTGCTCGTATTGATGAGGTCTACAACTTTCGTAAAGGATCGAAAATCAAAAGAAGTCATATCTACAAAGTGTATTTTTTGGTGGTATTTTATAGGTATAAAATATTGCATTTTTATCCTTTGTAGATTTTTTATTATTTTTAGATAAGAGAAAAATCAAAATAAAAATAGAGAAAATATTAAAGGAATATTTACAATTTAATCTATTTTTTGAATTTTTAATAATTAAGAAAATAAAGGGATAAAATACATGGGAAAAAAGGTCAATATGTATAATATACAATAAGGGCCCAAAAACCCCAAGTTTCACATACGATCTCCGATTTTAATGAAATTGGCCTTGTTTTGAAGATCTTTGAATGTATATTACTTTAAAAGTGAGTAGACCTAAATCAGACACTGTATGAGAGAGATATGCACATTTTAAGGTTCTTGGTCTTAAACTTGGATTTAAGTTCTATTAGATAATTTTATAAGTTAGTATTTTTTGATATTTTTCTTTTATTAGTGCTAGTAATATATACACTATAGAGTTAATTTTATTGGATTTGGAGTTAGATAAAATATAAACAAACATGTGAATTTAGCTATATACATGTGAATACGTAGAAGTGATTTTTGGCTCCTTATTTAATGCAAATATGAATGCTAAAATGCATATATTATTTACACCTGCATGAATGCTAATTATGCAATATAAGTGATGAAATGGAACTAATTACTCAGAAACAAACCTCTATTTTCAACTTTTAGAGTGATGAATCACAGATTCATCAGATGCGCGCACTCGTTTGTGGGAGGGGGGGGGGAGGTAAATCATTTAGTGATATACCTTTTTCTTTTTTTACACACGCGAGCCCTCGAACGAGGGCCGCTGGAAATGTACAAGATATAAAATTTCTTTTTACAATAGAATGCGTGAATGAAATGCTGCCTAAAATCCTTGAATTCTTCTGGATTTTATTTTGCGACCTTCTCAGCCGAAGCTCCCAACTCCATGCCTCCATGGAGATCAAGCATCCTCGATCTTCATGGGCCCTCCACAAAAGAAAAATGTTAGAAAGAATAGAAAGAAAAATAATTAGCAAAAATAGATGCAAAAATTCATGATGAGAAGACCTGCAAATTTCGAAAATATTCACAACAAAAAATATTTCAAAATTCGACAAAAAATAAAGGTGAGGCGTGTCCTTGACAATGACATCATTTGATGAATGCAAAATCTGCCTATATAAGAATATGTAATTGTCATAGTACATGAGGCAGATTTCGGTCAACAAAGACCACACCTTCGAATATGTGGACATTATTTTACTTGGTAAGTGTGCCACGATCGAACTCAGGGACACGAGCCTCTTCGTTTATTTATCAAATTTTGTCTATTTAATTTGTGTGTGATTATCTTCTCAGATTTTAGGTCTTCATGCAGATTCAAAATAAAATGCAGATTAAACAATGCAATTATATGATGCATGTAATTTTTAAATGATTTTTCAATGCAAATAAAATATATGCAATGCATGCACAAAATTAATGCAATACAACTATGTGTGCAAGAAAACATGTACATGCCCCGAGTTAGCAAATGGTTGAGCAACGGAATAAAGATCGGTTTCAGAGTCGAGTTGTGCATAAAGATAATGAAAGGCATTTTATCAAGGAACATGAGACACTTGAGCACATAAGAATATAGATTATTTAGTAATCTATCAAAACATGAAGTTTCCTAAGCCATTAGATAGAGGTTAAAATAAGCAACAAAATGACATTGAAATCATGCAAATTTGACTTAAGATGCTCAAAATATTAAAGAAACAGTGCAAGGGCATAAATGTAGTAAAATGTGAGGAAAATAAAGATAACTATTGCAAATAGGTCCTTAGAAGGACCCATTTGCAAATACCAAAAATCGACAGGGTCCTGCAATTTATCCTTAATCGTGGGTATCATTTTGTAATTTCAGGTAATTTGCAGGTCCTCCATGTAATTTTACCCAAACGTGCATGTGAGGCACACGCTTGGGGACATGGATGCAATTTTGGCAAACCAATGGGTCTTTTCTGCGAATTGCTCGGCTTGTGCATCTTCGGGTAGACATGTAGCGTGTCTCGGATGCTTCGGTGAGTGGCTTGGATCTCCCGGCCTGCAGGTTTGGTGAAGAGGCTCTGAATGCATCTGGGTCATCCGATCCAGATGATCAGATGGTAAATGTAGCTTCTTGCTTTGCCCCTTCCGCCGGAGAGGGCTGCGCTCCGATGAATGATCCGGAACTCCGCCACGCACCCAGCTCTCCTCCAAGGATCGGGGGCGGATGCTAATATATGGGCGGATGAGCTGGATTCACGGCGAAGGTGCGACGACGACTAGAGAGGTGAGGTGATGGGGCATTATCGGAGGAGAGGAATATGATCATAGCTGCTATGCGAACTCCGACCATTGAAGGAGACGAGCACCTGCAGACATTAGTAATATCCGAAGCAGTGTGTGCATGGTTTGTGAGGCGGGTGGAGGGCTATGGATGGAAGGAGGCGAGGCCCTAGTGGGGTTCTTCTCCGGCGAGGAGAAGAAACTGGTGCGGTCATGGTGGAGTTTCTGGGAGAAGGAGAAGATAAGCGAGGAGGTCGACGTGAATGGCATGCGTATGGTGGAGGTCGTAGGATGGTTGGCGGTCGTTGATTTGAAGTATGTACTGTGGGATAATTCGGAGAAAACAGAAGGAATAGAAGGAAAAGTACCCTGCCGGATCAAGGAGGAAGAAAGGTGGATGAAGGTGACTGAATTGAGCTCTCTTGGAGCTCGAGGTCATCGCACAGCAAGGGCGACTGTGTCTCGGTGCTCATGCATCCGCTGGAGGGGCGAAGCGTACATGGTATTCGACAATGGATCTCACACGGGACTGAGGTCATCTTCGCCTCAACATCGACCTCCGTTGTCACCGGAGGGCAGAGGAGGCTGGGCCTAAGACCCTTGATGGTGGATCAGAGAGGAATGCAGGGGCGGGGGTGGTTTTATAGCACGGCTACGACCATTAAGTGTGACGTGGGAGTGGGTTTGTAACAGCCGGAGGGGAGCGTGTGGGCAAGGAGAGAGGAGCGAGGATATTGATGGTTGCGTGAGGGTGGTGGGAGTGAAGGCTATGAATATGAGGCGTTAGGATGAGGAGTGAGTGGCTAGCGGGAGCTACAAAAATGGAATGGGTCAGGGGTGTCGAGAGGCGTAACAGACGAAGAGGAGGGGAGGTTTACAAAGGTAGATGATGGGTTTTGGACCGTTGGATCTTGTGATCCAACGACCTAGATGGAGGCGCAGACAGAGGGTTGAGATCAGATCATTAGATCTGACCCAACGGTAGATAATAGTGCGTGAATGGATGGACCATATGGAGGAGTGGGCTCGATCCAAGGGTGAAGGGAGAGGAGGCAACGTGGAGGACGGTGGGACATAGGATAGAATGAGGAACCTGCGGCTGAAATTGAGGTGCGAAGGAGCTACGAGGATCTCATCCAGAGGGAGATCGGATGGTTGTGGGAAAGGAGGCAATGAATGGTGGAGATGGAGCTGATCGAGGAAGACCTAATGGACTGAAATAACGTCGGGTGGCGAGAAGAGGGGGCAGCCGCGTGGCTGCTCCAGAGAGCGCCACGTGGCTGCTCTAGAAAAACCATTAAATAGAAAAATAAAGAAAAATCCAAAAGAAATAGTTAGAAGCAAAATTAGGAAGAGGTCAAAACATGAAAGCTGTAGATTCGATGAGATCTAGAAGTTTCTTGTTGGACAAAAAGTCAAAAGAGGTCATTTTTACAAAAGTGTATTTTTGAGAGTATTTTTAATGGGATAAAAACACTACGTTTAGTCTTTGAGATTTTTAGTATTTTTTATTTCTTTTAAATGTCAGGATAATTGTAGACTATAATTAATTTAATTTTTTGAGGTTTTTAATAAGAGAAAAATAAAGAAGGAGGTTTGTAACTAAATACAATAAATATATATTAATTATACACAGTTTATATACAATATAATGCAAGATAATAATAAGGAATTATAAGCGATTTTATTGATTTTTTTAAGTAAGGGGATTAATAATTTGATTTTAATATATGGAATACGAGATTCATCATAACCCTATACTTAAACTATGTCCATCCTCGAGCCTCTAAAGAATGAAGGAGTTGGATTAATTCCTAACAGTGAATGTGAAGATTTCAAGGCTCAATACTCTGAAGACCCTTAATTTGAGTGATCCTAAAATTGTGAGTTCAACCATGCTCTAGTCAGAAGGAATCCAACTTCTCTAGTTATAAGACTCTCTGTTTGTACATAAAATATAAAGATATGAATATTAGTGTGATGCAATCATGAGAGTCGAGTCGAGTCATCGCCCAAAGTTCCAGTCCAAGAGAATCTCCTCCAGATCTAATCCTCAACACTAGGGAATAAGTCTATTCTTATTTCAGTCAACTGTCTCTTTAGTTTGTCAGACTTGAAAGTGTAGATGGACGGTCATATGACGGAGGGCACATGATTATGTACATTTTTCTCTCCCTCACATTGGAACAAGGGGCTTCTCGAGTGCCTTATTACTCACCACTTGTATATTTTTATTATTGTTGATCAATGTGTTCGTCAAGAGAATTCGGAGTCGTCTGCACTTGTTTTTCTGGGAGTACACTGGAGTGTGCCTTTTTTGAGTATCTAAGATACCTTTGACACCCAGACTTGTATCACTATACGATGCAGAGCCCTTTTATGGTGCAAGCCCGACTCCTTGGTCCTAAAAGCATTTGGTCCAAGTGGACACTTTGAAAATGGTTGGGAGCGCTCGCCATTGGTGGAAGCTCTTTGTAAATTGACTTTGCTAGAGATTTTCTTTGAATATTTTTTCTTTTCTTTTCTTTTTGGCTAGCTCCACTACTTTTACCAAAAGTTGGCGCACTCTGATCAACAGTTATTTATGTTTCATCACACCCTGATACATAGGTGATAATGCCTCCCGCACCCTTGGTTAATTCGGTCAGATTAATGTCCAAATTAATTAGATGTCGTTCGTTGCAGTCGGATACGAGAGGGAATATCAAAAACCACTTTAATTAGATTCGAGTTAATTTCAAGCGGCGAAATTTTTTTTACTTGGTGAAGTCCAAGGTCGAACTCAGGGAGGCAACTATCTCCTTAGGTCAAATTTTAGCAAAATCCAATGTTCAATTTTCAGAGGGAATATTTTTGGTCTTTTTCGGTTTTTTATGCAATACACATGCAAAATCAGGCCAAATTATGAGTTAAATCAGAAATATAGTCAAACTAATTCCAAAAATTATGAAACTTAGCCAGATTATGAAATGGAATGAAGTTAAGCTACCCTAATTTTTTTAGAATTTTCTAATGCACGGATAATAAAATATGCAGACTTTAGTGAAAATGACTAAACCAATTTTAATAATTACCAAATGATGATATTTCTCAGAAACAAAATTAATCCAAATAGGTCTAAGCAAGAGCTATCTAAATCAACTTGAATTTCCTTAAAACACTTCATGTTGATTAATTAAAAATCGATTAAGGTTTTCACTAAATGATTTTTCTAAGACAAACTATGCGTGCAAATGGTGTGATTTTTTGGATATGTTGTAGCATAGACTTATATCTACCAATGATGATTTTTCAGACATTTTTCGATAAGAAGACAATGAGAAATAAATTAATCAATCAACATGGACAAAATATTACAATTTTCACCAAGTTAATTTCCATAAATATTCTGCAAATCAGAAAAATACAAATGAATGCTAAAATGATAGAACAAGAGTTATACTACACAATGCAACTTTCGGAATTAAAAATGGATGACAAAATGACAATAAAATAAACGTGCAAATGTAAGGGTGTGAATGCAATACATAAATAAGAAATATGAGCTGAAATGAGAACAAGGACTTACATGCAATTTCCTAAAACTTGAAATTTCTTTGATAACTTGCAAGGGGTGTCAAGTGTCCCCTTTGCAAATCACCATTTGTCTTATTATCCGCTACCTTCTCCTTTGTTTCTTTGGAGATGAACAGGGAGGGCAAGGATGCTGACGTTGGAGGCGGAGGACATCGATGGCGGGCGAGCGACGGCGCGGGTCAGCGCGCGAGGAGGGGCTGGGCAGTGGCGTGGTGGTTGGAGGGCGGATGGGCACGCTACGGAGGTGGTTGGCGCACCTTGGAGGAGGCGGAGGTGGCGTGGAGTTGGCGCTGGATCTTGGCGTTGAAGACCTGAGCCTAGCGGGGCGGACCGTGCGGTTGAGGGAGGAGGTGGCGCGCGGCCGGTGAGGGTGCAACCACGCGCGCGGGCCGCCGCCGTAGGTGGGTGGTGCTTGACGGGGAACGACCGGCGGGGGAGGACGGTTGGGGTGGGGAGCCTCGTCACCGTGCGCGTGACTGGCGGTTGGCGTCGACGCGCGGGGCGCGGCCTCGTCGTTGATGGAGCGTGGTGTGGACGCGTTTGGACGCGTGAAGGCAGAGGCGTGAGGAGGAGGCCACGCCTTGGTGTCGGAGGTGGCTGTGCGGCTGCCGCAGGCGGTGGCGTCGAGCTTGGTGGAGAACGGCCGACACACGGCCAAGGGCCGTCGGGGCAGAGGTAGCGTCAACAACGAAGTTGGTGGCTGATGGGTGTGTGCGTGCTAGGTGGAAGAAGAAGCGGGGGGTGTCACCACCCCCCCTGTTTCTCATGCATTTGTTTAAATCGGCGCAAATAAACGATTAATCGATTGATGAAAGTTCGCCGAAAAATTTAAGAAAAATCACCGTTGTATTCGCAACGTGTGATTTATCCGTAGAAGTGCAATTTGTTTGGTGAGTTTGTGGTCGAAAGGAGATGAATCGAGGTGAGAGAAAATGAAGAAAAATGGAGATAAGAAGAAATAAGGAAGAATAAGTTAGCTGTAGATGGTTGGTTGCCTGTGAATGGCTGAGACAAGACTCGGCCGTGGTCGTCGCTCGAAGCCGCGACAAGGCTGAGCTTAGTAGCTCCGGTGAGGGGGCTACGACAGTGATTAGGTCACTGGATCTCGCCTGCGAAGAAGGTGGGTCCTCGCTCAACTATAAAACTCCCTAGCTGTCACTTAAGGTTGATACGAGCTCTCTTCTCCCTCACTATGAAAATGGCGGATGGGTATGAATGGAGGGGTAGAGGAGATTATAAAGAGGAGGAGATGGAGGTTGGAGAGGCCATGGAGAGAGTGGGAGAGATGGGGAAGGTGGAGGAGATGGAATGGGATGAGAGGTGTCGAAGGGTGGCCTCTCCCTTAAGTTAAGGGAGAGTGGGAAGGAATGTGTAGAGAGGAGGAGATGGTGCCACTTGGCACGCTCGGATGCGGCCATCTGGCATTTAATTTAATTAAGTGCAAAATCTATGGAGTTGACATGTGGCGGCTTCCAAAGGAGCCACATGTCGCTCCGAGAAGAATTCACAACTAAATGTAAACAAAAATAAAAAAGAAATAATAGAAGTGGTTAGATCAAAAAGTAATCAACACGAATGTTGCTCGTCTCGATGAAATCTACAACTTTCGTGAAGTGCGGAAAATCAAACGAGATCATCTGTACAAAAACATATTTTTGGGTGATACCTTATAGGTATAAAATACCACATTTTATCTTTTGCATTTTTTTGTCATTTTTCAATAAGAGAAAAATCAAAATAAAAATAGAGAAAATATGAGAAGAATATTTACAACTTAATCTAATTTTTTGGATTTTTAGTAATGAAGAAAATAAAATGATAAAATACAGGGGTAAAACGGTCATTATGTATAATGTACAAAAAGGGGCCCAAAACCCAAGTTTTGCATACGAGCTCCGATTTTAGTGGAATTGGTCTTGTTTCGAAGGTCTATGAATGTATATTACTTTAAAAGTGAGTAGACCTAATTCAGAGGTTGTATGAGAGAGATCTGTACGTTTTAAGGTCTAAGGTCTTCAACTTGGATTGGGATTTTATTGGTCAATTTTGTAAGTTAGTATTTTTTTGAGATTTTTCTTTAATTAGTGTTAGTAATATATACACTATGGAGTTGATTTTATTGTATTTGGAGTTAGTATAAAATATAGGGTATTTTAGTTAATATACAGGTGAATATTTACAAGTGAAATTGGCGACTTGTTTATGCAAATATGAATGCTAAAATGCAGATATTATGCTTGCATGCATGAATGTTAATTATGCAATATAAGTAGAAATATGCATCTATTTACTCGGGAACAAAGCTCAATTTTCAACTTTTAGAGTGATGAATCACAGATTCATCAACCCCCTATACTTAAACCTTGCTCGTCCCCGAGCAACTAAAATGAAATGCAAGAGTGAAATGATTTTGGGTTCCATACCAAGGTCATGAACAAAAGTTAAAAATGGAGCTTGACTCGATCTTTGGATTAATTGTGTGGCGGAACCTTATTGGGATCAGAATTTAAGACCTAACAGACTTCAAGTTCCACAAGTCTTCTATTCAAGACGCATCAATAGTCAGGTCAGAACAAATCCTCAAACGTAAATTTCTGATGACTATGATTCTTACTTGTACTGTGTAAGTGAGATGTAACTCTCCACATCAAAAATGGCTCAGAACCAGCCTCCTCTAACAAGGTAACTCAATAACCCGGTCCAATAACTCTTTCCTCGAGGAGCGGGGTATTCCCTTCTAAGTTCAAGTGCGACCAGCTCAATAGGAGGGGGTAAAGAAAAGAATGGACGGTAGCCAGTGTAGCTACCTATCCCGGGATGCCTGACCAGTGTAGTCAAGTCATCCAGCTGCAGACTTCTTGCTAATATACATACTCTGACAGGCAATATTTTTTTAGCCTGTCTATTTTTTTTGGAGTTCTTGCATCTTTTTTTTCTTTTTTTTTTCTTTTTTTTCTGGAACTATATACAAGGTGCAGCATGCGCATCAGGAGTTTTTCCTCTTGAGCCAATAGACTATCCCTCTTTTGAAGCATTATTGCAACCCACAGCATCCTGTCCTTAGACTTCAACACCACCAGACTAGGTTGAGATGGACTACCCTCCCTAGAGGAGGACGGATGTTTCCACCTGTGTGCTACTCCAAGCTAAAGGATTCTACCTCCTCACCACCTCATCAATGAAGAGCTACGTGCATTGTGCTTTGTCCAAGTTAGGTCACTGTCTACAAGAATCATGCGTGTGCACGAGATATTCTACTTAGACTAATCAAGATGACATGTGAACATAGACTTGCGGACTCAAAGAATTAAGTCACTTGACCTGAGAAATATTAACTCCAGTTCCTATAAGGGTCCTCTGAAATTAGTTGGATTAAGGTCAAATCAATTTCATCCTCAATATCTACTCATGACTTGGTTCAGAACCCACTAGCTTTTCACCTTGCATATGCAACATATGCAGATGAGGTGTAGATGCCATGCTATGAATGAAATGCAAGACTTTTTTTTTGTAATGCAAGGATGATATGCAAGAGTAAATAAGAAGCCCTTATTTTTGACATTTTCATTTTATACAACAATTTTTACAACAATTTTTAGTTTATTTTAATATACATAGTATAACATTTTTTTGGTACACAACATATTTTACAACAAATATTACAAGAGTATTATTTACCATAATTTTACAAGTATTATACATATAGTACAAATTTTTTTTTCTCAATTTTTACCCACCCCGTAATTTTTGCATAATATATACAAAAATACGCGAAAATATGCGAAAGTACGAGCTATGGGTAAAGTATATATGTAATATATACACGCCCCCTATACTTAGCGTGCGCTATGTCCTCAGAGCACGAAAAGCGACTAAAAAGACATTGCTCGGGCTAAGCGTATGAGAGCTAAAATTACAAAATTCGTATAGAAGTCGCACCGCCCCCCTATACTTAGGCTCTTGACAGCCTAAGTGTAGAAGAAGATCAAAAAATGGGGCGGACGAGGGCAAGAGGAAAACATGGTTGAGTATATACAAGGCGGGCATCGGTACCCCCTATACTTAGGCTCAAGTCAGCCTAAGTATATGACGGAAGTGAGTATGAGGACCAATGTGATCTAGAGAATGTACAGTGTACTGACTCAGGTGACACCTCCCCCCTATACTTAGGATCTGGTTATCCTAAGTATAGTCCAAGATAGTGATCTAATGAGGCGGGGATGGGTTACTAGAGTCGCGAGGGAGAGAGGATAGGATGTACAAGAAAGATGGTATATACAAATGAGTCGGTTTGAATCTTTCGAGATGCTGCGGATGGCTGGAGCTCACTGCTGCAAGGCCTCATACGCGGCTCGAGGTGTATCTGCTGAATCTGTCTTGCGCATGAATACAATCTCCTCAACATGGACTAACTGCTCATTGGATTCGACAAAGTGCTTCAACAACTGTCCATTCACAAGGAATATCGATGCATCATCTGTGAGATCTGAGATCTCGACACATCCACTATCATGCACCGTACGGACGACAAATGGGCCTGTCCACTTGGACTTCAACTTGCCTTGGAAGATCTTCAGCCTAGCATTAAACAACCATACCTTCTGTCCAGGAACAAAAGTCTTTCGTCTGATATATCTATCATGCCAACGCTTCACCTTGTCCTTGTACACCAAACTGTTGTCATATGCGCGATTTCTGACTTCCACAAGCTCATTCAGATCCATATCTCTCTGCTTCTGCCCCTGGTGCGTGTTCTAGTTGACCTTCTTGATTGCCCATTCTGATTTGTGCACTAACTCTGCAGGCAAATGGCACGGCTTTCCGAATATCATTCGGAATGGGGAGGTGCCTAACGGTGTCTTGTAAGCCGTCCTATACGCCCGGAGGACTTGATCCAAGATCTGAGACCAGTCCTTCCTGTCCGGGCGGACAAGCTTTTGTAATATGGTTTTCACCTCCCGATTTGACACCTCAGCCATACCATTGGTTTGTGGGTGGTAAGGACTCGTGACATGGTGTTCGATGTCGTAGTCCTTCAGGAGTTTCTTCACCTCCTGATTCACAAAGTGGCTATCCCCGTCTGATATCATCATTTTGGGGATCCCGAACCTAGAGATTATGTGTTCTCTAATGAATTTACAGACAGCCGTGCTGTCTGCGGCTCGGGTTGGGATAGCTTCCACCCATCTGGATAGATAATCCACCGCAAGAAGAATATATTCAAACCCGTGGCTAACGGGGAATGGGCCCATGAAATCGATGCCCCAGGCGTCAAAGACATCACAAATGATGACCGGCTGCATTGGCATCTCGTCCTTGGAACCGACGGTTCCTCCCATTCTCTGGCATACTGGGCACGACTTCGCGAAGGCGGTGGCATTGCGAAACAGAGTCGGCCAATAAAAGCCACACTGAAGTACCTTCCATGCGGTCCTCTTCCCGAAGTGGTGTCCTCCTGCCTCTAAGCTGTGGCATAAAGAAAGGACACTCTGGTATTCCTCCTGAGGAATACACCGTCTCCAAACACAATCCGGTCCTTCGAAGAAAAGGATCGGATCCTCCCAATGGTAGTGTCTAGCATCCGACTTCAGTCGGTCGATTTGGCTCTTGGGCCAATCTTCGGGAACTTTCTTGGAGACAAGATAATTCACGATATTGGCGTACCATGGGAGTGAGTCGATAACAAAAATCGACTCGTCAGGGAAGGAGTCTAGAATTGGTGAATCTTCGGAAGTATTAAGATCTTCGAGACGAGAAAGATGATCGACCACTACATTCTTCTTTCCAGGTTTATCACGGATGTCCAAGTCAAACTCTTGGATAAGTAAAATCCATCGAAGAAGATGCGCCTTCGCGTCCTTCTTCTCCATCAAGTACCATAGTGCCGTATGATCAGTGAACACAGTTACTTTGGATCCAATGAGGTGAGATCTGAATTTGTCCAAGGCAAACACTACCGCAAGCATTTCCTTTTCCGTAACTGTATAGTTACGCTGAGCGGTATCAAGCACTTTGCTTGCGTAGTGAATTGCAAACGGGACGCCATCTCTTCTTTGTCCCAACACAGCCCCAACAGCATAGTCTGAGGCGTCCGTCATGATCTCAAAAGGTAGAGATCAATCTGGGGCTTGTAGGATGGGTGCGTCCATAATCATTCATTGTAAAAGCTTAAAGGCCTCAAGACATTTGTGATCAACAATAAACTCCATGTCTGCCTAAAAGCTCAGTTAGCGGCCGGGCAATCTTAGAAAAATCCTTAATGAACCTTCGATAAAATCCAACATGCCCGAGGAACGACCGCAACTGCTTAACGTTGGTTGGTGGCTGGAGTCGTCTGATCACATCCACCTTGGCAGGGTCAACCTCCATTCCTCTCTTGGAGATGACATGCCCCAACACTATGCCCTCCGTCATCATGAAGTGACTTTTCTCCCAAGGAGAGCACCAGATTGAACTCACAACATCTTTTTAGGACTCGGTCCAGATTCCTAAGACAGGAATCGAAGGAATCGCCATGGACCGAGAAGTCATCCATGAAGACTTCCAGGAATTCGCCGACCATTTCGGCGAATACAGCAATCATGCACCTTTGGAAAGTACCTAGAGCATTGCATAACCCAAAAGGCATGCGCCTGAGAGCATATGTAGCAAAGGGGCATGTGAATGCGGTCTTTTCCTGGTCCTCTGGAGCTATGGCTACTTGATTGTAGCCCGAGAACCCATCTAAGAAGCAGAAGAACTCTTTCCCCGCTAGTCGCTCTGAGATCTGATCAATGAATGGTAGGGGGAAATGATCCTTCTTCATCGCGGCATTCAAGTGTCTGTAATCCATACAGACGCGCCACGATGTGGGTACTCGCGTCACGATCTCCTCTCCGTCCTCGTTGGTGGTCGTTTGAATTCCCGACTTTTTCGGGACAATATGGATTGGGGCCACCCACTTAGAGTCGGAGATTGGGTAAATGAAACCCGCGTTGCACCATTTTTCTATCTCCTTCTTTACGACCTCTCGTAAATTTGGATTCAACCGACGTTGGAATTCACGAGAGGGTTTGGCTTCGTTCTCCAAGTAAATATGGTGCGAACACAGAGCAGGATTTATCCCGTGAAGATCGGAAATGCTCCAGCCTATCGCCTTGTGGTTTTTCTCTAGGATCTCTAGCAAGCGAGATTCCCGCTCCTCGGTCAATCGCGAACTGATGATGACCGGAAATTTCTTGTCTTGTCCCGCAAGGAAGGCATATTTTAAAGTTGTGGGTAAAGGTTTGAGCTCAGGAATAGTGTGATCATCTAAGAAGTCTGGCTCAATCTGATCTGGCTCGGTGTTGGAAGTGGCTGGATCGTTCTCTGTGATAGCTGCCACCAAGTTGTTCGGCTCAGGAGTCGGATCGTCAAAAGTCTCCATGCAATCGGAAAAAGCCACGTCCGACTCGTCATCCTCATCTTCCGATTGTCCTAAAGTGGGGAGGACAGACAGGCCCAACTGGGCCTCTATGTCATCGAAGATGTAGGGCGATGCAGGTTCTGAGCTGTACTCGTTTCTGAGGACCTCGCAAACTGATTCATGAACTGGATCATATCCGGAGGGGAGGGACTCATCGGCGCTGGCTGGGTTCTGTCTCCATGGCCCAACTGTGTCTACATGATCGCAGTCTGTTCCGGTAGAAGAGTACTCCGTGCTGGATTCTGAATCCGGTCTCTGCCATCTTGTCTGCTTCATTTCGAGTCCCTCATCTCCGCCTGGAGTTTGGAACTGAATCTTCCCGATCTTATAATCAAATAAGGCCCCTGCTGTTCTGAGGAAGGGCCTACCTAGAATGATCTGGGAGTCTCTCCAATTACAAGGGGTTTCCATATCCAGGACAGTGAAGTCCACCATGTATTCTTGTCCCTCGACTTTGATCACAATGTTCCTCAATTCTCCTTGGGACCTCTTGGTTGATTTATCAGCAAACTGTAGAAGGGCTCTAGATTTCCTAAGAGGTCCGAGATTAAGCCGCTCATAGAGGGCTGCCGGCATCAGATTGATGGAGGAACCATTGTCTAGGAGAGTGCGTGCAAACACGATGTCATCAACATGACTCACTACATAATGTGCACCCATGTCTCTTCATTTCCGTGGAAACGAGTTCTTTATCGCACAAGTCGTGGCTACTGATAAAACGTGTTTCTCAACACGGCTTTTAGTCTTCCTGCTAACCCTAGTAGGTATGCATCTCACCTTAAGGTATTTTTGGAATGCAGGGGTCTTCTCCACGTACTTGTCAAAGGGGATTGTGACCTTGATATATTTGTTGCAGAATTCATCCATCTCAGGATCATCTTTTTGGATTTTTTGGTTTTCTTCTTTCCACCCGTAAGAGCTCGGGAGAAAGGGATTATTGACTCTAACTCATGTTCTGAAACTGAAATCTTTTCATTGAAAGTTAGAACTGAGTTATGTACATGAGTCGGACTCTGAAACAGATTAGGACTCTGACTCGAACTGAAAGAAACATGCTGGGGCGAAATTGGTGATGCGTCTTCCGCTTCTTCTGGACGGTCCTCCTCAGATTGAGGTGCGGGCTCTTCATCAGTTTTGTCGGACTCACTAATGGTGCGGGAATGCTGCTTCGAGGACTCAGATGTCCTCTTCTTCTGCTGGTGATGGTGGTGGTGGTGCTGCTCCTCTTCCTCCAAGTTCTCCTCAGGTAGAGACTTGGAAGTTCCTTCCTTCTGTGCCCGTGCCCGATCAGGTATGGTCACGATCCTTCCGCTCCTGAGGGACATATGATTTACATTATCGTACGAAAGGATCTCATGTTCAGATAAATAATTATCTGAATAGTATACCTGATCACGAGGTCGGTTCTGGCCATGGAGTATGTTGTTCGGGTTGGCCTGAACCTGTGCGGGAATCGGGGTCTTTGGCACCATCTGTTGGTCCTGGGTACGAGAGACACGATTGATATCGGTTCTCATATCCAGATAATCATTCTGCATCTGTTGGACCCTATCAGACAGGGTCTGGATCACCAAGGTGAGGGACTCCAATTCAGTGGGCTGGGCTGGCTGATGTGCAGACGAGGTTCTGTATTGGCCCTGCTGGACATGCCAATATTGCTGCTGCTGATGGGACGGTGCTGGCCCCTGCTGATAGGTGCGCTGCTGCTGCTGGTACTGCTGAGGCTGGTACCCTTGTTCTGGCCTGGACTGAAAGCGCGGTGCTGGAACGGGTCTGGTTTCTTGGTATGCTGGGGATGGGCGGTGAGGCTGACCCTTCCCCATTTCGGCCTGCCTGACAATTGGGTCACGACTATACCAAAGCCCGTTGATCTCGTACACCTGCGGAGGCTCCTCGTATCCGGTCTCCACTTGTGGGGGTGCTTGCTGGTCCTGCTTGGTGTAAGTCTGATCCCAACCACTCTGAGGCCCCGGTGCCTGTTCCTGTACAAGATGGACTCGATGCACAGGTGCAGGTGGTGCAGAAGGGACAGGTAGCTTCATCTTGGCTACCTTCTCAGTGAGTTCCTCCACTTGCTTCGGTAGACGCGATAGAGACTCAAGGTCTGCGACCCTCTTGTAGATCTGCTCGACCATGGTAAGCTTGTCGGTAATCATCCCCATGCTGGGGATGAGATCCTCGGTCAGATCCACTACAGTCCTTCAGGTTGTCTTGTTGGATAGGATTGAGGGAGACAACGTATAGGCCCTGGTGGCCTGTGACCTGACGGTTTGCGCCATCTGCTCCAAGATCTTCCATACAACGTGCTTGTTTTTGTTCAGATAGCTTCCTCCACAGGCGACACTGACTAACCCCTGCATCTCCGGGGTTAGACCATAGAACAAGGTCTGGACTAGGATCGCCTTAGAAATGCCGTGGCAAGGGCATTTCTGCACTAAGTCATTGAACCTATCCCATGCATCGTGGAAGGGTTCACTCGGTCCCTGTGAGAAGCTGGCGATCTTTGTTCTCATTTGATTAGTCCTACTGAGAGGGTAGAACTTTTCAGGAAGAGGTCCTTGAACTGCATCCAGGTAGTACATATCACCCCTAAGTTCTTCAGCCAATGAGCAACCTTATCTCCTAAGTCAAAAGGGGTGGCTTTCAGTCGAATATAGTCTTGGCCAACATTGGGATGGCTAAGATTGTTTCACACCAGCTTGAAGTCACGGAGGAAAGTGTACGGTTCTTCATTTATGTTTCCGTTGAACTTCAGAAGCAGTGAGGAAGTGGGGCTTCAGCTCAAATGCCTGGGCGGGAACCGCTGGTGCTAACCAATTCTGAATCTCGTTCTCCGCTGGGTTGTAGGCATCAACCATTGGTCGGTCGATACCTCCAGCTACCATGATTTGTCCCATCCTAGCTGTGACATCTGCATTTCTTTGTTCTGCTTCAGCAAGGCGATTAAGGATCTGTTGTAGTTGCTCCTCCTCCGGTGGTTGCTGCTTAGGCAGCATTTCGTCCTCTATTCCTGGGTGTGAGAAAAGATCAGTGTCAGAGGACAAATCAAAGATGGGGTTACCGAGGCGATGGTCTTCCTCGGTAAGCTCGGAGGAGAGGGAAGGGTTGGTTTGAGAGTAACCACCCTGGTTGTGAGGGATCCAGAACTCAAGAGGGTCATGAGTCCTGGGTGGCTCAAGGTGCGCTTGGGCCTGTGAAGATGATTTTCGTGGGGGACTTAGAGAAAGATTGGCAAATAATGTGTCGATATTCCCCCAGTCATTCATCTTGAAGTGGCGAGAAGAAGATAGGATTTTACTCCAGCTGAAGCAAACAAGTTAATCCAAGACCCTGGGTTCACACTCAACACAGTGAAGGACTCGAAACCGAGTCCAATTTATCTTGTAAATTTTAAGTGTGATTTTTCAAGCAAGACAGCAAGGATTACGTGGCCTATAGGGAAGTCGGCTTAGAGCCGGATGCGTCTTCCCTGTTTATCCTGTCGCCTAAGATATTGCCGATCCTCCCTTTCTTCGTTCCTATCCGGAGTTGGGGACTCAAAGACGTGCCCCTATCTACCTGCAAGCAAGCGGAGGCTGACAGAGCTAGGCCTTGTCGCAGAGCACCGCTGGTTCGCCCCTATCTACTCGCGAACAGGCGGAGGCTACTTGGTACTTGTCAATGAGCTAAAAGTATCCAACTCGTGATATTTGCTAGGATCAGTTGGCCCGTGATATGGAAGGCGGGGATTTGGGCTCTGCCTTAAGGTGTTCATACACACTCAAGTACCCTCACTCAGCCTGAAAACAAGGTCGGGGATTAGTCTCCCGCAAATTTTTTCAATTTTATTGATTTTTTTGGTCAATAATGTTAGCAGTCCCGGTTTTAAGTTAAGTTCTCACTTGTTAATCCAACCACACAACACGCCTATCGTCCAGTCCCAATTTCTGTTTAAGTTAAGTGTGAAAAACAGAGGGGGAAATCGAGAAAAGCCGATGCACGAAAAACAATGATGCGTATGCTGAGTTGAGAAGACTTACAGTGATCCCTTCGCTTTTATGCAGGATGCAAGATAGTATTGAAATTTTACACTATATGCAAATGCAGACGACAAAATCCGCTCCTAGACATGCAGTTCTATTAGCGAGTGGAGAACAAGTTCAATTTGACTAGATCTGCGGTCTAGGTGCGTCTTTTAAGTGTATGTGTGGTCCTAAAAATTACGAGCACAAGCAATTCTTAGAGTGGCTCAAGGAGCCGCTAGTGCAGGTCTAAATTACAATTCAACCACACAACACACGGGGACACGGTTCCACTATTTTTACACACGCGAGAACCCAAACGGGAACCGCTGGAAATGATGCGAAAAATGTGGAAATAAATGAAATTTACAAGTTCTCTCAATTCACTCAAACAAATTAGAATGCGTGTTCCTCGAAGCGTCTTCGACTCCGGCGTCCCTCGCACAAAAACAAGTTGAGGTCAGATAGAGAACGACTCAAGAATAAAGAAATTTAAAAGACAGAGAAATATTTACAAGAAAAACCGGGGGTCAGACTACCCGGGGATTGAAAATCAAACAATCAGAATTTCACTAAAAATTAGCCTAAGCCGTGCCTCCCCGGCAACGGCGCCATTTTGATAATTCCTCCTGCACCCTTGGTTAATTCGGTCAGATTAATGTCCAAATTAATTAGATGTCGTTCGTTGCAGTCGGATACGAGAGGGAATATCAAAAACCACTTTAATTAGATTCGAGTTAATTTCAAGTGGCAAAAATTTTTTTTACTTGGTTAAGTCCAAGGTTGAACTCAGGGAGGCAGCTGTCTCCTTAGGTCAAATTTTAGCAAAATTCATTGTTCGATTTTCAGAGGGAATATTTTTGGTCTTTTTCGGTTTTTTTATGCAATACACATGCAAAATCAGGCCAAATTACGAGTTAAATCAGAAATATAGTCAAATTAATTCCAAAAATTATGAAACTTGGCTAGATTATGAAATGGAATGAAACTAAACTACCCTAATTTTTTTAGAATTTTCTGATGCACGGATAATAAAATATGCAGACTTTAGTGAAAATGACTAAACCAATTTTAATAATTACCAAATGATGATATTTCTCAGAAACAAAATTAATCCGAATATGTCTAAGAAAGAGCTATCCAAATCAACTTGAATTTACTTAAAACACTTCATGGTTGATTAATTAAAAATCGATTAAGGTTTTCACTAAATGATTTTTCTAAGACAAACTATCCGTGCAAATGGTGTGATTTTTGGATATGTTGTAGTATAGACTTATATCTACCAATGACGATTTTTCAGAAATTTTTCGATAAGCAGACAATGAGCAATAAATTAATCAATCAACATGGACAAAATATTGCAATTTTCACCAAGTTAATTTCCATAAATATTCTGCAAATCAGAAAAATACAAATGAATGCTAAAATGATAGAACAAGAGTTATACTACACAATGCAACTTTCAGAATTTAAAAAGGATGAAAAAATGACAATAAAATGAACGTGCAAATGTAAGGGTGTAAATGCAATACATAAATAAGAAATATGAGCTGAAATGAGAACAAGGACTTACATGCAATTTCCTAAAACTTGAAATTTCTTTGATAACTTGCAAGGGGTGTCAAGTGTCCCCTTTGCAAATCACCATTTGTCTTATTATCCGCTACCTTCTCCTCTGTTTCTTGAACAGGGGAGGGCAAGGATGCTGAGGTTGGAGGCGGAGGACGTCGATGGCGGGCGAGCGGCAGCGCGGGTCAGCGCGCGAGGAGGGGCTGGGCAGTGGCGTGGTAGTTGGAGGGCGGATGGGCACGCTACGGAGGTGGTTGGCGCACCTTGGAGGAGGCGGAGGTGGCGTGGAGTTGGCGCTGGATCTTGGCGTTGAAGACCTGAGCCGAGCGGGGCGGACCTCGCGGTTGAAGGAGGAGGTGGCGCGCGGCCGGCGAGGGTGCAACCACGCGCGCGGGCCGCCGCCGCAGGTGGGCGGTGCTTGACGGGGAACGACCGGCGGGGGAGGACGGTTGGGGTGGGGAGCCTCGTCACCGTGCGCGTGACTGGCGGTTCGCGTGACTGGAGGTTGGCGTCGACGCGCGGGGCGCGGCCTCGTAGTTGATGGAGCGTGGTGTGGACGCGTTTGGACGCGTGAAGGCGGAGGCGTGAGGAGGAGGCCACGCCTTGGTGTCGGAGCTGGCTGTGCGGCTGCCGCAGGCGGTGGCGTCGAGCTTGGTGGAGAACGACCGACACACGGCCAAGGGCTGTCGGGGCAGAGGTAGCGTCAACAGCGAAGTTGGTGGATGATGGGTGTGTGCGTGCGAGGTGGAAGAAGAAGCGGGGGGTGTCACCACCCCCTCTGTTTCTCATGCATTTGTTTAAATTAGCGCAAATAAACGATTAATCGATTGATGAAAGTTCGCCGAAAAATTTAAGAAAAATCACCGTTGCATTCGCAACGTGTGATTTATCCGTAGAAGTGCAATTTGTTTGGTGAGTTTGTGGTCGGAAGGAGATGAATCGAGGAGAGAGAAAATGAAGAAAAATGGATATAAGAAGAAATAAGGAAGAATAAGTTACATGTAGATGGTTGGTTGCCTGTGAACGGCTGAGACAAGACTCGGCCGTGGTCGTCGCTTGAAGCCGCGGCTAGGCTGAGCTTAGTAGCTACGGTGAGGGGGCTACGATAGTGATTAGATCACTAGATCTCGCCTGCGAAGAAGGTGGGTCCTCGCTCAACTATAAAATTCCCTAGCTGTCACCTAAGGTTGATAGGAGCTCTCTTCTCCCTCACTATGAAAATGGCGGATGGATATGAATGGAGGGGTAGAAGAGATTATAAAGAGGAGGAGGTGGAGGTTGGAGAGGCCATGGAGAGAGTGGGAGAGATGGGGAAGGTGGAGGAGATGGAATTGGATGAGAGGTGTCGAAGGGTGGCCTCTCCCTTAAGTTAAGGGAGAGTGGGAAGGAATGGGTAGAGAGGAGGAGAAGGTGCCACTTGGCGCGCTCGGATGCGACCATGTGGTATTTTATTTAATTAAGTGCAAAATCTATGGAGTTGACATGTGGCGGCTTCCGGAGGAGCCACATATCTCTCCGAGAAGAATTCACAACTAAATGTAAACAAAAATCAAAAAGAAATTATAAAGTGATTAGATAAAAAAGTGATCAACACGAATGTTGCTCATCTTGACAAGATCTACAACTTTCGTGAAGGGTCGAAATTCAAACGAGATCATCTGTACAAAAACGTATTTTTGGGTGGTACCTTATAGGTATAAAATACCACATTTTATCTTTTGCAATTTTTTTTATCATTTTTCAATAAGAGAAAAATCAAAGTAAAAATAGAGAAAATATGAGAAGAATATTTACAACTTAATCTAATTTTTGGATTTTTAGTAATAAAGAAAATAAAATGATAAAATACAGGGGTAAAACGGTCAAAAAGGGGCCCAAAACCCAAGTTTTGCATACAAGCTCCAATTTTAGTGAAATTGGTCTTGTTTCGAAGGTCTCTGAATGTATATTACTTTAAAAGTGAGTATACCTAATTCGAAGGTTGTATGAGAGAGATATGTACGTTTTAAGGTCTAAGGTCTTCAACTTGGATTGGGATTTTATCGGTCAATTTTGTAAGTTAGTATTTTGAGATTTTTCTTTAATTAGTGTTAGTAATATATACACTATGGAGTTGATTTTATTGTATTTGGAGTTAGTATAAAATATAGGGTATTTTAGTTAATATACAGGTGAATATTTACAAGTGAAATTGGCGACTTATTTACGCAAATATGAATGCTAAAATGCAGATATTATGCTGGTATGCATGAATGTTAATTATGCAATATAAGTAGAAATATGCATCTATTTACTCGGGAACAAAGCTCAATTTTCAACTTTTAGAGTGATGAATCACAGATTCATCAATAGGTCAATATAAAACGATAACATATGAACTTGTACACATATTGGCTAGGGTTTTGATGACGCTCAGGTTTCTTGGAGCCTTCATTAACTTTATCCCATCCTCGAGCATCTTTAGATCGGGTCTAGACTCAAATCTCCAGTCCTAGTTCCTCAAGTGACAACTCAACTCATCTCATCAATCATACAGTTATGAAAGCGATGTGTTGATCATATTCTTTAGAATGTAGAGATGATGGGTGCAATAGAGGTCTCAAATATTTCAAACTAGGGAAGTGTGGATTATTAAGTTCAAAATTCTAATGGCTTATACTGGCTAACTCAGACACTCAAGATCTCAGAAATCAAGTGTCCTCAAAATCCTTAAGACTTGAGTGAATGTGAATGTGTCAGGAATACACCAACTCCTCGATTAGTGATTTATTATGATTTTTATCTTTCGCAATTTTTATGGATTTAATTTTTCATTTTTTTTAATTCCTTTGTGAGATAACGACTGGCTCAAGCTTATATGAATAGTAGCATCTACTTCCAACAAGTATGGGTATAAGTACAGATCATTAGATGGACCCGTGTTACTCGAGGATGGAGCCATATACAATGTTATCTAAACCACCCACTCTGCTAAGGGAGACCGAAGTTCCCTCACCGAATAAGCTTAGTACTCCGTGTTTCTACAGAAGATTTTTTTTTCAAAATTTTATGGAGTTTGTGAAAAAAGGTTAATGTTACAACAAGTTAATACCTCAATTAAAAAGAGATTTTTACAAGAATTTTTACAAAACTCAGTTCACAAGTCAACTTAAACGAAGCCCAATTTTTTTTAAAAAAATTAAAACACGAGCTATGGTAAAGTATATATATATATTAATATACTTTATACCCGTTATACTTAACTTCTACTATGTCCCCATAGCACAAGTGATATGAAGCCATGGCTCAGTTAAATATAGGGTGATATGGAGGAACTGAGGAGGGTCCCCATATGCTTAAGTCGAAAAAATGACCTAAATTTAAGAAGACAGAGCGAGGGAGGGATGATGGGTCATTTCCCCCTATCCTTAGGCTAAGAATAGGCTAAGTAAATGATAAAGAATTTTGAGAATGGCGGGCGAGGGCGGGGGGGGGGGGGGGGGGGTCGTGGTTGTCAGGGTCAGAGGGTGATTTATACAAATGAGTGGAGGGAGGGGAGTGATTTTTTTTACAGATGATTATGAAGATGCGGGAGGGTGTGTGTATGTATGTGCATTGTGTGAATGCACAGTGATAGTGATGGGGGGGGGATGAGTTGATGCATATATATGAGGTGTGTGTATGTGTGTCTGTGTGTGTGTGGGGGGGGGGGTGGTAGATCATTTAGTGATCTACCTTTTTTTCTCCTTTTTTACACATGCGAGCCCTCGAATGAGGGTCGCTAGAAATGTACAAGATATAAATTTTTTACACAACAGAATGCATGAATGAAATGATGCCTAAATTCCTTGAATTCTTCTGGATTTTCTTTTGCATCCTTCTTAGCAGGAGCTCCCAACTCTACGCCTTCATGGAGATCAAGCGTCCTCGATCTTCATGGGCCCCACCACAAAAGAAAAATATTAGAAAGAATAATAAGAAAAAATAACTAGAAAAAATTGATGCAAAATACATAATGAGAAGACATGTAAATTTTGAAAATATTCAAAAAAAATATTCAGAATTTGACAAATAAATAAAGGTGAGACGTATCCCCGGCAACGACGTCATTTGATGAACGTGAACTCTGCCTCTATAAGAATATGTAATTCTCGTAGTACATGAGGCATATTTCGATCAGCAAAGACCACACCTTCGCATGTGCGGATATTATTTTACTTGGTAAGTGTACTAAGGTCGAACTCAGGGATACAAGCCTCTTCGTCTATTTATTAAATTTTGTCTCTTTAATTTATGTGTGATTATCTTCTCAATTTTTAGGTCTTATGCATATGCCCAATAAAATGCATATTAAACAATGCAATTATACGATGCATGTAATTTTTATATGATTTTTCAATGCAAATAAAACATATGCAATGCATGCACAGAATTAATGCAATACAATTATGTGTGAAAGAAAACATTTACAAAGATGCTCTGAGTTAGCAAATGGTTGAGCAATGAAATAAAGACTAGTTTTAGAGTCAAGTTGTGCACAAAGATAATGAAAGGCATTTTATCAAGGAACATGAGACACTTGAGTACATTAGAATATAGCCTATTTAGTAATGTGTCAAACATGAAGTTTCGTAATTAAATAAAGGCTAAAACAAGCAACAAAATGACATTGAAATCATGCAATTTGGACTTAAGATGCTCAAGATATTAAAGGAACAGTGCAAGGGCATTCATGTAGTAAAAATACGAGAAAAAATAAAGATAACTATTCCAAATAGGTCCTTGGAATGACCCATTTGCAAATACAAAAAACCGGCAAGGCCCTTCTGCAATTTATCCTTAAGTACAGGGACCATTTTGTAATTTCAGATAATTTACAGGTCCTCCAAGTAATTTTACCCAAGCACGCATGTGAGGCACACACTTGGGGTTCTAGATGTAATTTTGGCGAACCAACGGGTCTTTTCTGCAAACTGCATGGGTTGCCATGTGCAGGGCACGCGGGGTAGGCTCAGTGGTTTGGCAGCTTGGAGTGGACACGTGGCGTGTCCCGGGTGCTTCGGTGAGTGGCTTGGATCTCGTGGCCTGCAGGTTTGATGAAGAGGCTCGTAATGCATCTGGGCCATCCGATCTAGATGATCAGACGATAACTGTATCTTCTTGCTCAACCCCTTTCGTCGGAGAGGGCTGCGCTCCAGCGAATGACCTGGAACTCCGCCACGCTCCCCGTTCTCCTCCAAGGATCGAAGGCGGACGCTAACATGCGAGCGGATGATTTGGATTCATGGCAAAGGTGCGATGATGACTAGAGAGGTGGGGTGGTGGGGCATCGGAGGAGGAGAGGAATATGATCAGAGCTGTTATGCGAACTCCGGTCATTGAAGGAGATGAGCACCTCCATACGTTAGTAATAGCTGAAGCAGTATGTGCGTGGTTTGTTAGGTGAGTGGAGGGTTTTGGCTGGAAGGAGGTGATGCTCTGGTAGGGTTCTTCTCTAGCGAGGAGAAGAAACATGTGCGGTCGTGGTGGAGGTTCTGCAAGAAGGATAAGATGAGCGGGATGGTCGGCATGAATGGTGGACGTGTAGTGGAGGTAGTAGGATGGTTGACGGTCGTTGATTTGAAGTACATGTTCTATGGATAATTTGGAGAAAACAGAAGGAAAAGTACCTGGCAGGAGCAAGGTGAAAGAAAGGTGGCTGAAGGGGCATGGGCTGAGCTCGCTTGGAGCTCGGGGTCATCGTACGACAAGGGCGACCATGCCTCGATGCTCGTGCATCCACCGGAGGGGCAGAACGTACATGGTATTCAACTATGGATCTCACCTGAGATTAAGGTCATCTTTGTCTCAACACCACCCTCTATTGTCATCGAAGGGCAGAGGAGGCTGGGCCTAAGCCCCTTGGATGGTGGATTAGGGAGGAATGCAGTGGCAGGGGTGGTTTTATAGCATAGCTCCGGCCGTTAAGTGTGACGTGGTAGTGGATTTGTAATGGCCGGAGGGGAGCGTGTGGGCGAGGAGCGAGGCCATTGATGGTTGCACGAGGGTGGTGGGAGTGAAGGCTATGAATAGGAGGCGTTAGGATGAGTAGTGAGTGGCTGGGGGGAGCTACAAAAATGGAAGGGGTAGGGAGTGTCGAGAGGTGTAATGGATGAAGAGAGGGGGGTGGGTTACAGAGGTAGACGACGGGTTTTGGACCGTTGGCTCTTGCGATCCAACGACCCAGATGGAGGCACAGACGAAGGGCTTAGATTAAATCATTAGATCTGATCCAACAATGGACGATAGTGCGAGAATGGATGGACCAGATGGAGGATCGGGCTCAATCCAAGGGTGAAGGGAGAAGGGTCGATGTGGAGGACGGTGGGTCATAGGATAGAATGAGGATCCTGCGACTGAAATTAAGACGCGAAGGAGTGGTGGGGATCTCATCTAGAGGGAGATCGGATGGCTGTGGGCGAGGGAGTGATGAATGGCAGAGATGGAGCTGATCAAGGAAGTTCTAATGGCTAGAAATAACGTTGGGTGGTGAGGAGAGGGGATGGTCGCATTGCAGCTCCAGAGGGCGCCACGTGACCTCTCTAAAAAAATCAATAAATAGAAAAATAAAGAAAAATTCAAAAGAAATAGTTAGAGGCAACACTAAGAAAAAGTCAAAAATGAAAGTTGTAGATCTCGATGAGATCTACAAGTTTTATGATTGACAAAAAGCCAAAAGAGGTCAATTGTACAAAAATGGATTTTTGAGAGTATTTTTAATGGGATAAAACACTGCTTTTAGTCTTTGAGTTTTTTGTATTTTTTTATTTCTTTTAAAGGTCAGGATAATTATAGATAATTAATTAATCTAATTTTTAGAGGTTTTTAATAAGATAGAAAATAAATAAGGAGTTAGTAATTAAATACAATAAATATATGTTAATTATACATAGTTTATATACAATATAATACTAGATAATAATAAGAAATTACCAGTGATTTTTTTTTGAATTTTTAGGCCAGGAGATTAATAATTTGATTTTTATATGATGAATATGAGATTCATCCTTACCTGATGAACCTCATATTCATCAATATTATTCTGATTATTTACCTCTATATCTTAGGCTATTCAATTAATTTAACAACTAACTAACTATAATTGGCATTTGACACCTTGTAAATAATTAAGTCTAATTATTGTAAATAAATAAAGTATTTAATTATTGTATATATGTGTTTATTGTTCTCGTTATTTTATGTATTTTCTTCATATTTAAAATCCCATAAAAATTAGTGTAATAATGTAAATAATATCTTAGTAATTAATTTCTATTCAAAAATACAAAAATAATGAAACAAATTATATTGGTATTTTTATATTCATAAAAATACATACAAAAATAATACTATGTATATATATGATGTATTTTGATTTTGGATTCTACATGAAAGTTATAGATCTTGAAATAAATACACAACTTTCATGTAGAACACTTTTTGATTTGACTTTTGTTTATTATTTTATTTTAATTTACATTATTTTCCTCATTTCTATTTTTCCTATTGGGCCACATGGCTGTTTCTGGACGTCCTGCATGACCCGCTTCTTTGTTAAGCCATACATCCTCTTATAGCCATCTGAACTCTTGATCGGACAGTCAGATTCAACTCACTCGTGCCTCACTTGGAACTGTTTGATCAAAAGATCACCAGTTTACCTAATCCCACATCATTCTTAACCATTTAACTACAATATCATACGATTGACCTTCATTGTTAACCTCCCGTCGGTTTCCTCCCAAGCTTTGCAACCGTCAATTGTTATCCAAATTATCTTTCTTGCTCCGCATGTCCTCACGATATGATTCTAGTAAATTCTTGGAGTCCATTCACCCATCTCTCATACCAACTCATCCATCACAGCCCTCCACATTCGCTTCGCCAATTAACGATGGTTGAAACCACCTCCTCTAACTGCATGTACAGAGAACAAAACCATCATAAAGGTCGCATTTCACCCCATACACCTTTATGTAAGAAACCCTTTGAGAATATCCTCCCTTTGCTGACAACTAGAGTGAGAGAGGGTGGAAAAAAGATATCCAAAGATCCAAAAAGATGACCCTGAGATGGCACAGTTTTGTAGCAAATACATGAAGGTCACAATCCCCTTTGATAAGTATGTGGACGTGACACCTGCATTTCAATAAATACCTTAAGGTTAGATGCACACCTACAAGGATCAGCATGGAAAATAAGAAGCCATGTTGAGAAGCACGTTTTGTCAGTTTCCACTACTTACGCCATTAAGAATGTGTTTCCAAGGAAACAAAGGAACATGGGTGCCCATTATGTGAATAGTCAGGTCAATGACACTGCATTTGCACACACTTTCTTGGATAATGGATCCTCAATTAACCTGACGCCAACAACCTTTATGAGCGGCTAAATCTAGGATTTCGTAGGAAATCCAGAGCCCTACTCTAATTTGGTGACAAATCCGCTAAGAGGTCCAAGGGAGAATTGGGAACACTATCATCAATTTAGAAGGACGTGATTACATGGTAGATTTTAAGGTACTTGATATGGAGACCCCTCGAAATTGGAGAGATTCCCATATCATTTTGGAAGTCCCTTCCTGAGGACAACATGGGCCTTATTTGGCTACAAGGTCAAGAAAATTCAGTTTTAAACTCCAGGTGGAGATGAGGAACTAGAGATGAAGCAGGCAAGGCGACAGAGGCCAGATTCCAAATCTAGCATTGAGTACACTTCGTCAGAAGCAGATTGTGTTCACGTAGACATCGTTGAACCATGGAGACAGAACCCAACCAACACCAATGAGTCCCTCCCTCTGGAGAGAATCTTGCATGAGAGATAGTTTGTGAGAACCTTAGGAAAGAACATGGCACAAATCATACATAGAGTGCATCCCCCTACATCTTCGATGATACAGAGGCCCATCTGGGTCTGTCAGTCCTTTCATCTTTAGGAAAATCAGAAGATGAGGATGATGAGTTGGACGTGGCTTTTTGCCGATTGCTTGGATACTTTTGAATGATCTGACTCCAGAGTTGAATCAGTTGGTGGCACTTATTTCAGAGACAGATCCAACCACTATCAACACAGACGTGGAGTTTATTTTCGATTACAAGTGTCTTGATGCCTTTAAGCTACTTCAAGGGATGATCATGGATGTCCCTATCCTACAAGCCCCAAATTGGTCTCTTCCTTTTGAAATCATGACAAATGCCTCAGATTTTGCTGTTGAAGCTGTGTTAGGACAGAGAGGGATCATATCCCATTTGCTACACACTACACAAGAAAGTGCTTGATCCTGCTCAGCGTAAGTATACAATTACAAAAAAAAAGAGATGCTGGTAGTGTTCACCTTGGATAAGTTCAGATCCCATCTCACTGGATCCAAGGTTACTGTGTTCACAAATGATACATCACTACAATACCTCATGGAAAAGATGGTCGCGAAGGCATGTCTTCTTCGATGGATTTTACTTATCCAGGAGTTTGAATTGGACATCAGAGATAAACCTAGAAAAGATAATGTAGTGGAAGATCACTTCTCCGTCTCGAGATTCTTGATGCATCACCTATTCGAAACTCCACGAGTCAGTTTTTTGTTATTGACTCACTCCATGGTACACCAATATAGTGGACTTTCTTTCTCCAAGAAATGTTCCGAAGATTGACCTAAGAGCAATATAGATCAACTCAAGTCAGATTCTAGACACTACCATTAGGCGGATCTGATCCTTTTCTTTGAAGGATCGGATTGTGTCTGGAGGAGGTGTATTCTTCAGGAGGAAAACCAGAGTGTCCTTACTTACTTCCATAGTTCGGAGGCAGGAGGACACCACTCTGGGAAGAGGACTGCATGGAAGGTATTACAATGTGGCTTATACTGGCCGACTCTATTTCACGACTCTCTCACTTTTGTGAAGTCGTGCCAAGTATGCCCGCAAATGGAGAACCGTTGGTTCCAAAGATGAGATGCTGATGCAACCTGTCATCATTTGTGATGTATTTGACGCTTGGGGCATCGAATTCATGGGCCCATTCTCGGTTATCTATAGTTTTCAGTATATCCGTCTTACGGTAGATTATTTGTCAAGGTGGGTGGTGGCTATCCTGACCTGAGCCGCAGATAGCAGGACTGTCTGTAAGTTTATCAAAGAGCATATCATTTCTAGGTTCGAGGTCCCTAAAGTAATTATATACGATGGGGGTAGCCATTTTGTGAACATAGATATGAGAAACTTGTGAAGGATTATGACATCAAACACTGTGTCGCTAGTCCTTACCACCTACAAACCAATAGCATGGCAGATGTGTCGAATAGGGAGGTTAAGACCATATTCAGAAGCTCATCTTCCTAATCAGGAAGGGATGGTCCCAAATTTCGGACCAAGTCTTTTGGGCCTACAAGACGGCTTATAAGACACCATTAGCAACCTCCCAATTAGGATGGTATTTGGGAAGTCGTGTCGTTTGCCTGCAGAGTTAGTGCATAAATCAGAATGGGAAATTAAGAAGGTCAATTGGAACACACACCTATGTTAAAAACAGAGAGATGGATCTGAATGAACTTGTGGAAATCGGAAACTGAGCATATGACAACAGTTTGGTGTACAAGGACAAGGTAAATCGTTGGCACGATATATTTATCAGATGAAAGACCTTTGTTACTGGATTAAAGGTATGGTTGTTCAATGCGAGGCTGAAGGTTTTCTAAGGGAATCTCCAATCCAAGTGGACATGTTTGTTTATAGTCCGTACTGTGCATGACACTTGATGTGTAGAGATCTCGGATCTTACAAATGGAGCACAGACATCCCTAGTGAATGGACAACTGCTGAAACACTTTGTCAAACCAAATGAACAATTAGTCCATGTTGAGGAGATTGTTTTCATGCATGAGGCATATTTAGAAAACACATATAGAGCCGTGCATGAAGCCTTGCAACATTGATCTCTAGCCATCATCAACATCAAAAAGATTCAGACTACGATCTCTTTGTATATTCTCTAGATCCCATCAGTTTTCATACCCATTCCTGTCCTATACTTAGGCTAATCGGATCTTAACTATAGGGGGGACCGATGCTCTCCCTATATGTGTTTGTGTGTGTGTATATTCATCCATTTTTCCTCTTGACCTTCCGCCTCATTTTTTCTCTTCTTCACCACTTGGACCGACTAGAGCCTAAGTATGGGGGTGCAGATTAACATCTATACTTTTGTTATGTTATATCTCCTATGCTTAGCACGATCTATGTCTTTTCTTTGCTTCTTGTGCTCTGAGGACATAGCACACGTTAAGTATATGGGGGCGTGTATATATTACATATATACTTTACCTATATCTCGTACTTTCACGTATTTTTGTATATATAATGCAATAATTACGGGGTTGGTAAAATTGTGAAATTTTTTTGTATAATTGTATATTGTATAATACTTGTATAATTTTGTAAAAAATTGTGTAAATAATACTTTTGTAAAATCTATTGTAAAATAGGAGGTATACCATTTTTTTTGAAAAGAAGAAGAAGAAGAAAATATAAGAAGAGGCTTCTTATTTACTCTTGCATATCATCCATGCATTCAAAAATGTGTCTTGCACTTCATCTACAATGCATGTCATCTGCATTTCATTTGCATATCTAGCATATGCAAAGTGAAAAGTTAGTGGGTTATGAATCAAATTATGAATAGATGCTGATGATGGATTTGATTTGACCTTAATCTACCTAATTTCAGAGGAATCTTATAGGAACTAGAGTTAAGATTTTTCAGGTTGAATGATTTAATTATTTGAGTATGCAAGTATATGTTCACATGTCATCTTGATTGGTCTAAGTAGAACATTTCGTACACACACACACACCCCCGATTATCTTAGTCAGTGCCCTAACTTGGACAAGCACCATGCACGTAGCTCTTCATTGATGAGGTGGTAGAATCCTTTGCTTGGAGTATCACACGGGTGGAAACATCTGTCCTTCTCTAGGGAGGGTAGTGCATCTCAACCTAGTCTAGGGGTGTTGACGTCTAACTACGGGATGCTGTGGGTTGCAATAATGCTTCAAAAGAGGGACACTCTAGCAGATCAATAAGAAAAATTCTTTATGTACATGATGCACCTTGTATTTAGTTCAAAAAAAGAAAAAAGAGAAAAAGAGAACTCTAAAAAATTGGACAGGCCTGATTGAAAATAAAATGTCTGCTGGAGTATGATGTTTGCAAGGCATATGCTTCAAAATCTCATACCAAGGAAGCCTGCAGCTGGAGACATGGCTTCATTGTTCAAGCTCCATAGATATGTGACACTGGTCACAATCTATTTTCTTCTCTACACCCTCTTTTTGAGTCAGTTACCCCACTCCTCAAGGAAAGAGTTGCTAGACCAGGGAATCAGAGTTATCTTGTTAGAGGAAGTTGTTTCTTTAACATTTTTGATGTGGATCGTTATATTTCATTTACATGGTACAAGAAAGATTCATAGTCATCAGATTTTGCGTATGAGGATATGTTCTGACCTAACAGATGAGGTGACCTGAATAGAGACTTTGAAACTTAAAGGTTGTTAGGTCTTAAATTCAATTCTCAATAAGGTTCTGCCACATTATTAATCCAAACGTTGGGTTCAGATCCATTTTCACCTTTTTTTTCATGACCTTGGTATGGAACCCAAAATCATTTCACTATTACATTTCATTTTTATTGCTCGGGGACGCGCGATATTAAGTATGGGGGGTTAATGAATCTATTATTCATCACACTAAAAGTTGAAAATAGAGCTTTGTTCCCAAGTAATTAGCAACATTTCATCACTTATGTTGCATAATTAGCATTCACGCATGCGTAAATAATATGCACATTTTAGCATTCATATTTGCATTAAATAAGTAACCAAATTCTCTTATACATATTCACATGTATATTATATGAATTCACCTATTTTATCTATTTTATACTAACTCCAAATCCAATAAAATCAACTATATAATGTATATAATAGTAATATTAATAAAGGAAAAAATATCAATATAATACTAACTTGTAAAATTGACTAATAAAAACCAAACCCTAGTTTGAGATTAAGAACCTTCAAACGTAAATTTCTCTTTCACATAGTATCTTATGGTCCTTACTCACTTTTAAAGTAATATACATTCAACTACCTTCAAAATAAAATCAAATACAAAAGCATCGGAGTTCGTATGTGAATCTTGGGTTTTGGGCCCCCAGTGTATATTGTACATATTGATCAAAATACATTTTCTTTTATCTTTTTATTTTCTTATTTACTAAAAATCCAAAAAAATAGATTAAGTTGAAAATACTCCTGTCATATTTTATATTATTTTATTTTGATTTTTCTCTTATTTAAAAATGATAAAAAAATCTGTAAACGAAAATTTACAGTATTTTATACCTATAATGCACCCCAAAAATTCTTTTTCTACATATTATTTCTTTTGAATTTTGGCTCTTCACAAAAGTTGTAGATCTCATCGAGATGAGTAACTTTTTTGTTGACTACTTTTTGTTTTGATCTCGTTTGTTATTTCTTTTTATTTTGTATTTGATTTAATTTTTGATTTTTCGGGAGTGACACGTGGCAGCTCCTGGAGCTGCTACATGTCTCCCATAATTTTTTTTATTTATTTTATTTGATATTTTAATTATTTATATTACATTATTATTTACTTATTTATTTTATCTTTATTTATATATTAGTTAGTTATTTATTTTAATTATTATTATTTATTCTAATCATTTTATTTACCTTTATTTTAATTAATTAATAAATAATAATAATTATTATTTTAACTCGATTTTATTTAATTTTTATGATTATTTTATTATTTAATATTATCTTATTTATTTAATAAAAATAAAAAGAAATTACCGCCACGTGGCCGTTCCCCGCGTGCCATGTGGCACCTTCCCCCCTCTCCTTCCCTCTCGTGCGACTTGGCCCTCCACCCCGCTTTGCGCAACGCTGTATGCCTCCACAACCATCTCCTATGCAACCTCCTACATGTCTCACCCTCCCATCGCTCCCAGCATCACGTTTCTCTCTCTCTCTCTCCACCTACCTCACCCGCTGCAACCGCCTCCATCTTACGGCGGTGCAACTCTCCCCCAGCAACCTCCCCCACGTTGCGTGACCCTCACACACTATCTTTTACCTCACCATCCAACCCCCATCACCCTCTGCAACTGTCCGTGCGAAACCCATGTCCACACGAACACACGCCAACCTTAACCGCTACTCTTGCAATCACCCATAAAGGGACGATCACAGGCCCCGTCTGCAGTATCTGCCATCAAGAGGTCAAGACCCTGAGCTCTGCGAACCACCTCGGTGACAACAAGAGGATTACACATCGAGCGAAGATCGGTTGAAGATCGACGAGATCCGACGAGGATTCACGCTCCACCGTCGCAAGCTCTGCACGAAGCTTGCTCAAGCTTCCTTGTACTCCGATGAGTCGAGGCAACAACCAGGAGCGGTGCTCCACATCTCCGATGAACCATCAAGTATTTCCTTTCTCCCTTCTTCCTCCTTGGTTTCTATTTCTATGCAATTCTTCTTCCCAACTATATCCATCGAACCTCCAGTTCTTGTTCTTCTTCCCCTTTCATTCTTTGTCCTTCGATTCCTCCCGGACCCTTCTTCATCCTCTGCCATATCTCCCCATCCCCAGTCTTCTTCTCTTCTCATTCCTTCCACGATCTCTACCTTCATCTCCCCATCAACTTCGCCCTTTCTCCAACCACCTTTACCCCGTTGAAATAACGATTTTGTAGAAGGTCGTACGGTCTCACAAGGAGAGACCGCAGTCAATGTGTTGACTGCTCCAAAAAACCACTAAATTCAACAATGAATCCACAAATAATAATCAAGAAATGAAAAGCAAATGCAGAGTTAAAATTTATTTTGTTTAACTCTATGATAAAGATATGTATAGTGTGCAAGTATGTGTAGAATGTCGAACACAAGGAGCAAACAAGATAGATCGGGGCATTGAAGCACAAAATGTGATTGTGAGATATGTGTCTATATTCTTTGTTGTGTGTTTTTAATTTTTAATTATTTAATTTTATTTTAGATTATATATTTTATATGGTGAATTCGAATTTTCTATTTTTATATTATCTTTTAATCTTTTTATATTTTTATATATTTTTAAAAACATATAATAAAGCTATATAATATATATATATATATAATATAAGATAGAGTAAATATAAATATTAGAAAAATATTCAAAATAAATAAAGAAACTTTTTTTGGATTTTAAATAATTTTTTACTATTTTTGTGATTTTCAAGATTTTTTTCTAATTTATATATATTTTTAAAGTAAAAAATACATTAAAATATGGATAAAATTAATAGGACGAATTAAAATGGTGATTAAAAATAGAAAACAGAACCAAAATTTGTCCAAATTAGTTTTTATATTTAGATAATGATATGAATAATAATATAAAACAAAAAATATAATTTATAGATTTTTTGGGAGTTTTATATATTTTTATAAGGGTTTTCAAAGTATTTTATTTTTTAGGTATTTTCTTTTATAATTTTTAGGCTTTGTGGTCTGTAGTTGTAAAATAGGAGATAAATATAAAATTTATATTTTTGGAATTTTTCAAAGTTTTATATTTTTTATATATTTTCTTTTGCAAAAGTAGATAAAAAGTCTTTTTTTGATTTTTAACAAATAATAAATGGATTTAAATTGTAAAATGTAAATATGTGCATGAAACTAGATGCAATCAGGAAGATACATCTATTTTTTGAGATCTTTTGGAGTTTAATTGCTATTGAAAATAAATACAAGCAACAAAGAGACACTACACTACTAGCAAGGGCAATTCTGTACTTAAAATAAACCTCATGGGCCAAATTGTAAATTTGATAAAAATATTTAATGTGCTAAAAAAGTCCAGGGTCCTTACACACAATCTAAGACATGCGAGGGCTTCACTGTAAAATCGCTAGCAACTTACGCGCACATGCACGCGAGGTGACGTAGCTAGGACCGAATGTAATTATCATAGGATCAGGGATCTGAAGGCAAATATTATAGAAATAATTGTACTGTAGATGAATGATTGAGTACAAAATATCAATTACAAAAATGCATGCGGGTGAGGCTGCAAAATACACAAGGCTCGACACGAATCGAATGGTGAAGAACCATTCACTTGACATGTGACGCTCCCACGGAAGGCGATGTCGCTTCACGACGAGATGCTACGATTAGATCCACCAGCGACGATCGGCGACTGAAGCTCCTGGGGATCTGACGGTAGCTGTTACGTCTGGAAAACCATTCTCGATCCGACAACAGAGAGATGCTTAGGATGAACATGGATGCGCCTCCGACGAGGCGAGCTTCTCCGGCCATGATCTCTCGCCTTCGATGGTCTTTGGTGCTCCAAAACTAGCCAGAACACTCTACAAGTTGGTTTGATCGTCTGGAGGCTTCAAAATGGGCAGAGGCACATTGAAGCTCACCCATGAGGGAGGAGGAGCAGGCACACCCCAGGTGCCTCCGGCACGACCCAAAATCGCCCCATACGAGCATGATGCTCCGAGTACCTGCACAAAATAGATAGAGGGTCTAGGGCAAATTTTCCTCGACCATGTAGCAGAGTGGATGGGAGTGGATAGTGCGTCCGCTCCAGCGAATATTGAAGAAGGGAATCTACGGCTAACTACGGCTAATGACACGATTAGAAGGCGAATTGGGTGCGGGAAAAATCTTAGAGATTGAGCTTGCAAGAAAAATAAGTAGAATTGATATCAAGCGACGCTCAGCCGCGAGATGGAACCTCACGGCCAACCTTGACAGGAGATGGTGGAAGCACGCCTAGGGCCACGCTTGACACCGCCCCAACTGGCTAGAGGCGATCCTGTCACCACCATCGGTCCAGAGCACAAGAGAGGAGGAGCCAAAATTGGTCCGAGGGCGTTCAAAAGAGAGAGGAAAGATCGAAGGGGCTTATGTAACAGGTGGTGAACGGTGACAAAGAGCGAGGAAGATAGTAGTGATTTAGTGATCCAAAGCCCAAGGAGAGTATCGAGTGTGCGCGAGCATAAATCGAGGAAGAAAAGTCCTCAAGGCATCTTTCCAAAATGATGAATGGTGCGGGCCATAAAAATAAACTAAAATAGCGAGAAACGAGGTCTGACAGGGGCACAGGAGGCTGGTCAGAGAGTTGACCTGCGATCAACTCTCCACGACACCTGCGTGGTCCACGTGGGCCAACCAGGAAAAACTCCTGGAAAAACAATAAAAAAATTGATATGAAATAATAAACAATTTTATTAATTTTATATTATAAAATAAAAACATATTTATTATTTTATGAAGTATTTTATTATGATTTTTATTTATTTTTATAGTTTTTTAATTATAAGTTACTTTTTAGGGGTACATTATAGGTATATTTGTCTATGTATTTAGGTATTTTATTTTTATTTTGTACTTATGATTCAAATAATTTAATTTATTATTTATAAATTTATATTTTTTTTATAATTAAATATATTTTAATTATAATTTTATGATATAATATATACATTTAATTAATTAGATATTTTTATTATATAAGTATATATATGTAATTCATCTATGTATTGTCTATACATATTTTATTTTAATATTTTATTTATGATTTTATTCCTGTTTTAATAAGCACATACATTATAAATAATATTTGAAAAATTATAAAAATATAAATTTACAAAATAATAAATAATAAATAAATTGAATATTTTAATCAGGTAAACTATACAATAAGGATCCAAAACCTAACTTTCACACCTTAACTCCAAAAATATGAAACCACATTCATTAAATGGCCTATTAGAGTTATATACAATTAATGTGATTTTGATATATTTTTAATTTTTATTTGAGAGATATGGGTATGGGAAGTTGGGATTTTGGAATCATATTTAGACTGTATTTTGTACATTGTATATTATTTTTGTGTAAACTCAATTATGTAATTTCACTACAGGAAATAAGCCTTTTAGCAACAAATAATGCAATACTTCAGAGAAAGTGTTGCTAATTATGGTAAAAATGCAACGTTTTTTTATATGTTGCATTATAATGACAATTGCGACGTTTCCTAAAAAATTGTTGCATTTTATAAACATATTTGCAACGTTTATTACAAACCATTGATTTAAAAAATAAACGCAACATGTACCTAAGCGTTGCCTTAACAACCCCTAAAAGCACCCAAAAAGTTCCCTCCCATTATTCCCTCCGAAATTCCCAAATATTGAAATCCCTAAAACCATTCTATCTCCATCTCTTCCTCTTCCATGTGAGATCTTGCGTTCGTGCCTCTCATCCAGCAAAATCGTCTCCATTGACGTCGGTGCCTCCCCACGAATAGGCATATCGCAGGTATGTTTTATTCTCTCTACTCATGCTCTTGCTTTCTTTATTTTTTTTTGCTATTTGCTTGAAATCGATCTGACGGGGAATGGTCATTGTCTCATGTTCGCCATTGCTGATTGAAGTACCTGTGATTCGCATAAAATATGCCATCCTTGTTGGAGGAATCCGGAGCATTACGTTGACGAGGTAGGGTTTATAGATCTGTGAAGAAGGGTGGTCTTGATTTTGATGGGATACACCATATGAATGTGCTTTAAAATTTGATACAACAATTGATTTTCTATTATACATAACTGGAATGAGATGTTCCAACTTTCTGTTAGCAATATCCTATGAATATTCTAATAATTTTTTGGACACCTCGAGGACGTATATGTTGGTTGTGCACAAACTCTAGCTTTAGCTTATAGTCTTGCAAGCCATGAGTCTTTAAGGCTTTTATTTTACTGCCACACTTATATATGAGTGCAAATTTGAACATTTTCTAACTTCTAAGCAATCTTGCATTCTTGCATGCTGCAGAAATAATCGCATCAGTGAAATTGATAGCCTCATTCAAATGAAGCTTTTGTCTTCAATATCTCATTCGTGCATTCTATACTTATCCTTTATCGTGTCTTATAAATGTTGAGATTTAATTATTTTGTTGGCTTTGATATTGGATCATTTTTTTCATTTGCCAAATAGAAAATGCTAATTTTTTTATTAGTGTATGCTATTGTAGGTTTGATAAATGGATAAATCATGGATGCACCTGAGACTTAGAAATGTTGAGGAATACAATAGAGGAGTTTTAAAATTTTTTGAGTGGGCATTTCATAAGGATAGGTTTGCGTACAGATTGGGAACTGATAGAGATAATATATTTTGTCCATGCTTAAAATGTAAGAATACACACTCTTATACTCAAGAAATTGTCTACGAGCATCTGATATTAGAAGGGTTCTAGATGCACTATCATGTATGGAATTTACATGGAGAGGAAGTTGGAGAATCATCTAGTCAAAACTTTCATAATGAAAAAATTATGGATATGTTGTGGGAGTCCCGACAAACTCCTATGGCTCCACCTATAAATGATCTATCTGAAATTGATGATAATCAATTTTATAGGAACCTAAAAGAAGCAGAGGAGCCTATTGTTCAAGGATCTAAGGTATCACGACTAGAATTTCTTTTGACAATCTTTGAGATGAAAGTGACACACCGTTGTACTAAAAAAATGATTGAAGATCTGTTGAAGTTTATTGGTAAATTATTGGATGTTGGGTGTTTTGGCACTAACTCCGTTTTCTCATGTACATTCACATTCAGGATATATTGTCAACGGATTCAGATTTAGAAAAAAAATCAATCGACGTAAATAAAACAAATCAAATGTGCGGAGTCATTGTTAAGTCAACAATTAACTCGGGATTGGATGGTTACTATGGTGAAATTATGGATATTGTTGAGGTCAGCTTCACACATAATCATCGAGTGGTTCTATTTCAATGTGAATGGTTCGATGTATTTAACAAAGATGTTGGTTATCGCAAGGATAAGTATGGTTTTATAAGTTTAAAGAAAAATGCTAGGCTGCAAACCGAGGAACCTTTTGCACTAGCAAGCCAAGTGGAGCAGGTGTTCTATATAGATGACAATGGTGCAAATGGATGGGTAATACCAATTCGAACAATGCATAGAAATTTTTACGATGTTCCTGAGGAAGGAAACATTTCTGACTCCAAGGCATATCAAGAAAACGTGCATGATGATCCGACACTAGAATTACCAAATGATGTAGATGTCCATACTATTATGGGAGGAAGTAATGTGATTATAGAAGAGTAAGAAAATGTACAGGTAGTTCAATACTTGATTATTTTTTTAAATATTTTCATGAATGGTTTTTTGGAAGTAACTGTTAATGCTTTTTTACTTTTTATAGATGGCTCTTTCACATGAACGCCACAATCATTCTTCACAAACTGCACCTACAACTAAACAAGCACGATTTGAGCACCCGGAGTTCTCTAGCATGCAGATGGCTCCGCGACGTGAACGTCGTACTCGTTCGTCACAGATCGCACAAACAGTTGGTCAAGCAGCGTCAGAGCAGATTGAATTCTCTATTCAACCTCCAGAGTCTACAGAACTTGGATCTTCATCATGCAAGAAGCAGAGAGGAATAGCAAGGTGTCATTTTTTGGATCACCTATCACCTGGAGAGACTCTACAGGTTCAAATTGTTGGTGGAGATGCCGTAGGAGTAAATTCTGCATTGTTTCAAAGCTTTCTAGGAAAAGTGGCGCGTACTCACATCCCACTCACAATTCGAGATTTCAAAAGAGATGTTTCACCAACCACAAGAGCTACCATTTTGAGGGCTTTAGAGGTACATGCTCTTTCTTTTACTAGTAAGACACTTTTATTCGGGTTTAGAGTCTATCTTTGATTGCTTGAAGGCAACATCCGCTACAGTATTACGCAGTTGTTGTTATAATGAATAGATACTATTATTGTTGAAGAATAAATGGTAATTACAGTATCCTTGCAATTATTTCACCAAAGGTGCAGCTTCACCTCCATTCATTCCATTATAAACGTCCATTTTTTTAATATTGTTGAAGCATATAATATTGTTGAAGCATTGTCAATGCCATGTGGTCCAATCCATTTAAACTTTATTTCTAGCCTTCGAGTTAATATCGGACTGCTTAGACTTCGCAGGACATAGTTGTTAATATCTATCTCCTCCTTCAAAGTGTGGAACTTCATTACATATAGAACAAGGCCAAATAACTCTTCTTTGACAAGTGGAGCATCTGGAGTGATCTAAACTATTGTGGGTTGCACAAACTTACCTTCAGATTCTACTACATATCGACCAAACTATATTACCACCCTGAGATTTGATAATATCTATGCCTTTTGCGAAACTCTCCATGAAGCAGGTGTATGCAGTGACCCCAACAAAGTGCCATTTTCCAAAGGATTTCCAATTTTGAGCTTCCTGTAATATAGATTTGCTGATATCTGTTGTACCAACTGCCCTACCTTTGAGCTTCTTATAAATGATACTAATGATGCCGATTTTCAGGGATCATTCTCATGGGAGCGTAATACAGAAAATGACAGATGAATCTTATGTCATGCAGCTGATCTACATCGTCAATATAGGTGTCTATTGAAAAAAAAAGGTAAGATATTCTTTAATATGTAAATAGTTTGCATTTAAGTTGTAGTTATTAATGTATTTGTAATTTCTTACAGTATTTCGATGAAAAGATACCTTTAGGAGAGTTACGACGAAGAGTTCCACCTGGACTTAGTCCTGTAACATGGGGACAACTCATTGACTTTTGGACTACCGAGGAGTATAAGGTACGATATCAATTTTTTTCCAACTTAAGATTTTCTTTATATAATATAGAGTATAACATTATAATCTTATTTAGCGGTTGAAATTTTAATGTAACTTAAATTATCGTGAATTTTTTGCACATTTCAGAAAAAATCCAACAAAAATAGAGAAAATCGTGCAAAGGGTATTCATCCGACCCATAGAATGGGTAGAAAAAATATCAACCAAAAAACTGATGAATTTGTAAGTATTAATACCAAAATTTTAAGTACTAGATTTCATATTTACATCTTTATACTTAACATATTTATCTTTGTAGATAAAAAAGCATTCTCGTATGCCCTCACGTGTAGAGATGTTCCTCCTAACAAAGACTCGAGAAGTAAATGGCACGAGAGTATGGCATTCGATAGAGCAACAAAAAGAATATGTAAGTTAATAATTTTAGAAACCTTTATATATATAATGTAAAGATTTTTTATATTTGTAGAAATTTTTTTGTAGGATGAAATGGTACGACTTATGACACCATCAACTAATGAAAGTGTCGATGGTGAACCGGTAGTAGCACTTTCAGCAGATGAGGCCTTTGCTATGGTTAAAGGGCCTGAGCATTCAGGTCGCGTACGTTGTGCTGGTCGTGGCATCACCCCATCTATATTATTTGGCAGCAGAGGAAATGCTTCAAATCATGAGGTCATCAAACTTCATAGTACTGTAGAAACTTTACAAGAGAAACTTTGTACTATGGAAGATAAACTAACGAATATGATGGAGATGCATCGTCAAGATATGGAACGCCTCATATCAATGGTAGGAAAAGGAAAAGAGTCATCTTCACATGAGAGTGGTGGCGTTATCGGTAATCATGATCAAGGCAGCGATTCCGAGGATAGCGAATACAATGATGATGATGAATACTATTCAGATGGCAATGCAATGTTGAATGTTGAGGATCTGTAATGTAGTTTGCAATATTTTTATTTTTCTACTAGAAAACTTTTTCACATTGACCATGAATACTTTTGCTGAACATGCGCTTTTGGATATTTGAAAGTTATTATACATATTTTACATTTTGCAAAGGCTGTTGTATAAGTAGGTAATTATTGTAAAATCATAGAGTATTACTTTTATGATGGTTTACAATTGATATGATTATTGTTATAAACATGTATTATATCATTGCCATGATCGATTAATTGAGGATTATCAATGATTTTTCTGAAATTTAGTCTCTTGTAAGGACCTAAAAAATGTTGCATGTGTTGTTTTGCAATGTTTAAGAAGCGTTGTATTTAGAGTTGCAACGGTAAATTTATGTCACATTACATAATATGTTGTAATAATTATATAGACGTAGGCAACTTTTTTTCATGTTGCTATTTTATATGCAATAGTTTTAAAAAACATTGCTAAATATATGCAATGAATAAAAAATGTTGCTAAAAGTTTTGCAACAGTTATTAAAATGTTGCAAATTTTATAAAAGCCAACATTTAACAAAACATTGCTAATTTGACAACGGTTATGCAAACGTTGCAAATGGTAAACAATGGCAACGTTTGCTAAAAAACGTTGCATTAGTCAATTGCAACGGCAGCAGATGCAACGACTGTCGCAACAGTCAAGAAACGTTGCAAATATGAAAAAACGGTTGCAAATGTATTTTTGCAACGGCTTTATAACCATTGCATTTGATATGTTTTCTAGTAGTGTTTTCTATATTTTATTATCTACAGCTTTCATGTTCAAAGTTTCTTTATTTGAGGTATAAAAAATGGTACTAAAAATTGGTCTCTAAAATGAATAAAGAATGAATAAAATAAAGTGATTTTTATTGGTATTTTGGCCCTTATCTCCCCTAATTTATTCCTTGTTGACCTAGTCATCGAGATGCCTAGGTCTCGGGGTTTAGGGTTATAAAATATATTCAATAGTTTATTCTTTTTCTTTTCTTTATTCTATAATTTTAACATTATGCATACTTCGCACAATAATGCATGAATGTTAAAATGCATGAATTAAGGGTATTTACACACGTTTACTAGGATTTTTAAGGCCAAAATGATAGAATAAAGATGATGAAATGGAGATTCATCACTCGTGTGCCGCCTCTGCCTTCATCTGCTTCGCTCGTGGTGCGATCACGCCAACGACCCTCCACACGCGCACATCAACATCCAGATCGAGCTCAACGCCTCCGCATTACCACTCCCTCTTCGTCCAGACCCACGTGAGACTCCAGCAGCTCTGCAGGCGAGCCTGCAACACCCTTCACTATCATCTCTTCGTCAGTCGCTTGCTGCCCCAACATCCCTTGGCCGTGTGTCGACCAAGAGGAAGGAGAAGGACATCTACTGCCTTGTGCAACCCCTACCTGCGTCCACGCAATTTCCAATCGCCACTGAGGTTCCACCATTGCCTTCAAACGACGAACTGCTCCAACCTGGATAGACATGCCTCCCATCTCTGTCGCGCGCCCGCTCTTCCATCATCGACACCGTCGCCTCCTCCTCTTCAGCTGCAGGAGCGTAACATGTCCTTACCTCAGCCAGCCATCCTCGGTCGCCCTCAGTGATCTTGTGTCGACTGGGTTCTCTCCTCCATCGCGTAACCTGCCTCGGCCGAATCATTCATGCTGCCTTTCACTACGATTGTGCTCTGTCGCCCGCACCGAGGACCGTCTATCTCCACCACCCTCGTAGCTCTCTAGCTGCTCGTCCAGCTCGCCACAGCAGACTCCCAGACTCCGTGCCACCGCCTCGAAAGCAACCGACCATGCCCAAAGCCTCGCCTCGAGCTATGTCGTCGCTCCACCGCCTGTATGTCCCCGAGGCCCGTATGCCACACTTTTCCCCTTGCACGTGAGACGCACTTGCATGAGTGGAAATTGGAACGGAGCCCCCACCCTTTTTCTACAAATACATGAGAGCCCCCCCAAGCCAGGGTGTTCGCAAATCACGTGCCCCATGGAGGGGATTTGCACAGTAATCCTCGATCTTCTAGCTATCTGTAAAAGGTCCGATGACATCAATAGCACGAGTTGTGCATGTGCCCTTGGGGGAAAATTGCATTCAGGTTCTCTCAAGTCTAGTTAATTGCATCTAAGTCCCATCAACAATTTTATTTCTGTTTTGCATACATACCTTTGTGTTTGGACATTAATTTGAACAATCATTTCACTTCATTTTTATTTTCAAAAATATCATGTTGTAGAGCAACCCATTTTCTATCTAATGAGCGCTTATTTAAATTTTGTGATCGGTGAGTTATTTATTATAATTAATTTGGTAAAACTTGTGAAGTTTACCCATTTTATGCTCTGAAATTTATATTTAATTATTAGCTGATCTAAAAATCTAAAAAATTCATAATAGGTAGATTATAGTTTGTTCTACATTATGCACTAATTTCATCTCATTTGCATGCATATTGAGGTCAAAATAAATGAAAGGGTGACTTTAGTAATTACTTTTAATTAATTTCTCACTTAGTACTTTTAGGAATTAAAAAATATTCTGGATATCTCCCACATAGACCTATCTAGGATAAATTAATTTGTAGATAATATTTATGTTTGTTATTATTAAAATTAATTTATCAAAATCACCTAGTTTGCTTATTTAATAATTAATTCATAGTGCATCTAAAAATTCTAAAAAATTAAAGTAGCTTAATTTAATCACTTAAAACATTCATACCAAATTTGAGAATTTTTGGACTTAATTTGATCACAAATTGCATTTTAGCCCTGAACTTTGTCAAAATTGCATTTCACTCATTTATTACATTTGGAAATATAAAAAATTCTATCTGAAAACCTAATCTTTTGATCGATTTTAAATAAACCAAAGGAGATAGTGGCCTCCCTAAGTTCGACCTTGGGCGTGCCCAAGTAAAAAAATTAATTGCTCACTTTAATTGGGTAAATAATTAAATTTGTAATTTTTGATTAATCCGAATTTGCTGGACTGCAACGAACAAAACAACGTTAATTTTGCATGAATAATTAGGGTATACTAGGGTTTATCAATCGTGCATGGAGGGGCATCGATCCGAGAGGTAGATATGAAAAGGGACGATGAAGAAGAAGAGGGTACGCATGCCACTAGATCGTCTGAGGTCCAATTATTGGGAAGACGTAGATGTGATGCACATGAGGAGGCGGGAGATACATGCGTGGGACACACGTAATCGGGATGGAGTAAGCAGAATGACTTACGATCATTGGATTAGGTCAGATCTGACAGTCCTGGTGAGCAGGCGCTACATAATGCAGACCTTTGAACGGGTCAAAGGTGTGTGTTGGTCGGGTAGTGAAGTGCTCGAGTAGACAAATGCCATGTGGCATGGAAACATTGACCATGATGTTGACCAAGAGAGAAAATAAAGAAAATACAAGAAGAAATAATAGGAATGGTCAAAGCAAAAAGTGGTCAACATGAAAGTTATTGATCTCGATGAGATCTTCAACTTTCATGAATGATTCAAAAGTAAAAAAGGTCATCTGTATAAAATACTATTTTTGTATATGTATTAATTTTGCCTTCAATTCCATATTTTTATATTTTGTATTTTTAATTTATTTTATAGTCAAGTATTAATATATATACAATATATACCATATTAATCTAATTGTTATGGATTTTTTTAAGTTAGTTAAAATGAAAAATAAAAATGTCAAAGATAAAATATGTACAATACATTCAAAATCATATCTTTTTTGTTTTCTTACAGTTTTATGATTTTTATGGGTTTATTTCTTTATGTCAAGTTAGTAAATAATTAAAAGTATATAATTCAAAAAAATTTAAATCGAGAAGGGTAGATTTTGTCTTAAAATAATGAGAATAAGTTAGACAGATATTATAATTTATTTTTACACAATAATTGGCCCTAATATATTACATCATTAGTAGAGTAAATTAAGTCAATTTAGAGGATTTATTTAGTGAATTGTTAAGAAGATTTTGCTAAGATCATCATATAAAGTAGATGAATCATGGATTCATCATATGATAGATGATTTATTATGATAGAGTTAAACATGAGTATTCCCAATACTTATTCATCCTTCACACTGGAAAAACTTTGATATATATGAAGGTCAAACCCTATTTTGAATGGTTTCTTCAGAATAAATCAATAGTTTTATCATTTAATATTGAGCGACAATGTTATTATATTGTGTTTTATATCATAAACAAGACGACCATGCATGGAATTCATTTTAACCCCAAATTATTTCATGAGTGAACTCTGTCCCCCGATTCATCTATTTTGAACATGTATGATTCCTTTGAGAGATCATACATCTCATATGATATGCACACCAACAAGCTGGTATATGGACCTTGGCTAGGTCACCAACCTATTGATATGTCAAATACGCATATTCCAACAAATAGATGCATATATGTCTTAGATCAAATGATGTATGCATGATCCTGATAGTTGTGATTCAGGTTTTAGTTTATCTCAACCTTATCAAGTCAACTCTTTGAGTTGATTATTTCAACACTTCTGAATCTCTATTCCTATGCAGAGGACCTGCATCAAGAACTCAGTTGGAAATCAGTCTGCATGGAAAGATTGCCATCTCTTTCTCAGATTGGAAATCTTTATTGAGTATTACATGTTTGAAGTCATTGAGTTTTCCCAACTACATGATATTCAATATGACTGTGGTACATAATCTTAATTGTGCAAAGGAACTTTAATAGCAAAGTGCATTGATATTTTTTATTCATTTCATTTCAGATGGACATGATAAACCAATAACATTTACTGCATTACTAGGACGTCAAGGGCTTACGAGTCCAACAGAGGTGGAGATGGTGGATTAGGTGGTGGTGTGGATATGGGTTAGGATATGTATAATATCAAGGTGGAGGAAGAGCAGGGAGAAGGCGATGGCAGAGGTGGTAGTGGTAGTGGAGGTGATGGACTAGGTGGAGGCTTTGGTAGTGCTTCCGGAAGTGGATATAGGTATGAATATGGACATGGTCGTGGTGGCAGTGGAGGAGGAGGTGGAGGAAATGGAAGCGACTTAGGTAATGGTGCATGATATGGTTCTGATGGTGGGAGAGGTGGTGAATGTGGTAGAGGAGGCGGTGGAGGTGGTGCTGGTTGTAGATAAGGATATGGTCAAGGTGGAGGAAGAGGTAAAGGGGGAGATGTAGGAGGTGGTGGTGGTGGAGGAGGAGGTGGATTAGGCGGAGGCTCCAGAAGTGGTTACATAAATAGGTATCGATCTGGATATGGTAGGGGTTGGGGTAGTGGCGATGGTGGTTGAGGAGGTGCATGAGGTGGTGGTAGAGGATGTAACGTCCCGAGCTTAGGTCCCCGGTCCGTTAACGGAACATTACTAGCCCTAACAACTTCTTGGGATCGGGCCCATACGGACCCGATTAACCACCCCCAAAATGCTTAAGCCGGGTTGTTCGGTAGTAAGCTCCTCACTATTTATCCCACCCGAAAATTTTTGTTTTCCACGGTATGAGACTTTTGTTTGGGGTTTTTACAACCTCCCCCACTAATATTCGCAACGTCCTCGTTGCGACATGGCACATCACTTCTTCCCAGTGACAGTGGCGGCTGCACGCTCCGGGTAGCCATTTCCTCCAACCTCTTTGTAGGGGCAGCTCCACATCTCGGGTAGCCCTTTCCACTGTCAGAGGACATTCGGCTCTGATACCATTTGTAACGTCCCGAGCTTAGGTCCCTGGTCCGTTATTGAGGAAAACTGGCCCTGACAACTTGTTGGGTTCGGGCCCAATTGAACCCGTCGACAACCACCCAAAATGCTTAAGCCCAAGTTGTCAAGTAGTAATCCCCACCACTTATATTCCATGCCCACACTTTGTGAGTTTTAGGTATGGCACTATGTTTGGGGTTGGGTGTTACAACCTCCCCCACTTATATTCGCAACATCCTCATTGCGACATGGCCCATTCACTTATTCCCAGTGACAGTGGCGGCTGCACGCTCCCGGCTTAGTTCCCTTCGGGTAGCCCTTTCCACTATTAGAGGGAACCCGCTCTGATACCATTTGTAACGTCCCGGGCTTAGGTCCCCGGTCTGTTAGCGGAGCATTACTAGCCCTAACAACTTCTTGGGATCGGGCCCATACGGACCCGATTAACCACCCCCAAAATGATTATGCCGGGTTGTTCGGTAGTAAGCTCCTCACTATTTATCCCACCTGAAAATTTTTGTTTTCCACGATATGGGACTTTTGTTTGGGGTTTTTAAAGTCCCGGGCTCAGGTTCCCGGTCTGTTATCGAGGAAAACTGGCCATGACAACTTGTTGGATTCGGGCCCAATTGGACCCGTTGACAACTACCCAAAATGCTTAAGCCCAAGTTGTCAAGTAGTAGTCCCCATCACTTATAAGCCGCCCCTACACTTTGTGAGTTTTAGGTATGGTACTATGTTTGGGGTTGGGGTGTTACAACCTCCCACATTTATATTCGCAACGTCCTCGTTGCGACATGGTCCATCACTTCTTCCCAGTGATAGTAGCGGCTGCATGCTCCGGGTAGCCATTTCCTCCAACCTCTTTGTAGGGGCGGCTCCACCTCTCGGGTAGCTCTTTCCACTATCAGAGAGAATTTGGCTCTGATACCATTTGTAACGTCCCGGGCTTAGGTTTTCGATCCATTATCGAGGAAAACTGGCCCTGACAACTTGTTGGATTCGGGCCCAATTGGACCCGTTGACAACCACCAAAATGCTTAAGCCCAAGTTGTCAAGTAGTATTCCCCATCACTTATAAGCCACACCTACACTTTGTGAGTTTTAGGTATGGTACTATGTTTGGGGTTGGGGTGTTACAGAGGCATTGGTGGCGGTTTGGGATATGGATTTGGTTATGGTGCAGTATCCGGCTTTGGTGGTGGGAGTGGTGGTGGGGGATGAGGAGGAGGTGGTAGAGGTAGTGGAGTTGGCGGAGGTTCTGGATATAGATCTGATTATGGTTCAAGATTGGGATATGGTAGTGGTCGAGGAGGAGGTGTAGATGGTGGTGTTGGAGGTGGAACCTGGCTATGGATCTTGTTATTGTGTAGGATCCGGGTTAGATTTTGGGAGAGATGGTGGGGGTGGTGATGGAGGATGAGGTGGTGGAGTTGACAGAGGTTCTGGATATGGATCTAGCTATGGTTCAGGTTCGGGATATGGTGGTGGTGGTGGAGGTGGAATGGGAGGTAGATCTGGATATGGATCTGTTTACGGATCTGGATATAGCCGAGGGTAATAAAAAAGATTTCACATTGTTTCCAGATGTGTCATATTATCTTAGGTTTTCTATTTCCCTCTGCAGAATTTGTTGAAAGGTTTTGTGCCATTGTGATTTTTAAATAATATGTACCACAATATATTGTAATAAAAATGGTACATTGCCTTTATATTTAGACAATGTTTGGGTTGTTTTGTTTCCTTGCATCATAAGAACATTACGCATCTCCACAAACTTGTCTTTGACGCAAACTTAGCAAGGAAAGGTTGATTTTGCAAATTCTTTCTTTCCTCCATAGAATGATCAGAAATTTTTATTTCTAAATAGAGCAACCAACAAGTTAAAAGTTATCAAAGAACCAAATTACTGTATATTTATAGGTGATGAGTTGCAACATTAAAATAGACTTACAAAATGACCAGCTAAAGGGTGAGCATGACATGCAGATTAGCCACTCCAACAACATCGTGCATCACAATATATCACCATATCTTTAGTTCTTTAGTTCAATCTTTATCCATCAGATCCTGAGACTCCTAAACATTCTAAAATACAAGATACGAATTGGGCATGAGGTTCTCATATGAATTCAGTCTCGATACAATTTGAGATATGGCTTTTGGTCTGATTATCTTATACTTGTATTTACTTCTTTTTAGATTTCAGATTTAATTAGTGTCCAAACAAGCTTATGATCAATCTATTTCACAGTTTTCATCGATATCTTTCCAACAGAACCTTGAACATCCAGATCCCTTATCGAATGGGGGAAATAAGGTCAGTTTAATATCGTGGGTCGGTAAATGGACCTGCACCCAAACCGGATCCAGATCCATTAAGCTAGACCTAGGTACCAAAGTAAGTCTAGGTGCCGGTTTGGGGAACTAGACCACATTTTCCATGTCATATCGTCGGTGCTGCACCCCATAGTTTGTCTCTATAATACATGGCTTGGGAATAGCTTTGTTAGAGAGGCAGTCAGAATGTAGGGCTTTAAGTGAGTACCTTCATCATGATGGGATTAACAATAAATGGCAGACGACGACTCCTACTTTTCCAATTATTAAGATGTGTCTTCCTTGATATGTAGCAACGGGAGTTTGATCTTAAGAAAAGTCAGTGAATGAAAAGGGTAGAAAATCAAATACTCGAATGAATTTTAATCGAATTTAATAAGTACATAAATATAATTAACTTAATGAATTGGGATATATTTCTAACTATTATCTTTGAATAACTTAATACGAGTTATTTAATTACTACTTATTTGTAATACCTATGTACAAATATATGCAAGAACAGTTATACACTAATTTTTAAGATTTTATAAGTAAATATGTATACTTTGTTCCTGCGTACTTTTGGTCCTTCTGTTTGTATATTTTTCTGTATTACGGTGAGTGTACTTTTGAGCTATTGCTTATTTAATTCGTCATTTCCTTCACTATTCCTTATTATGCCATATTAACATGTGATTTTCTTGGACTTTATAATTAAGGCAAGTAGTGATGACGATGGGAATAGTTATCAAATGATTAGCATGTAAAAATGCATGTTCAAGATGACCTATCCTCATTAGCCTTAGTTCTAGTAATAAATTTCAAAGAAATAAATTGAATTTTTTTTCATTTTATGTTGCTCCATCTAAAAAATATTGCACAAAATAAAATCTCAATGTAGTGAGAATATAATTAGAGAAATGATGCATAGAATCAGTATCCGTCCTTTTGCATCGTAAGTAAGAAGTCATATTAACTTTAGACCTATGCCAAAATGTACGTAGAACAAATAAAACAAGTCTTGTAAAAAATAGAAATTTTACTAAATGCAACGCGTTATGCGACATGGTGGCAACACATGCACTCGGCAATAAATAATCAAATTGAAATTAATTAGTGGTACGCATATTATTATCGAATAATTTTATATTTGAAACGATGTCAATCTTACAGCACTCAAATTTATTGAATTGTTTTGGTCAAATATAAAGATAATAAACCACCACACCATTCTCTTGCTTGATGTTATTAAAAAATCAAATACAATATGTAAATACGTTGACATGGCGGCCTTCATCCAACGGGATTAATAAAAAATCAGGAACTCCTCGACCACCATTACCATGCCATTCGAACTTCCGTGGTTATATATAGACCCTAATAACACTGCATTTGCATACTTCATTCATCTGGGGGAGATGGCAATATCTAAGATAGTTGCTATCTCCTTTCTTGTGCTCCTCCTCATGAGTATGACCTCGGCTGTCAGAGTTCTCACCCAATATTCCGGTGGCGGTGGAGGAGGTGGTGGTGGAGGAGGAGGGGGAGGTGCTAATGGCGGGTTCGGATCTGGTTATGGCTCTGGTGGAGGGTATGGTACAAGTGGAGGTGGTGGTGGAGGTGGTGGAGGAGGAGGCGGAGGTGGTGGAGTAGGTGGTGGTGCTGGCTATGGATCAGGATATGGATATGGTCAAGGTGGAGGAAGAGGGGGAGGAGGCGGTGGTGGAGGTGGTGGTGGCGGAGGAGGAGGTGGTTTAGGTGGAGGCTCTGGTAGTGGTTCTGGGAGTGGATACGGATCTGGATATGGACGTGGTCGTGGTGGTGGTGGAGGAGGTGGAGGTGGAGGAGGAGGTGGTGGAGGTGGAGGCAATGGAGGCGGCTCAGGATATGGTGCAGGATATGGTTCTGGTGGTGGAAGAGGTGGTGGAGGTGGCGGTGGTGGGGGTGGTGGTGGTGGTGGTGGTGGTGCAGGTTATGGATCAGGATATGGATATGGTCAAGGTGCAGGAAGAGGGGGTGGAGGAGGTGGAGGAGGTGGTGGTGGTGGAGGTGGAGGAGGTGGATTAGGTGGAGGTTCTGGTAGTGGTTCTGGAAGTGGATACGGCTCTGGATATGGTCGGGGTAGTGGTGGCGGCGGCGGTGGTGGAGGTGGCGGAGGAGGTGGAGGCATTGGTGGCAGTTCAGGATATGGATCTGGTTACGGTGCTGGATCCGGATTTGGTGGAGGGAGAGGCGGTGGAGGAGGTGGTGGTGGTGGAGGAGGAGGAGGCGGAGGAAGTGGAGTGGGAGGAGGTTCTGGACATGGATCTGGATATGGTTCAGGTTCCGGATTTGGCGGCGATCGAGGAGGAGGTGGTGGCGGTGGCGGCGGCGGTGGTGGTGGAGATGGAACAGGAGGTGGATCTGGCTATGGATCCGGTTATGGATCTGGATTTGGTCGAGGTTGATAAAAAAATTTGCGCAAATGTTCTCTAATGTGGTGCATTATCATGGTTTTTCTGTTTCCCTTTGCAGAATTCGCTCCAAGTTTGTCTGCTATTGTGCTTTTTGAATAAAATGTAACACAATATATTGTAATAATAAAAATGTTAAACTGCTTTTTTATTAAATATTTAGCCTGGATTGTTTCTTCGTATTACGAGAACACTCTGCATCTCCATAACCTTGTCTTCTATACAATCTTAGCAATGAAAGGTTGATTTTGCAAATTCCTCTTTTTCTTGATAAAATCATCAGGATTTGTAAATCTACACATAGTAATCAACAAGTTTTAAGTTAGTAAAGGACAAAAACAACCACAGATTTAGCGATGATGTATTGCAACATCGAAAAGAAGGCTTACAAAATGTCCAACTAGAGGGCGTGCATGAATGGATAGTCAAAGGCAAATTCAAACAGAGATCAACTATACCAACATCAGGCATGACAAGATATCAACATATATTTAGTTCTTTAATGTAGCCTTTGACAAGTTTTAATTTTCCTTGTCCAAACCTACACCATATATTTTATAGTGTAATGATACAACAATGTAGATAGAAAATTTAGTTACATGAAATCAAGAGAAATATGTTTTTATTCCGTGGATTTGATTAATGGGAGGAAATTTAGATCATGTGCTATCTTGATTTTATTTTGAGAAGTACTGTTATGTCCATCTATATCAATCCTTCAAAACAAATTGAGACCAAACGCCATATCTCAAATTGTATCGAGATTGAATTTGTATGAGAACCTCATACCCTATTCGTATCATGTATTTTAATATGCTTAGGAGTCTCAGGATCTGGTGGATAAAGTTTGAACTAAAGAACTAAAGATGTGGTGATATATTTTGATGCACGATGTTGTCGGAGTGGCTAATCTGTCTGTCATGCTCACCTTTTAGTTGGCCATTTTATAAGTCTCTTTTAATGTTGCAACTCATCATTGATAAATATATATTAATTTGGTTCTTTAATAACTTTTAACTTGTTGCACTGTCTAGACATAAAAGTTTCAGATCATTCTATGAAGGAAAGAAAGAATTTGCAAGATCAACCTTTCCTTGCTAAGATTGCATCAAAGACAAGTTTGTGGAGATGCATAATGTTCTTATGATGCGAAGAAACAAAACAACTCAAACATTGTCTAAATATAAAGGTGATGTAACATTTTTGTTACAATATATTGTGGTACATATTCTTTAAAAATCGCAATGGCACAGAACCTTTCAACAAATTCTGCAGAGGAAAATAGAAAAACTACAATAATATCCCACATTAGAGAACATTGTGAAATATTTTTTATTACCCTCGGCTATATCCAAATCCATAACTGGATTCATAGAAAGTTCTACCTCCCATTCTACCTCTGCCACCATCTCCTCCACCTCCTCCTCCACCCAATGCTTTGAAAACTGGACTCGACCGGTCGATTCAACAGGTCTGACCGGTGAACCGGGCCTGGACCGGTCTGGTTAACCCGTTTATGCCATTTCTGTTCGATTTTTCAAATTTTAATTAACCCGTTCGATTCAACCTATTTTTTTAACCGGGTTTAACCATGTTCAACCAAAATTGAACCACATTTAGAAAGAAATTTTTAAATTAGTTAACCAAGTAGTGTGAGTTGAACACATGACCTTTGTTATTTATTTCAAACTTTTAACCAACAACTACACTAACACAAATTTTTACATGTATTCGATTTTAAATATAATTAAACTATTATCATGTTATAAAGCATCTAATCCAAATAATATATATATATATACATATATATTATATTATATATGATATTTGTTGGTGTATAAGAAAAATACTTTATGTATAGTATGAAATATATACATTATCTATATATTTTACTTATATTTCAAGTATATTTAAGTGCATATTATATATATTATTTCATTTAAATTTATTACCTGGTTCAACCACTTTTTTTCACCGGTTCGGTTTAATTCGGTTTTAAATAATAATGATATCTTCATCTAGTTGAACCAGTTTAATTATATAGTTTAACCCGATCCGATCATTTCGGTAAGGTTTCCAGTTCGGTGTCAGGTTCGATTTCAAAAACCTTGCCTCCACCACCACCATATCCCAAACCTGAACCATAGCTAGATCCATATCCAGAACCTCCACCAACTCCACTACCTTCACTACCTCATCCTCCATCACCACCTCCACCACCTCTCCCACCACCAAACCGGGATTCTACACCATAACTAGATCCATAGACAGATTCCACCTCCACCACCACCACCATCTATACCTCCTCCTCGACCACTACCATATCTCAAACTTGAATCATAAGCAGATCCATATCCAGAACCTCTGCCAACTCCACTACCTCTACCACCTCCTCCTCATCCCCCACCACCACTTCCACCACGAAACTAGGATCATGCACCATAGCCAGATCCAAATCCCAAACCACCACCAATGCCTCTATCACCACCTCATGCACCTCCTCCACCATCCTACCACTACCCTGACACCGGCCATATACAAATCCATATCTACTTTCGTCACCACTTCCGGAACCTCCACCTAATCTACCTCCTCCTCCTCCACCAGCACCTCCTCCATCTCCTCCTCTACCTCTTCCTTCACATTGAACATATCCATATCCTTATCTACAACCAACACCATCTCCGACTACAATAAAATACACGAAATTCGACGTTTACCATTACCAAACATCAGTTATGGTATATGCATACTTGACATTTGTTATACGTCTGAAAATAATCAACTTTTTCGATGTATTTTACTGAATATAATAAATTCCACATTTCCTATACGTCGACTAGTTCGCTATATAAGCAAAAACCCTAAACTATTCGTTCTTTTCCTCTTCTCTCTTTCATCACCTCACTTCCTCCTCTTCGTCCACCACCTCCTCTTCTACCACATCCAACACCTCTTCCACAATTAGAACCATATCATGCACCATTACCTAAGTCGCTTCCATTTCCTCCACCTCCACCACCACCTCCTCCTCCACTGCTACCATATGCATATCTATATCCACTTCCAGAAACAATACCAGAGCCTCCACCTAGTCCATTACCTCCACCACCATTGCCACCTCCGCCATCGCCTTCTCCCCGCTCATCCTACACCTTAATCATATACATATCCTGATCTATATCCAACACCACCACCTATTCCACCACCTCCACCTCTGTTGGACTCGTAAGCCCTTGACATCCTAGTAATGTTATAAATGTTATTGGTTTATCATGTCCAGTTGAACAAAAATGAATAAAAAAATATCAATGCACTTTGCTATTAAGGTTCCTTTGTACAATTAGAATTATGTACCACAACCATATTGAATATCATGTAGGTGGGGGGACTCAATGACTTCAAACATGTGATATTCAATTAAGATTTCTAATCTGAGAAAGAGATGGCAATGTTTCCATGCAGATTGATTTCCAATCGACTTCTCGATGCATATCCTCTACATAGGAATGGAGATTCAAAGTGTTGGAATATTCAACTCAAAGAGTTGACTAGATAAAGTCAAGATAAACTAAGACATGAATCATAACTGACACGATCATGCATACATCCTTTGACCTATGACATATATGCATCTATATGTCAGAGTATGCATATTTGACAGATCGATAGATTGGTGACCTAGCCAAGGTCCATATACCGTCTTGTTAGTGTGCATATCATATGATATGTATGATCTCTCAAAGGAATCCTACGTGTTCATAATTTATGAATCGAGAGACTTAGCTCACTCATGAGATAATTTGAGTTCAAAATGAATTCCATGCATGGTCATCTATTTTATGACATAAGACATAAATTTAAAATATTAATATATACTTTTTAAAATGATAAGATTAATATTATCATTCAAATATCAAATGAGAAAGCTATTAATTTATTCTGAAGAAGACATTCAAACTAGGGTTTCACCTTCGTATAGATCAAAGTTTTTCTAGTTGAAGGATGAATAAGTATTGAGAATACTCATGGTTAACTCTATCATAATAAATCATCTATTATATGATGAATCCATGTTTTATCTACTTTATATGAAGATATTAATAAAATCTTCTTGAAATTCATTAAATAAATCCTCTAAATTGACTTAATTAACTCTATTAATGATGTGAGAAATTTGGGCTAATTATTGTATAAAAAATTGTAATATCTAACTAACTTATTTACAAAATCTACCCTTTTTGACTTAATGTTTTTCAATTATGTTCTTTAAATTATTTACTAACTTGGCATAAAGAAATAAACTCGTAAAAATCATAAAATTTTAAGAAAACAAAAAAGATATGATTTTGAATGCATTGTACATATTTTATATTTGACATATTTATTTTTCATTTTAACAAACTTATAAAAATCCATAAAAATTATACTAATATTGTTTATATATATTAATCCTTAACTATTGAATAAATTAAAATATAAAAATACATTATATAAAATATATAATTAAAGGCCAAATTTATATATATTCTAAAATAATATTTTGTCCGGATGACCTTTTTTACTTTTGAATCCTTCATGAAAGTTGAAGATCTCATCGAGAACAATAACTTTCATGTTGACCACTTTTTGTGTTTGACGAATCTTACTAGTCATTCTTTTATTTTCTCTCTTGGTCAACATCATGGTCAACATTTCCATGCCATGAGGCACTTGTCCACTCACCCACTTCACTGCCTGACTAACACACACCTTTGACTCAATCAAAAATCTGTGTTATGTAGCACCCCTCGTCAGGAATGTCAGATTTGACCCGATCCAATGGCCGCAAGTCCATTCTGCTTACTCCATCCCGGTCATGTGCATCTCACACACATATCTCCCACCTCCTCATGCGCATCACATGTACGTCTTCCCAAATATTGGATCTCGGATGATCCGATGGCATGTACTCTCTTCTTATTCATCACCCCTTTTCATATCCACCTCTTGGATTGATGCCCCTCCATGCGCGATCGCATGCATCTCATCCCTTCTATTATCTCTCTGATTGCCTTTCTATCTTTACCTTAAATCACCTAAACCCTAATTCCCCGTCAATACCCTTTATCTCTGAGTCGTTACCCATCTCCCCAAAGAGCCGGCCATCACCTCGTGCATGTAATTCCCTCCATCATCTAGCTCCTGCATGCAAGCCTTTACTCCCCTTCGCATAACGCTAACACACACACACACACTCTCTCTCTCTCTCTCTCTCTCTCCCCTCTCTGACTGTTACTCCCCATTCCTAGAAAAATTAGTATGGAAAAGGTTATTGCAAGTGTCTGTTGTTCTACACAAGGCGAGAACACCATCATCATGGCGACCACTCGCGAAAACATGATCAAATAACAATTAACCCAAAATAGATCAAGAAATGCATAAATGTGGAGTTAAAATTTATTATAACTCTACAAGGACGAGTACAACTGAAGTATGTAGAGTCGAGCACTAGGAGCAACAGGTTAGACTACTAGAATTGACTAAAATACAATAAATGTTTTTGTGCTTTTATAGGATTTTTTAATTTTTATGGGTTTTAGTTATTGATTTTAAATTTTTTTAATTAATTTATTTTCTATTTTTGTTTTTAAACTTTATATGTTTTTATATTTTTTATGTTTTAATATTTATAAATTCCTTTTAATATATGTAAAATGTATATAAGATATATAGATGATATCTATTATAATATATATGATATAAATATATAAAATTGAAAAAATCAAAAATACCCAAACATATAGGGTATATTAATATTAGTATACCCTATATATTTATAAATTCCTTTTTATTTTTTAAGAGGGTTTCAAATATATAGGGTATTTTAATATTAATGATAGTAGCAATAATATGAATAAACATAGCAAGATGTATATCATATAGATTAGTATATATCTATAAATGTATCTATAAATTCTCAAAATTTCCAAAATAAAATCTTTTTATGTTTTTCTATCTTTTTCTTTATTTTTGAAGTTTATCAAAATTTTGCTATTTTTTATATTTTTATTTAAATAAAAAGACAAAATAGTTAGCAATGATATATAGCCAGATTGTTTTGGATTTCAAAAATAGCTAAAGCTAAACAATCTCCGAAACCAATTTTAAAATATTATATATGATATTAATAAAATACAGAAATAGAAAATACAATTTTGGGATTTTAGTGATGTTTTATAATTTTTTTAGAGTTTGAGAGGGTTCGTAATTGTTTATTTTTTAAATATTTTTAGTGTTTTTTGGTTTATAAGTGCAAAATACAATAGTAAATACCTCATTATTTTTTGTAATACTTCAAAACATTGATTTATTTTTATGTATTTTTTAATGTAAACAATGTCTAATGTAATATTTTTGTATTTTAAATATAGAAAAAATATTTGAAAGGGCTTGGAAAAACATATGTGATTTAATATCAAGTCAAGCACTTAAAATAATTTTACTCCAATTTTTAAAAGTAGAATACTATTTTAGTGCTATAAATAAAGAAAATAAAAATACATGTACTAGCTGGTATTGGAATGTAATTTAAATAAAATTAAAATGCTTTTCAGAATAGAAATCCAAGGTCCAGGGTCCTTTACGTAAATTTTCTTGAATATTTATTTCATACAATGCTGACAAGGGTCTAATATAATTCCCAAAATCGAAAAGGAACCCATGCAAAATATCTCAAAAGTTTTGAACTGGATTACAAAATTTATGGACTAAATAATAATCCAAACAAGCAAGGGGTCCCTTGTAAAAAGCCTGCCGCCTCACGCGAACATGCACGTGAGGTGATGTGGCAAGGGAACATATAACAATAAATGAAAGCTTGGGGGTTATTTCATAAATTATAGAAAATATTTTAAAATACAACTTGAACTATATGGACTAAAAAGAAAATGCAAAAAACTGGGGTATATTGTGAAATTACCCCTCTTAGGCACTGGCTTATGGCTGGATCTCCTTCACTTACCACACATCGTGCGCGTAACGGGTGATGACGCTTCGGAGCTCAGTAGCCAAGACTAGATCTTGGGCAAGATCTAACGGATGCTGCAGCTCATGATCGAACAGTTACGATCAGAATTTAGCGGACGGAAGGGTCCAACGGATACTGCTCTTCCTAAAGAACATGGAAGAATAGTACACTAGGGCTCCCTCGATCGCTCCTCCTTCTCGACTCTGGCATTCTCTAGCACTCTGACGAGGCTCAAAATAATCCTGACGGCTCCCTGCAGCGACTAGATTCTTTAGAAGGGTCCGAGGGCAACCAAAGTAGTCCTCAGAGCCCGAGGAAGGGTTGGGCTGCAAGGAGCTTCAACGTTTGGCAAAAATTGACCCGAGAGAGGTCTTTGGTCCTCGAGAACTTATAGATGAGCACAAGTACACAAATAGAGGGTTTTGGGGGTTTGAGGAGTGAAATGGAGCGGAACGAGGTTGAGTAGAGGGTCTCCGGTGAATGGCGGAGGGGATACCCCACTCTCCTGACCCAGAGAGGATCGAGGGGAATGATGTGCGTCAGGGAAAAGAAGAATCTATAAGGAACAAAGTGGAGGCCATATGACGGTCGGAGAACAACTGTGAGATGACGAAACAGTGGTCGGAACTCAACTCTAGCAAACTATGAAGGCTTGATTTAACGAGAAATAAAGTAAAATTTAATGGAAACAAAAGCTGCTCTACACTAATCTAGGTCCTAAGAACGAAACAAGACAAGTAGCTATGGCTCTACCTCAGGAAATGAAGAAGTTGGAGGAGCTCCACTACAGATCGTCGGCGATTCTCGGATCACCACTCCAACTCCTCTTACTCATGTCAAGTGATCAATTAAGATCATTGTTGTCACCAACAAACTAGAACATCAGGAAATTTAGGGATTTCGAGGGCCAAAGGGGATGGTGAAATCCAGCGATGGGCGTGAAGGTTCAGTCTTTTATCTTATCAATTTTAGAGTTAGGCGAGAAGATAAATATTTACAAGTTCACATGTGTAGTTACCTAGAGTGATAGTGTTCTAGTCGGTGTAGCACATCTACTAGGACATCGGGACCACTTCATTTAAAGTTAGAGGAAAGTGCTTCCAGCAATAACAGGGCCTACGAGCCGACCCAAGGGCTTAAGGTACAAGTACAAGGATGGGGGCTCTTTTCCTCTGGTGTACGTGCCTATCTCAATCTGAATGCAACCTGTGTACAAGGAGGGGATACTCTCCTCAAAAAAATGATTTATCCTTTAATTTTGATTTTAGGGACAAGTTGGGTTTGCAGATCCGATTTTATTGGTTATCAATTTTTTTGGATGTTTTTGAATGCAGGAATCCTAATGAAATTCAAATTCCTTTAATATTCTATAATGGTTAAAATCAGAGGAAGAGATCGAAAAAGTAATGCAAGCGTAAATCAATGATGCATGCTCAGTCAGAAATACTTACCTTGCCTCCAGCTCTCTTTATGTAGGATGCTAGACAGGAATTTAAAACTATACTATATGCAAATGTAATCCGATGAAATGTCCCTAAAATAGGAATTGTTATTATCATGAAGAAAAAGTTTTGAATATCTAGAAAAGAAGCCTAAAGTCCAGTCTTCAAGACTCCTCAATGCCCACAACAACTGATCTTGCTAGTGTTGCGTGGAGCCTCTTGCGTCGTGCAGTTTCAAATCCAAATAACCAACAATTAATTTGACTAGATCCAAGTGTATATATCTATAGGTGTATGATTCTAGTTTAGGCTTTGGACCTATTCTATCAATCAAACAATCCTATTCTAAGGCTCAATCACACAAAATAAATAAAAAATAAAGGTAAAAGATCAAAACGTGTGAAATAAAGTAAAAGAAAGGCGATAAAAACAACGGAAAATCCAATGATCCCCCAGGTGAATAGACACACCTGAGCAATGGACCTTATGAAGTGGAAGTGTCCTAATGTCCAAATTATAAAAAATTATTTCACAAAAATAAAATGAAGAGCACTCTCTCAAAAAAATAAGACAATAAAGCTAGAGTGTTTGTTTCACTCCTCCTCTCTTTGTCTCTCTCTCTCTCTCCTGCTCTCTCCTGATTAGCTCACAAGTATAAGAGTCAATCTACTCACTGCTGGGGTGTGTCCACCTCCTAAGAAGCGTCCGTCACCATGTGATCCCTCTTAAGAAAGCCAAACAAAGAAGAATGGGTCAGGCTGATAATCAATTATCAAAAATAAATAATGGAAAACAAAGGAGACAAGTAATGAGAAAATAAATGTGCACAAAAGTGCTATACTTCATTGCTCTCGACAGTGGCACCATTTTTTGAAAAGATTTTTTTCAAGGATCTGATGTTCTACACAAGGTGAAAGCACCGTCATTCTAGCGCCCACTCACGAAAACCTATTCAAAAAATAATTAACCCACAATATAGATCAAGCAATGCAGAAATAAAAGTGTGGAGTTAAAATTTATTATAACTCTAGAAAGATGTGTATAGGTGAAGTATTTAGAGGTCGAACACAATTTGCAAGGAGGATAGACTATAATAATTGACTAAAAGACAATAAATATTTTTGTGCTTTTATAGAGCTTTTGATTTTTGTGGGGTTTAATTATTTTTTTGAATTTTAATTAATTTATTTTTTTGTTTTTTTAAATTTCATATATTTTTGATATTTTCCAATTTTCAATTTCTTTTTAATATATGTAATATGTATACGATATATAGATGATTTCTATTATATAATAGATATATATGATATATTATAGAAAAATAGAGAAAAATAATAAAAATACCCTAAGTACAATCCTTTTTATTTTTAAGGGGTTTTCAAATATATAGGATATTTTTAATAATAATATGAATAAATATAGCTAGATGTAAATCATATAAATTGGTATATGTAGCTATATATACTCAAAATAACCTAAATAATTTTTTTCTTTTTCTTAGATTTTGGAGTTTTTTTTCAAAATTTTTATTTTTTTAACTAAATAAAAAGTGAAAAATATTGAGCAATGGTATATAACTGGATCTTTTGGATTTCAAAAATAGCTAAATAGCTTAAAAATCTTTTAAAATAATTTTTAAGTATTATGTATACTATAAATAAAATAAAAAATTAGAAAATACCATTTATGATTTTTTATCGATTTTTTATATTTTTTAGGGTTAGAAGGGTTTTGTATCTTTTGGTTTTTCTTTTGTATTTTTTAGTGATTTCTGATTTAGAAGTGAAAAATACAATAATAGATAACTCCTATTTTTTGGATTTTTTTAAAAATTCTAATTATCATGTGATTTTTAATGCAAACATGGGTTAAATGCAATATTTTTGGATTTTCAAATATTGATAATTATTTCGAAGGGCCTTGGGTAAAACATATGTGATTTAATTAAGTCGATTACTTAAATAAATTTCCTACAAATTGTAAAAGCAAAATTCTATTTTAACGGTATAAATAAAGAAAATAAAAAATACAAGTACAGACAGGGACTGGAACGTAATTCAAATAAAATTAAAATGCATTTCAGAATAAAAATCCAATGTCTAAGGGCCTCTACATATATTTTCCTCAATATTTAATTCATACAATATTGGAAGGGGTACAAATTTAATTTCAAAAAAGTGGCATGGAGCACACGCAAAATATCACAAAATTTTTGAATTGTATTACAAAATTTATGTACTAAATAATAACCCAAACAAACAAGGTGTCCCTTGCAAAATCCCTCCTCCTCACTCGCATAGGCACGCGAGGTAACGTGGCAAGGGACCAAATAAGAATAAATGAAAGCTTGGGGGGTTGTTCTGTGAATTATATAAAATATTTTGAATTACAACTTGAAATTTATGGACTAAAAAGGAAATGTAAAAAGCTAGGGGTATGTTGCAAAATTATCCCACTTAGGCGTCGATAGACGGCTAGATCTCCTTCACTTACCACGTGTCATGCGAGAAACGGTCATCGATGCTTCGAACTTGGGCAGCCAGGATTAGATCTTGGGTGAGATCTGATTGATGCCGCTACTCACGATCGAACAGTCATGATCAAAACTAGATAGAGAGCGGAGGGATCCAATGGATATTGCTCTTCTCGGAGAACATGGAAGAACAATACACCATGGCTCCTTCGATCACTCCTCCTTCGTGACTCAGGAATTCTCTAGCACTCCGACGAGGTTCTAAATGATCCCGACCGCTCCCTGCAGTGATTGGATGCTTCAGAAGGGTCCGAGGGCCACTGGAGTAGTCGTCAGAGCTTGTGGAAGGTCTAGGTTGAAGGGAGATTCAACTTTGGCCAAAATCGACCTGAGAGGGGTCTTTGGTCCTCCAGAACCTACATATGAGCACAAGCACACATCTAGGGAGTTCTAGGGGTTTGGGAGTTCTAGGGGTTTGGCTTGGGTAAAATGGAGTAGGGTGAGGTTATGCGGAGGGTCTCTGGGGAATGGCGGAGGAGAGACCCTGATCTAGATAGGGAAGGGGAATGAAGTGAATAGAGGGAATAAGAATCGATGGGGAATGAAGTGGATGCGATATGATGGTCGGAGAACAACTGAGGGACGATGAAACGGTGATCGGAGCTCAACTCCATCGAACTATGAAGGATTGATTTACTTAGAAATAAAATGAAATTAACTGCAAACAAAAGTTACTTTATGCAAATCTAGGTCCTAGGAACGAATCAAGACAAGTAGCTAGGACTCTACGTCAGGAAATGAAGGAACCAGAGGAGCTCCACTGCAGACAGTCAACGATGCTCGGATCACCACTCCAACGCCTCTTCCTCTATGACAAATGGGCAGTAAAGATCGCTTTTGTCTCCAGCAACCTCGAACACTAGGAAATTTGGGAATTTCGAGGGCTAATGGGGATGGTGAAGTTCGGAGATGGGCGGTAGAGGACTTTGATGTCGAAATCTGTTGCATTTTTGGGAGGATATGGTGAGGCGAACTATGGAGAAATGGAAGGGAAATGAAATGGAGGGGGAGTGGTAGTCAGAACAAGGGTTTACTGTGGTGAACCAGGGCCGAAGTTTGAGAGCTTCGGTGAGATTGACACCTAATCCTGGGCTAATGCTACTAATTAGAACAAGAAATAAAGGTAGGAACTGGAAATTAAGAATAAAATCTACCTAAAATTCAAAGAAACAAGGATAACTCTTACCTAAAAATAGGGACTAGATACCTCGGTGGAAAAGGTCCGACGAGATGTGGATATGTTCATGACCACCCTCTCGCTCGCTGTAAAGACCACAAGGAGCTCGATGTCACCGAGCTCGAATCACTTTCAAGTGAATTTGAGGGTTCAAGGAGACCAAGAATGATCAAGGAGCAAAATGGGGTGAAGAAATTTTAGTTATACACATGTTGGGAGGCTCGCAAAACCTAGGGTTTTACTTCGATCGAGTCACAAATCATCAATCCAAGAGTAGGGCAAGATAGACGAATGTATATGGATGATCTTTCATGAAGAAATCAAACCTTTCTATTCTGAAGGGCTCTTTGTGAGGATATTCTACCCTTTGCTTGTGCTATCTATGCAACTCCATAAAAGAAGAACAATCGATCGAAATTAAGTGAAGCCTCTCATCGCATGGGATGAGAAAGCATGCATCAAAGAATGTAGGGCTTTAAGTGAGTACCTTCATCATGATGGGATTAACAATAAATGGCAGACGACGATTCCTACTTTTCCAATTATTAAGATGTGTCTTCTTTGACATGTAGCAACGGGAGGTTGATCTTAAGAAAAGTCAGTGAATGAAAAGGGTAGAAAATCAAATATTCGAATGAATTTTAATCGAATTTAATATGTACATAAATATAATTAGCTTAATGAATTGGGATATATTTCTAACTTAATTATTTTATTATCTTTGAATAACTTAATACGAGTTATTTAATTACTACTTATTTGTAATACCTATGTACAAATATATGCAAGAATAGTTATACACTAATTCTTAAGATTTTATAAGTAAATACGTATACTTGTTCCTACGTACTTGTGGTCCTTCTGTTTGCAAATTTTTCTATATTATGGTGAGTGTATTTTTGAGATATTGCTTATTTTAATTCGTCATTTCCTTCACTATTCCTTATTATGTCATATTAACATGTGATTTTCTTGGGCTTTATAATTAAGGCAAGTAGTGATGACGATGGCAATACTTATCAAAGGATTAGCATGTAAAAATGCATGTTCAAGATGACCTATCATCATTAGCCTTAGTTCTAGTAATACATTTCAAAGAAATAAATTGAATTTTTTTCATTTTATGTTGCTCCATCTAAAAAATATTGCACAAAAAAATCCCAATTTATTGAGAATATAATTAGAGAAATGATGCATAGAATCATTATCCGTCCTTTTGCATCGCAAGTAAGAAGTCATATTAACTTTAGACCTTTGCCAAAAATGTACGTAGAACAAATAAAACAAGTCTTGTAAAAAATAGAAATTTACTAAATGCAACGCGTTATGCGACATGGTGGCAACACATGCACTCGACAATAAATAATCAAATTGAAATTAATTAGTGGTACGCATATTAATATCGAATAATTTTATATTTGAAACGATACCAATCTTACAGCACTCAAATTTATTGAATTGTTTTGGTCAAATATAAAGATAATAAACAACCACACCATTCTCTTGCTTGATGTTATTAAAAAAAATCAAATACAATATCTGAATACGTTGACATGGTGGCCTTCATCCAATTGGATTAATAAAAAATCAGGAACTCCTCGACGACCATTACCATGCCAGTCGAACTTCCGTGGTTATATATAGACCCTAATAACACTGCATTTGCATACTTCATTCATCTGAGGGAGATGGCAATATCTAAGATAGTTGCTATCTCCTTTCTTGTGCTCCTCCTCATGAGTATGACCTCCGCTGTCAGAGTTCTCACCCAATATTCCGGTGGCGGTGGAGGAGGTGGTGGTGGAGGTGCTAATGGCGGATTCGGATCTGGTTATGGCTCTGGTGGAGGGTATGGTACAAGTGGAGGTGGTGGCGGAGGTGGTGGAGGAGGAGGCGGAGGTGGTGGAGTAGGTGGTGGTGCTGGCTACGGATCGGGATATGGATATGGTCAAGGTGGAGGAAGAGGGGGAGGAGGCGGTGGTGGAGGTGGTGGTGGCGGAGGAGGAGGTGGCTTAGGTGGAGGCTCTGGTAGTGGTTCTGGGAGTGGATATGGATCTGGATATGGACGTGGTCGTGGTGGTGGTGGTGGTGGAGGTGGAGGTGGAGGAGGAGGTGGTGGAGGTGGAGGCAATGGAAGCGGCTCAGGATATGGTGCAGGATATGGTTCTGGTGGTGGGAGAGGTGGTGGAGGTGGCGGTGGTGGGGGTGGCGGCAGCGGTGGTGGTGGAGTTGGTGGTGGTGCTGGATATGGATATGGTCAAGGTGCAGGAAGAGGGGGTGGAGGAGGTGGAGGTGGTGGTGGTGGAGGTGGAGGAGGTGGATTAGGTGGAGGTTCTGGTAGTGGTTCTGGAAGTGGATACGGCTCTGGATATGGTCGGGGTCGTGGTGGCGGCAACGGTGGTGGAGGTGGCGGAGGAGGTGGAGGTGGAGGCATTGGTGGCGGTTTAGGATATGGATCTGGTTACGGTGTTGGATCAGGATTTGGTGGAGGGAGAGGCAGTGGAGGAGGTGGCGGTGGAGGAGGAGGAGGAGGAGGTGGAGGTAGTGGAGTTGGAGGAGGTTCTGGATATGGATCTGGATATGGTTCAGGTTTTGGATATGGTGGCGGTCGAGGAGGAGGTGGTGGCGGTGGCGGTGGTGGTGGAGGTGGTGGAGGTGGAACAGGAGGTGGATCTGGCTATGGATCCGGTTATGGATCTGGATTTAGTCGAGGTTGATAAAAAAGATTTGCGCAAATTTCTCGGATGTGGTGCATTATCATGGTTTTTCTGTTTTCCTTTGCAGAATTTGCTCCAAGTTTGTCTACTATTGTGCTTTTTGAATAAAATGTAACACAATATATTGTAATAATAAAAATGTTGCACTACTTTTTTATTAAATATTTAGCCTGAATTGTTTCTTCGAATTACGAGAGCATTCTGCATCTCCATAACTGTGTCTTCTTTGCAACCTTAGCAAGGAAAGGTTGATTTTGTGAATTCCTCTTTTTCTTGATAAAATCATCAGGATTTATAAATCTACACATAGTAATCAACAAGTTTAAAGTTAGTAAAGGACAAAAACAACTACAGATATAGCGATGATGTATTGCAACATCGAAAAGAAGGCTTACAAAATGTCCAACTATAGGGCGAGCATGAATGGATATTCAAAGACAAATTCAAACGAGATCAACTATGCCAACATCATGCATGTCAAGATATAAACATATATTTAGTTTTTTTATGCAGCCTTTGACAAGCATTAATTTTCCTTGTCCAAACCTACACCATATATTTTATAGTGTAATGACTCTTACAACAAAATGTAGATAGAAAATTTAGTTACATGAAATCAAGAGAAATATATTTTTACTCCTCGGATTTGACTAATGGAAGGAAATTTAGATAATGTGCTATCTTGGTTGTATTTCGAGAAGTACTTATATGTCCGTCTATATCAATCCTTCAAAACAAACCATTAGTGTGATGCCAACATCATAATTTATTTTCACAAATAAATTGTTGAATGGAGAAGATGAATGTGAGTAGTTAAAACCTTAAAGATCTCTTTAACAATCCAGACATTCATATAATATATGATCAACATATTTAAAGTCTCTTGGCATAACAAACATCAATTTACTAACGTTATGTTTAATGTGTATCTTGAGTTGGATGATTGTTTTATTTCAACAACCATAGAAAGTATTAAATATAGGGATGAAATAATATATATGAGAAGAAAGTTTTATCAAACGAAGCGGTTTGATTAACATTTTTGACATTTGTTCAAAGAGATGCACTCCCACAATTTCCTCGCGGGAATGGTAGATTGTTCAAACCCATGATGAGGTTCAAATTCTACAACCGTTGCTCCAAAGTTGTTAATACACTTGTACGAGATGATGTATTCCTTCAACCCAAGGCATTATACCTATTATTTCTTGAGCATAACGTGGAGATTGCTTCTTCAATCAATCGTTTATTGTACCATACAAACATCCATACTAGTATAAGTCGTGCAATAGGCACAGTTGAATATGGCTAAAATCCCAGTTGCCATGTCGAGGCCAAAGTTGCAAGGAAGACATCATAGTAAAATATCACGGCTTAAAATCATGGACCACGATGGTATATTATTGTGGCCGAAAATAATAATCCATAGTATCTTATTGTGGCCTAACACTTTAAGTCATCAAAATCTTTTCATGACTTAAACACATTTACAATGGTAAGCAATTGTGACATAAAACTATAAGTCGTGATACTTTATCATGTCTATATCTATTGGCAATGTTATGGTATATTACCATGGCCTAAACTATGCCCCAAGCCATTGTCGTGGCGAAAAATTATTGAACACGATAAAACTACGTGTAAATCAAAGCATAGAGAAGTAAAAAAAGCATTGACATCGTTGTCAACCTTCTCAGGTGATGCCTCAATACGTAATCATTCAGACATTAGATATGCACACGGTCATTCTCTATTCTTATAGACAACATGTATTACTTTCTAATACCAATATCAACATAAATACAAGATACATACATAAATAGAAAACATCAGTATGAATCTTTCATTGTAAAATGAGATAAACATCAATAAATTTCATTATCCAACATACATCATAATAGAAAATTAGAAATGCTAAAACTGATAAACAAAAAAATACTACTCATCTAATGTGAAGTCATCCAACTCCATATCATCATATTCCATATTATATGTCCTATCTTCTCTTCAATCTTTCCTGCAAATGTAGAGAACTCTCTTTCTGATCGACTTATTGTTCCAGGTAAGAAAGCCCATGTGCTAAACTCAATCTCTCCATAGCTCCATCACCTTTTTAGCTCTGCCAACACGCCCTCTAAACTCTCCATGCAATTATGTAATTCATGATCAGATAATTGTCTTGCAAGTCCATAAACCTCGGTGAGTTTAACACCTCCACCAAATCCTCTCGCAAGTCATGGATGTTCATGTCCATTTGTTGTTAGATAAGCTACATCCCTAGGGATTCTGAGAGATCCACCTGAAGGATGTTAAAAATTTCTCATATGATCGTCGAAAATAATAACTCGTGAATTTTTTCTTGAACTCCTTATCAATCCATGCTCCTTTGACCATATCTTGCATCTCTAGTTTTCAATTATACAAAAAGATTGCATCGATCAGTATGCATCCCGTTCTCCTCCTGAAATAATGGTGTACACACATAATAAGATATGAATTAAAATTTTGTAGATTTCAATAAAATCCAATTATTATCGGCTCATGTATTAATTTGATGCATGCTTTCTCATCCCATGTGATGAGAGGCTTCGCTTAATTTCAGCTCATGTCATACTATTTTTATCCTTTTTAATTTCTGCTAATATTTATTTTTGATGTGTTCTTTATTTTATATTATTTATATAAAATTCAAATAAAATAGTAAATGCCAAAAACCTGAAAATAAATGTACTTTTCTATATTATTGATATAATGAACCTATATTATACATATATGTAATTATTTACACATATATGTATAATACCATAAAATTTGATATAAGGAAAAAATGGGGCTGCCCCCGCCACATTTTTCACAAATTGTTTTTTATTTTTTTGAAAAATATCACTATGTATATTCATCCCTATATATCTCTTATATGCCATTCGAATTTCGTCAGAAACAAAGACTCCTACGACCTCCATCCAGACAATCATTTTTTAACGATCGTAGGATTTTTTAAATCGTCCATGTCTGGATGGAGACCGTAGGAGACGAAATTCAAATGGTATATAGGATGGATATAGGAAGGAATATACATGATGATATTTTTCAAAAAAAATAAAAAAATTTGACAAAAAATGGGACGGGCAGCCATGTTGGCTGCCCCTGGGGCAGCCTCGTTGACCCCTTGATATAAATATATTTGAAAGACTTAACATATGTTTTAAATATAAAAAAATAAGTATATGTTTTAAATATAAAAATATAAATACATAAAAAATATAATATATAGAGTGTACATAGGTATATAATATCTATATATCAAGATATTTATTGTATAACTACCTTCATTTAACTCCAAATTCAACATATAAGTACTCTAAATTGAATAGAAAAAATGTCCTACATTTATCAGTTTATAATTTCTATTTAAAATCATTTATTATTTATGTTTGATGCAATAGTGATTTTTTATCTCTTTGATCGGTGCGTCATTAGACTACATTGCCAAATCAACAGACTAATTTGACTAGTTGAGCAATCAAAGTTTTCCTCCCTAAGTATCTTATTCGTCAATGCCTCTGCTCCTTCTCCATTTTCTCTCAAACACCTTCCAACTCCTTCTCAAACCTTCTCCTCACCAGACGTTACATGAACATCTGGTGATCTTCGCTATACATTCAGTTTCTTATCCAGGTCATTGAACCCAATCCTATATCTTCTTATATATATATATATATATATATATATATATATATATATATATATATATATATATATATAGGGAAATTATCCAATGAGTCATGTGCCCATTTGAGATAAGATGAGCCCACTCATTTTTTACTATTATTTCATATCTTTTTGAGCTTCATAGGTATTTGTTTACAAGTGTTATATCACATTCTTACTATTAGTAACTATTTTCAGGAAAAAAACCTTAAAGTCATACAAAATGATTGTATTATTATTTGTATTACTAGTCTCATTTTTATTCTTACTAATGACCATTTCTTGTGAATCTAAGATTTTTTTATATCAAAATAGTTACTAATAGTAAGAATATGATATAACAACAGTAAATAAATAAGCATTGAACTCAAAATGATGGAAAATATTGGTAAAATATGAGTGGGATCATTTCATCTCAAATGGGCACATGGCCCATTGGATAAGCCCCCCATATACACACACACACACACACACACACACACACACACACACACACACACACACACACACACACACACACACACACACATATATACATATACATATACATATACATATACATATACATATACATATACATATACATATACATACATACATACATATATATATATATATATATATATATATATATATATATATATGAGAAACTTCAAATAAGGCGGGGTCTCACCATTCTTGTGGTGAGCCCTTAATCTCCTCCATTCCTAATTAATTGGATGGCTATCATTAAAAGCATATTAATGGTTATTATTTTATTGATTACAAACCCATTTATGTCATTTTAACTTTTCTAATTATAGTATATACTCATGCATTCCTGCCTAATTATCTTGCCGCAATTATCTCCCAATCGGATGGCTAATTATATTATATACTCATACGTTCATGCTCGACCCATCCGCTCCAGGCGCGCTACCCCCACGCGGTCATCTCCTCCGTCCGCCTGCCTCATCTCCCCGCCGCACGTGTGCGGCTGCGCCACCGCCCAGCCGCCTCCTCTGCCTCATGCGAGGCGGCACCGCCCGCCTTCCTCCGCGCACCAACCTTCAGGCGTAGCCACAGCCTCACGTGCCATCCTCTTCGGCGACCTCTGCCTCACGTGAGGCAGCACCGTCTGCCTTCCTCCGCGCACCGACCTTCAGGCGGAGCCGTAGCCCCGCGCGTCGTCCTCTTCACCGAGGCGGTAGCCTTCCGCTCGTGCCCCTACCGCCCGCCCTCGGCCCCGCTCTCCGTCAGGCCGCGCTCCGCCTGCGCATCCTCCAATGCGGCACCTCGTCGTCGACTCCGAAGCATCGAGATGTGCGCAGAGGAGGGACCCCTTAGTTTTTTTACAAATCGTAGTTTTTTTACAAAGTTGGAATGGTTTGTGCAAATAGTGAATTTTTTTTACAATCTCAAGTCCATTTTTTACTTGTTTCCAATATCTAACAGTGTACTTATTGTTGCAGAAGTCTACATAAATATTACAAAGCGATCAGATGATTTTACAAAAGAGCGTCTAAAAATTACAAAGTGATCAAACACTCTTACAAATGTGGGATATTCAGTTACATTATGATATAATAATTTTACTTAACTGACTTTCAGATTTACATATTTATTTATCTTTTTTACAAATCTCATTGTTGTTTCTCTATTTTGCAGGACTCGAAAACATGTATGGCAATTGAAATTTAACGCAATGGAAAACATGCGTGAATTTTACAAAGCAGGGAGATTCAGTTACAAAGATTTACAGATTTTTTACAAAACAAACATACACAATTACAAAAAAGTTGAAGTTTACAAAGACGAAAATATTCTCACAAAAACTCGCTGGAATTACAAAATGAATGTACATATTTTACAAAACTGATACATCCATTTACAAAATGAAATTACAGTAATAAAATGAAATCATTAATGAAATTACAAAGAGTAAATATATATTTTACAAAAACTCATTGTACTTTACAAAGCTATGGTTGAATTCAGATCGTTTAGAACAAAATCAGAAATTAATCAATAAAGGCATTTGTGAAATTACCAAATCAAGAAAAGCTTATAATGGTAGTTTGAAACCAATAAATGAAATTCAAAATTAATGAAATCAATACGATGAAAATGCCATTTTGGATGAGGTTTTTGATGCAACCGTCAGATTGAGATCTGACGAATCTACTCGATGGCTCACCACAATATCGATGAGATCCCTCCTCATTTGAAGTGCCCCCTCTATATATATATATATATATATATATATATATATATGTATGTATATATATATATATATATATATATATATATATATATATAGAGGGCCCTTCCAATGAGGTGCACCTTTCCTGGGTGTATGAAAAGCCCATCACGAGATCCGTTAGATCCATACAAAAGGGTATTTTAGTCCATACATTTTCGTTTTAAATTTGAATTTAATTTCGAATTTGAAATTTATTTCGTCTTTATATTTTTCCATTTTTAGTGTGTCTGATTTGGTATTGTTGCCTTTTAGTTACTGAATTTTCGCCGACATGGTAGCATTTTCGCGCAATGTAGAATAGCAGGTTTTTTTTTTAAATTCCGCTTGATATTGTAAAAATACATCCTGCATTGTAAAATAAAATCACAATTAGTAATATTTATATTATAATAATTGTAATTTTGATAACACTATTGTAAAAGATCATGAACGTTTTGTAAAATCTGTAGGAAGATTGTAAATCCATCAGATCCTATTATGTGCGTTTTTCACAAATGCCAAGCATCTTTGTAAAATTCGAATCCCTGTTGTAATTTTGCAACCTGCATTGTATAATAAGATCACAGTTAGTAAAAAAATGATATGCAATTGTAAAATACGATCTGAGATTGTAAAAAAACTCGAGATTGCAAAACAGTCTGAGATTGCAAAATAGGTCATTTATATTGTAAAATACGATCTGGGATTGTAAAAAAAACACTCGAGATTGCAAAATAGGTCATTATATTGTAAAAACCTGCGCACGCCCTCCATCTCCAGCATCCTCTCTACCGCACCTCCTCCGCCCTTCTCCTCCACGACCCACCTCCTCCATGCACGTCCTCCTCCGCCCACACACCTCCATTCACGCACTCTTTCAACCGTCTCCTCCATGATCCACCTCCTCCACGCGTATAAATGTAAAAAACAGCCTGAAATTTGTAAAAAGATGATATGCTATTGTAAAATACGATCTGGGATTGTAAAAAAAACTCGAGATTGCAAAATAGGTCATTATATTGTAAAAACCTGGGCAAGCCCTCCATCTCCAGCATCCTCTCTACCCGCACCTCCTCCGCCCTTCTCCTCCACGACCCACCTCCTCCATGCACGTCCTCCTCTGCCCACACACCTCCATTCACGCACTCCTTCAACCTTCTCCTCCCCTCCCCACTTACCTTCACATCCACCAGCACGATCTCCGACGTTTGAACCTGTGGAATCGACCAGCCTCCTCCCACATGCTGTCATCGATGATCTTCGCGACGTAGGTGAACGTGATCTGTTGGGGAGGCGATGGAGGACGTCGGAGCAGCCTCCTCCCACATGTCGTCGTCGAGAGAGAGATAGGAGAGCGAGAGAGAGAGTCGTCGTCGAGAGAGAGCCATCGTCGAGAGAGAGAGAGAGATATGAGAGAGAGAGATGTGAGATAATTTAGGAGATATTTTGTTGCATTCTAAATATAGAATATACCAAAATGACCATAATGGGTTTTTTGACATTTAAAAAATATAGATAACGAGCCATTAATGATAACCATCATATTGACTATGGATGGTTAGGATGGCAGGCTTTCCATGCACTCAGGAAAGGTGCACCTCATTGGAAATATCTCCTATATATATATATATATATATATATATAGGCTGCCCCCTGGGAGTAGCCAACTTGGCTACTCCCAACCCTATTTTCCCCTCATTTTTTATTTCTTTAGAAAATAAAAATTTGTATATTCATCACTATATCCCTCTAACATTCTATTAAAATTTCATCAGAAACAGAGACTCCTAGGCCCTCCATCCAGACGTCATTTTTTTAACAGCCGCAGGATTTTTTAAATCGACGTTGTTTGGATGGAGGTTGTAGGAGTCTCTGTTTCTGATGAAATTTTAATAGAATGTTAGAGGGATATAATGATGAATTTACAAAATTTTATTTTCCAAAGAAATAAAAAATGAGGGAAAATAGGGGTGGGAGTAGCCAAGTTGGCTACTCCCAGGGGGCAGCCCCATTTAACCCATGTATATATACACACCTTGCTCATGGGATTTGAAATGATCCTCTTATCATTTTCTCCCCATTTGAGGAACCTCCTCAAGGATCGAGGTACATCGTCGCCTTGTTGCTTCGAGATAGAACGAGAGTGTGGGGATGGGATTAGGCAGCAGGGAAGGGGATCCTGGTGAGCGAGGATGGATCGATATGCAATGATCCATTCCACCTCTTGATGGAGGTATATAAGGGTGTATACCGTCGCACCGTCTACCCCATTCCCATGCCCTATCAGTTAGGATCTTGGTGAGATTTAACCCTCTCACGATTGTCGTCGGTAATTTTGACCACTTAGTCATTCTACAAAACTTGTTCTAACACCTACTTGACTGTAGTGGTCAAAGATTTTACACTCCCACTATTCATGTAGTGTATAGTGATGTCGACAACGATGTTTATTATTCATTGAAACATCTTCATTCTATCATGCATTACTGAGTCCTATTAAACCAATGATCCATTCCACCTCTTGATGGAGGTATATAAGGGTTATACCATCGCACCGTCTACCACATTCCCACGCCCTATCAGTTAGGGTCTAGGTGAGACTTGACCCTCTCACGATTGTTGTCGGTAATTTTGACAACTTAGTCATTCTACAAAACTTGTTCTAACACCTCCTACTTTACTGTAGTGGTCAAAGATTTTACACTCCCACTATTCATGTAGTGTATAGAGATGTCGGCAATGATGTTTATTATTCATTGAAACATCTTCCTTGTATCATGCATTACTTAGTCCTATTAAACCAACATGTTTGATGCAGGTGCTAGATACCATCTCCTTGGTTAGAGAATCAATTAACATATCACTTCTAGGTATATAGGTTACATTAATTTCTTTTTTTGCCACTACATCTTGTATATAGTGATATTGGATTTCAATGTGCTTTTCTTTAGAACTATTAGCCCCATTATTGATCAAGTTTATTGCAACTTGATTACCATAATACATTTCAGTTGGACCTTATACCGATTCAAGGTTTAAGTTTTCCAGAAAGTGTTTAATCCAAACCGCATGAGTGGTGTCCATGCTACATACATTGTATTTTGCCTCATTGTATGTCTAGATACACATCCTTGTTCGTTGCTATCTCAAGAAATGATTGCTCCACCAAACATGAAAAATTAACCTGATGTAGACTTCCTAGCATCCATATCCCCTTCGAAATCTACATTGGAGTATCCTACTACTTCAAGTGATTCAACTTGATACACCGGTTTAAAATGTACAATCCCTTTCAAATATCGAAAATCCTCTTTACAACTTCCCAATATGTAGGTTCATTATTATTTCGATATCTAATAACTATGCTAATTGGTTAAGCCAAGTCAAGTCGAGCATACATCATTTCGCACATCAAACTTCCCATCTCTTGTGCATTGGAACTTTTAAAGATTTCTGCCCCCATTCCAGGACATTGACTCTTCCCAAGACTCTTCTAAGCATAATCAGTGCAGGATCTAGAGTGTTATTATGCATTCCAAATATCTTAATACAATTTATAAATATTTTTCTTGACTAAGACTCAATTTCCTTGAATCTCTGTCTCTTTTAATTTGAATTCATAGAACAAAAGATGCTTCGCCTATATCATTTATTTCAAATTCACTATTGAAATTCTCTATAATTTCATTGAGCATTCATATTTCATTACTTGCCATTTGAATACCATCCGCATACATTGACATCATAACAAACTTGCACCAACTCTTCTTGACATATACACAATTTTCCAACTTATTCGCAATAAATAAACCAAATAAAAGAAAACTGAGAGAAATGGAGATTGATCTGATCAATTAAATCTCTAATTAGTTCACAGATCTAAGAAATGATTCAATGTTGATTTATCAATTATCGCTCCAAGCTTGCAAGTTAGGAAAAATCAATCAAACTAATCCTACAACATTAATGAAGATCAAAATCCCTTTCTCAATTTTCCTGCTATAGTTGATTCCCCAACGAATACTTTTTATCCTTAATAATCAGAGAATTAATATTTTATTCCTCAATAAAACCCTTATGTAAACATGTCAAGTATCCCCAAATGATATTGTAAAATCTTCATCAAATTAAGCCTGCATCACATATTTTAATCCTCAAATAATAATTGATATTAAAGTTCCTATGATTTGTCCAAACATAATGTATAGTGCTAGAGCATTCAAAGAGATTCAAAATGACATAAAATACACCTAAATGGATAAAAATTGAAGGAGTTCAAAATACAGAAGATCATGGACTATTTTGCAATAAAAAGATGAAGTTTTACGATCAAATAACCATGGTAGGTACATATCTATAGATACGAAAAGTAAACCATGGCCCTCCTATAATTTTCCCTAAGTGGGGGAATTTCTGTAAATATGAGGACTTGGAGGGGTCACCCCGTAAAATACCCAGGTCACGTATGGAAGACACATGACCAGAATAGTCTCAGTCTTAGGCGCAACTCTTGTTCCATGCAATGCCTTCTGCTAAGATCAGCCTCTACTTGAGGCTGGAGGCTTGGGTGGTGGCTCGATCTGACGGTGGATGAGGGCCCTGATCTGGAATAGGGACTGTAGGATCATGAAGATTTGAGAATGCTTGGAGCCTCTGAGGGCTTCATCTTCCTCGGTTTGAGCGTTGTACGATGGATGATTGTGGTCGATAGAGAACCTCATGTTCTTCCTAGAGGTTGACAAAGAACCGATTAGGGTGATGACAGAGCAAGAGGATGCAAGAGGAGATATTCCTCCTTTGGTGGCTCTAGGAGTTAAGGGCAATGAAGCTCGGTAGAGAGGAGATCTTCCTCCTTTATGTGTATATATAACTTCAGAAAAATGTAAAAAAAAATATTTATGTATATTTAATTAAGATATAAAAATACAAAATAAGGGTATAAAATAATAAACCTTAAAATAAAAATAAAAATAAAAATAAAATATCCCTTATATATGTAAATATACCTATAATATTACATGTAAAAAGTAACATACAATAAATTAACTCGAAAAAATAAATAAAAAATATTATAAATACTACATAAAATAATAAATATTATGTATGCTTTATCAAAAAATTAATAAATTCATTTATTAATTTTAAACTATCTAATAAGGGATTAACTCCCTATTTAGTCATGTAGCTGCTTACGTGGATCGATAGCGGCCCAAGGTAAGTTGACTCCAAGTCAATAGTCCTTGCACTCTTAGGACTGCGTCTCACAAAGCTACCCCCTCCCCTTTGCTGATTTTTCCTGCGTGATATGCTAATCGAGGAGGTTTGATTTCTTCATGAAAGACCATCCATATGCATCCATCTATCTTGCCCTACTCTTGGATTGATGATTCGAGCCTCGATCGAAGTGAAAACCCTAGGTTATACGAGCCTCTCGACATGTGTATAACTAAAATCTCTTCACCCCATTTTGCTCCTTGATCATTCTTGGTCTCCTTGAACCCTCAAATTCAGTTGAAAGCGATTCGAGCTCCGTGACAGCGAGCTCCTTGTGGTCTTTACAACGCGCGAGAGGGTGGTCGTGAACAGATCCACATCTCCTCGGACCTTTGCCGCCAAGGTATCTGCTCCCTATTCTTAGGTATGAGTTATCCCTTTTTCTTTGCATTTTAGGTAGATTTTATTTTTAATTTCCAGTTCCTGCCTTTATTTCTTGTTCTAATTAGTAGCATTAGCCTAGGATTAGGTGTCAATCTCGTCGGAGCTCTCAAATTTCGGCCCTCGTTCACCACAGTAAACCCTTGTTCTGACTACCACTCCCCCTCCATTTCATTTACCTTCTATTTCTCCATCGTTCTCCTCACCTTATCCCCCCATATATTCAACAGATCTGGACATAAAAGTCCTCCTCTGTTGCCCATCTCCGAGCTTCACCATCTCCATTAGCCCTCGAAATTCCCAAATTTCCTAGTGTTATAGGTTGCTGGAGATAACAACGATCTTTACTAACCATTTGTCATAGAGGAAGAGGCATTGGAGTGGTGATCCAAGCATCATTGATTGTCTGCAGTGGAGCTCCTCTGGTTCCTTCATTTCCTGACATAGAGTCCTAGCTACTTGTCTTGTTTCGTTGCTAGGACCTTGATTTGCATAGAGTAGATTTTGTTTGCAGTTAATTTCGTTTTATTTCTTGGTAAATCAATCCTTCGTATTTCGATGGAGTTGAGCTCTGGTCACCATTTCATTGTCCCTCAGTTGTTCTCCGACCATCATATTGCCTCCACTTCATTCCCTATCGATTCTTATTCACCTCTATTCACTTCATTCCCTTGTCCTATCTTGATCAGGGTCTCTCCCTCCGCCATTCCACAGAGACCCTCCGCATAACTTCGCCCTGCTCCATTTCACACAATCAAACACCTGGAACTCCCTAGATGTGTGCTTGTGCTCATCTGCAGGTTCTGGAGGACCAAAGACCCCTCTCAGGTCGATTTTGGCCAAAAATTGAATCTCTCTACAACCTAGTCCTTCCTCAAGCTCCTAAGACTACTCCAGTGGCCCTCTGACCCTTCTGAAGCATCCAGTCATTACAGGAGCCGTCGGGATCATTTAAAACCTCGTCGGAGGGCTAGAGAACTCCTGAGTCACGAAGGAGGGCGTGATCGAAGGAGCCATGGTATATTGTCTTTCCTGTTCTCCATGAAGAGCAATATCCATTGGATCCCTCTGCTCTCTATCCAGTTTTGATTGTGACCGTTCAATCGTGAGCTGCAACATCAATCAGATCTCACCCAAGATCTAATCCTGGCTACCCAGGCCCGAAGCATCAAGGACCATTACTCGCATGACACGTGGTAAGTGAAGGGGATCTAGCCGTCTATCGACGCCTAAGTGGGATAATTTTGCAACATACCCCCAGCTTTTTACATTTCCTTTTTTAGTCCATAAATTTCAAGTAGTAATTCTAAATATTTTATATAATTCACAGAACAAACCCCCAAGCTTTCATTTATTGTTATTTGGTCCCTCGCCACGTTACCTCACGTGTCTATGCGAGTGAGGGGGAGGGCTTTTGCAAGGCACCCCTTGCTTGTTTGGGTTATTATTTAGTACATAAATTTTGTAATACAATTTATTTTTTTGTGATATTTTAATGTGTTCCATGCGACTTTTTAGAACTTAAATTTGTACCCTTTCTAATATTGTATGAATTATATATTGACGAAAATTTATGTAGAGGCCCTTGGGCTTTGGATTTTTATTTTGAAATGCATTTTAATTTTATTTAAATTATGTTCCAGACCCTATTTGTACTTGTATTTTTTTTTATTTATTTATACTGTTTAAAATGGATTTTTGCATTTACAATTTGTAGGAAATTTATTTTAAGGTAATCGACTTGATATTAAATCACATATGTTTTTCCTAAGGCCCTTCGAAATATTTACCTATATTTGAAAATCCAAAAATATGCATTTAACCCATGCTTGCATTAAAAATCAAATAAAAATTAGAATTTCTTAAAAAAATTTCAAAAAATATAAGTTATTTATTATTGTATTTTCACTTATAAATCAGAAATCACTAAAAAATACAAAAGAAAAACCAAAAAAAATCCAAAACCCTTCTATCCTTAAAAATATAAAAAAGCATTAAAAAATCCTAAATTGTATTTTTCTAATTTTGTATTTTATTTATAAAATATATAATATTTTAAAATTATTTTAAAAGATTTGAAGCTATTTAGCTATTTTTGAAATTTAAAAAATCTAGTCATTTACCATTGCTCAATATTTTCACTTTTTATTTAGTTAAAAATATATAAAAAAATAAGTAAAAATTCCGAGAAAACTCCAAAAACTAAGAAAAAGACAAAAAACAAAAAATATTTAGGTTATTTCGAGTATGTATAGCTATATATACCAGTTTATATGATTTACATCTAGCTATATTTTATTCATATTATTATTAAAAATATCCTATATATTTGAAAAACCCTTAAAATAAAAGAGATTGTACTTAGGGTATTTTTATTATTTTTCTCTATTTTTCTATAATATATCATATATATCTATTATATAATAGAAATCATCTATATATCTTATACATATTACATATATTAAAAGAAATTGAAAATTGGAAAATATCAAAAATATATAAAATTTATAAAAAAACAAAAAAAATAAATTAATGAAAATTCAAAAAATAATTAAAACTCCACAAAAATCAAAAGCTCTATAAAAGCACAAAAATATTTATTGTCTTTTAGTCAATTCTTGTAGTCTATCCTCCTTGCTCCTTGTGTTCGACCACTAAATACTTCACCATACACATCTTTCTAGAGTTATAATAAATTTTAACTCCACACTTTTATTTCTGCATTGCTTGATCTATATCGTGGGTTAATTTTTTTATTAGGTTTTCGTGAGTGGGCGCTAGAATGACGGTGCTTTAGCCTTGTGTAGAACATCAGATCCTTGAAAAAACCTTTTCAACATATGGTGCCACTGTCGAGAGCAATGAAGTATAACACTTTTGTGCATATTTATTTTCTCACTACTTGTCTCTTTTATTTTCCATTATTTATTTTTGTTAATTGATTATCATCCTGGCCCATTCGTCTTTGTTTGACTTTCTTGAGAGGGATCACATGGTGACGACCGCATCTTAGGAGTTGGACACACCCCAACAGTGAGTAGATTGACTCTTATACTTGTGAGCCAATCAGGAGAGAGCAGGAGAGAGAGAGAGAGAGGAGGAGTGAAACATACACTCTTGCTTTTTTATCTTATTTTTGTGAGAGAGTGATTTTACTTTATTTTTTGTGAAATAATTTTTAATAATTTGGACATTAAGACACTTCCACTTCACAAGGTCCATTGCTCAGGTGTCTATTCACCTGGGGGCTCTTGGATTTTCCATTGTTTTTATCGCCTTTCTTTTTCTTTGTTTCACATGTTTTGAGTATTTTACCTTTATTTTTATTTGTTTTACCTCCAAATCTAATCAGAACATACACCTATAGATATATACGCTTGGATCTAGTCAAATTAATTGTTGGTTATTTGGATTTGAAGCCGCACGACGCAGAGGCTCACACAACATAGCTAGACCGGTTGTTGTGGGCATTGAGGAGTCTTGAAGACTGGACTTTAGGCTTCATTTCTAGATATTCAGAACTTGTTCTTCACGATAATTACAATTCCTATTTTAGGGACATTTCATCGGATTGCATTTGCATATAGTATAGTTTTTAATTCTGGTCAAGCATCCTACATAAGGAGAGCTGGAGATAAGGTAAGCATTTCTGACTGAACATGCATCATTGATTTACGCTTGCATTGCTTTTTCGATCTCTTCCTCTTATTTTGACCATTATAGAATATTAAAGGATTTGGAATTGCATTAGGAATCCTGCATTCAAAAACATGCAAAAAAAACTGACAACTAATAAAACCGAATCTGCAAACCCAACTTGTCCCTAAAATCAAAAGTAGAGGATAAATCATTGTTTTGGGGAGAGTAACCCCTTTCTTGTACACATGTTGCATTCAGATTGAGATAGGCACGTACACCTAAGGAAAAGAGACCCAATCCTTGTACTTGTGCCTTAAGCCCTTGGGTCGGCTCTTAGGCCATGTTATTGCTGGAAGCACTTTACTCTAACTTTAAATGAAGTGGTCCTGTGTTCTAGTAAGTGTGCTACACCGACTAGAACACAACCACACTAGCTGACTACACCTGTGAACTTGTAAATATTTTTCTTCTCGCCTAACTCTAAAATTGATAAGATAAAAGAATGAACTTTCATTCCCATCGCTGGACTTCATTATCCCCTTTGGCCCTCGAAATCCCTAAATTTCCTGATGTTCTAGGCTGCTGGTGATAGAAACGATTCTTAATTGATCACTTGGCATGAGTAAGAGGAGTTGGAGTGGTGATCTTGAGCATCACCGATGGTTTGTAGTGGAGCTCCTCCAACTTCTTCATTTCCCGAGATAGAGCCATAACTACTTGTCTTGTTTCGTTCTTAGGACCTAGATTAGTGTAGAGCAGCTTTTGTTTCCATTTAATTTTACTTTATTTCTCGTTAAATCAAGCCTTCGTAGTTTGCCAGAGTTTGAGTTCCAGCCACTGTTTCATCATCTCACAGCTGTTCTCCGACCGTCATATGGCCTCTACTTTGTTCCATATCGATTCTTTCTTTGCCCTGACGAACATCATTCCCCTCTATACTCTCTGGATCAGGAGAGCAGGGGTCTCCCTTCCGCCATTCATCGGAGACCCTCTGCTCGACCTCGCTCCGCTCCATTTCACCCCAATCAAACCCCGAAAACCCCCTAGTTGTGTACTTGTGCTCATCTATAAGTTTAGGAGGACAAAGACCCCTCTCGGGTCAATTTTTTGCCAAACATTGAAGCTCCATGCAGCCCAGTCCTTCCTCGGGCTCCGAGGACTACTCTGGTTGCCCTCGGACCCTTCTAAAGCATCTAGTCGCAGCGGGGAGCCGTCAGAATCATTTGAGCCTTATCAGAGTGCAAGAGAATGTCTGAGTCGAGAAGGAGGAGCGATCGAAGGAGCCCTTGTGTACTATTCTTCCCTGTTCTTTAGGAAGAACAGTATCCGTTGGATCCTTCCATTCGTTAAATTTTGATCGTAACTGTTCCATCATGAGCTGCAGCATCCGTTAGATCTCGCCCAAGATCTAGTCTTGGCTACTGAGCTCCGAAGCGTCATCACCCGTTGCGCACACGATGTGTGGTAAATGAAGGAGATCCAGCCATAAGCCAGTGCCTAAGTGGGGTAATTTTGCAATATACCCCAGTTTTTGCATTTTCTTTTTAGTCCATAAAGTTTAAGTTTATTTTAAAATATTTTCTATAATTTATGAAATAACCCCCATGCTTTCATTTATTGTTATTTGGTCCCTTGCCACATCACCTCACATACCATGTCCACTTGAGGGGGCAGGCTTTTTACAAGGGACCCCTTGCTTGTTTGGATTATTATTTATTCCATAAAATTTGTAATCCAATTCAAAACTTTTAAGATATTTTGCATGGGTTCCTTGTCACTTTTTGGGAATTATATTTAGACCCTTGTCAGTAATGTATGAAATAAATAATCAAGGAAATTTATGTAAAGGCCCCTGGACCTTGGATTTATGTTCTGAAATGCATTTTAATTTTATTTAAATACATTCTAGTACCAGCCAGTACATGTATTTTTATTTTCTTTATTTATAGCACTAAAATAGTATTCTACTTTTAAAATTTGGAGTAAAATTTTTTTAAGTGCTTGACTTGATATTAGATCACATATGTTTTTCCAAGGCCCTTTGAAATATTTTCCTATATTTAAAAATACAAAAATATTACATTAGAGACTGTTTACACTAAAAAATATATGAAAATTTAAAAAATATTTTGAAGTATTACAAAAAATAATGAGTTATTCATTATTGTATTTTGCATTGATAAACCAAAAAAACACTAAAAATATTTAAAAAATAAAAAATTATGAACCTCTCAAACCCTAAGGGTTCATTTGGTTGCAGGGTTGGGCATGGTTTGGGTTGGCCCAACCCAAGGGTACCCATCCTTCCAACCCTCCCAATCCTCCTCACAGATTCACAGGGGTACCCCAACCCAACCCTGCAACCAAACGAACCCTAAAAAAATATAAAACATCATGAAAATCCAAAATTGTATATTCTATTTTTGTATTTTATTTATATCATATATAATATTTTTAAAAATTAGTTTTGGAGATTTTTGAGCTATTTAGCTATTTTGAAATCCAAAACAATCTGGCTATATATCATTGCTAACTATTTTCCCTTTTTATTTAAATAAAAAATATAAAAAATAGCAAAATTTCTATAAACTTCAAAAATAAAGAAAAAAGATATAAAAATAAAAAAAGATTTTATTTTGGTTATTTTGAGAATTTATAGATACATTTATAGATATATACTAATTTTATATGATATACATCCAGTATATTTATTCATATTATTACTACTATCATTAATATAAAAATACCTTATATATTTAAAACCCTCTTAAAACATAAAAAGGACTATACTTAGGGTATTTTTGATTTTTTTCTATTTTATATATTTATGTCATATATATTTTAATAGATATCATCTATGTATCTTATATACATTTTACATATATATATAAAAAAATTTATAAATATTAAAACATAAAAATATAAAAAAGTATAAAGTTTAAAAATAAAAACAGAAAATAAATTAATTAAAAATTTAAAATAAATAACTATAATCCACAAAAATTTTAAAAATCCTATTAAAAAACACAAAAGCATTTATTGTATTTTAGTCAATTCTAGTAGTCTAACCCGTTGCTCCTAGTGTTCGACTTCTACATAATTTACCTATACTCATCTTTGTAGAGTTGTAAATAAATTTTAACTCCACACATATATTTATGCATTTCTTGATCTATTTTGGGTTAATTGTTATTTGATCAGGTTTTAGCGAGTGGTCGCCACGATGATGGTGTTCTTGCCTTGTGTAGAACATCAGACAGTTGCAATAACATTTTCCATACTGATTTTTCTAGGAATGGGCAGTAACAGTCAGAGAGGAGGAGAGAGTGTGTGTTTGTGTGTATGTGTGTATGCTAGCATTATGCGAAGGGGAGTAAAGGCTTACATGCAGGAGCTAGATGATGGAGGGAATTACATGCATGAGGTGATGGCCGACTCTTTGGGGAGATGGGAACGACTTAGAGAGATAGGGTGTTGAGAGGGAGTTAGGGTTTAGGTGATTTGAGGTAAAGACAGAAAGGCAATCAGAGAGATAATAGAGGGGATGAGATCCAAGAGGTGGATATGAAAAGGGGTGATGAAGAAGAAGAGGGTACATGCCATCGGATCATCTGAGATCAAATATTTGGGAAGATGGTACAGGTGGCGCGATGAGGAGGCAGGAGATACGTGTGAGAGACGCACATGACCGGGATGGAGTTAGCGGAATAGACTTACGGCCATTGGATTGGGTCAAATCTGACAGTCCCTGATGAGGGGCGCTACATAACAAATATTTTTGACCGAGTCAAAGGTGTGTGTTAGCCAGGCAGTGAAGTGGGTGAGTGGACAAGTGTCGCATGGCATGGAAATGTTGACCATGATGTTGACCAAAAGGAAAATAAAAGAAGGACTAGTAAGATTCGTCAAAGCAAAAAGTGGTCAACATGAAAGTTATTGTTCTCGATGAGATCTTCAACTTTCATAAAGGATTCAAAAGTAAAAAAGGTCATCCGTACAAAATAACATTTTAGTATATGTATTAGTTTGGCCTTTAATTCTATATTTTATATAATGTACTTTTTATATTTCAATTTATTCTATAGTTAAGGATTAATAAATATATACACACACACATACAATATTAGTCTAGTTTTTATGGATTTTATAAGTTAGTTAAAATGAAAAATAAATATGTCAAATTTAAAATAATGTACAATACATTCAAAATCATATCTTTTTTGTTTTCTTACAATTTTATGAATTTTACGACTTTATTTATTTATGCCAAGTTAGTAAATAATTTAAAGAATAGAACTGAAAAAAAATTAAGTCAAAAGGGTAGATTTTGTCAATAAGTTAGTTAGATATTATGATTTTTTACACAATAATTAGCCCAAAATTCTCACATCATTAATAGAGTTAATTAAGTCGATTTAGAGGCATTATTCAATGAATTTTATGAATATTTTGTTGATATCATCATATAAAGTAGATAAAACATGGATTCATCATATGATAGATGATTTATTATGATAGAGTTAACCATGAGTATTCTCAATACTCATTCATACTTCACACTAGAAAAACTTTGATCTATACGAAGGCGAAACCCTAGTTTAAATGTCTTATTCAGAATAAATCAATAGCTTTCTCATTTGATATTTGAACGCTAATATTAATCTTATCATTTTAAAAAGTATATATTAATATTTTAAATTTATGTCTATGTCATAAAATAGATGACCACGCATGAAATTCATTTTGAACTCAAATTATCTCATGAGGGAGCTATGCCTCTCGATCATCAATTATGAACACGTAGGATTCCTTTGAGAGATTCATACATCTCATATGATATGCACACCAACAAGCCAATATACGGACCTTGGCTAGGTCACCAATCTATTGATCTGTCAAATATGCATACTCTGACATATAAATGCATATACATCATAGGTCAAAGGATGTATGCATGATTGTGTCAGTTATGATTCATGTCTTAGTTTATCTTGACTTTATCTAGTCAACTCTTTGAGTTGAGTATTCTAACACTTTTGAATCGCTATTCCTATGTAGAGAACATGCATCGAGAAGTCGGTTGGAAATCAGTCTGCATGGGAAAGATAGCCATCTCTCAGATTTGGAAATCTTAATTGAATATCATATGTTTGAAGTCGTTGATCCTCCCAACTACATGATATTCAATATGGCTGTGGTACTGATGAACGTCGAATTCGCCTCTATAAAAATGTAGAATTATGTTGTAGTACAGGAGCCGAATTTGGTTCAGCAAAAACCACAATATTTGAATGTCGTGGAATATTTATACTTGGCAAGTGTACCAAGGTCGAACACAGGGACATGGTTGCCTAATTCAACTATTGAATTTCGATTCATTAGGCTCAGAGTGAATTAAATCCAATTTCAGATCCTCATGATGCAGTACATATATTTACAAAGCGATGCTAAAATGTATGCATTTTTATTTGTTTTTATACAAGTTAAAGAGATGCATGAGCAAATATGCAGGAGAAATGATGTACAGATTAAATACTACAATTATACCCTAAAATGCTGAGCAACACAATATAAAATGAAGTCAGTGTCGATTTAGTCACAATAATAAAGTGGTCATCTAATCAAAGCAAAACAAGGGAGCAGGGTCTCAATTTCCACATAAAAATCCAGTTTAATTAAAACAGGAGTAAATGAGACAAATAAGCATGCTAGAATGTTGAGGACGGAATAAGGATCAAAACGACACTAAAATCATGCAATTTGGATCTATGATGCTCAAGTTATGCTAAAAACAGTGCAAGGGCATAATTGTAATAAAAATGCAATAAAATATAGGATAATTATTGCATTTAGGTCCTGGAAGGACCTAAATGCAATTATGAAAAACTGCCTGGGGTCCTATGCAATTTTCCCAATGCTCGCAGGGACCTGTTTGCAAAGCATCAAAACTTGGAGGGCCTCCCTGTAAAATACCCAGGCACGCACGTGAGGCACGTACCTGGGGACCATTCTGCAAATATCGTGAATACCAGGGTCTGTCTTGTAAATTACCCAGCACCCCACGTGCCAAGAACGCGAGGGGCTAGGCTCGGAAGGGGAGCCTCTGGCTCGGGGCTACGTGGCAGTCGATGGTGGCTCGGGTTTTGCTTCGTTGGACCCAAGCCTTGTAGGTTCAGCATGGAGGCTCGGTTTTGCCACATGTTGTTGATGAATACCCATTCATCACTCTTTATTCTTATATTTTAGCTACAAAAACCTTTGCAAATACATGTAGATTATGTGTAAATACAAATAATTACCAAAAGCATGCATTGTGTAAAAACCCTGTAATTAGCATGTTTTTGTGCAAAAATAAAAGAAATAAAGAGTAAAAAGAAAAAGAGGGAAATATTTAGAATAAATATTGAGCAACTTGACCCAAGGGAGGGCTCAGCATGGGCCTGACCGCATAAAAGACAAAGTAGAGGGAGACAGGAGCTCATGTGTATATACTTCTGTAAATAAATAAAATTATATTTTCCTCACCCAAAAATATGCTTGTACATATTCTTGTGTATATTTAGAGACTATTAAAAAAACAAAATAAAAATTTAAATTCAAAAATGCACTTTCAACCATGTGTATAGATCATCATTCCTTATTTATTTAACCCTAAAAATAAATGTATTTATTTTCTAAACTTTTTGTAAATATTCTATGGCATATTTTGTAAATAAAATAAATAAAAAGAAACAAAACAAAAATCAAATAAAAATTACAAAATTAAAAATACAAAAATACAGTGTATATACCATGTATATAAAATTTAACCTATGAATATAAATAATTAAAATAAAATAAAAATACCATGTTGTTCTTCATTTCATGATGTAAATAAATAAAATATAAAATGGGCATAAAAATACACAAAAATAACAAATAAAAAATTCAAAAATTAAAATCTATATAGTGTACATATACCTATATATATATAGCTACCCTATTTTTATTTCCAAAAATTAATTAAAAATCACCAAAAAATAGAAAAAAATAAAGAAAAATATTTCATGTTTTAAGTTTTTTCTTAATTCGGCCGTTTTCTACCTTAAATTAAATAAACAAAAAATTTGATTACGTGGCAGCTCCTGATTGGTCCACGGGGGATTGTTGACCCCGGTCAAACTCCCCCGCGGACTCCTTCCTTTTCTGGAAGATGCGCACCGCCCCGCCTTCGCCGATTTCTCCACGCATCTCCAGGCTGTCGCCCACGCAAACCCCGTGCCCGGATTCTTCGCCGATCATCCGTCTCCCTCGCCAGATCTTTCGCCGCGAAATCCATGCCTTCCTTAGCCGTCGTCGCCTAACCCTAATCGGGCCTGCACTTATATATAGATTCCCTCCGCCGCCTCCGCGCCTCATCTTTGGATCGCCATTCTCATTCCCGTGACCTCCAGAGCAATCACCGAGGTGACAGCTCGCGTTTGCCCCTGTTGCAGTGAGGAGAGGGTGCCCCGACCATCGATCCGGCAGCTTCGCGCCGCCGTTGCTCTGCCGCTTGCAGGAGCTCGAGCCTCAGGCCTTGACGCCCTTCGAGGCTACGACCAGGAGTTAGCCACACTCCAGCACAGTCTTCCGCTCCACCCAGGTAGTCGATTAGCTCTTTTTATTTCGCTTAATTTTAGGTTTCCCCCAAATCACATCTCCGACGAGTTCCTCTGATTCCGATCATCTTGCGTATCTTCTCGATCATCGGAACCCACGCTCACCTTCGCCATTCCCTCACGCACCTTCTACGCCCTTTCACTCAACCCAGATCGCACAGGATCTGGGAGTCGAGCTCCTCCATCCCCAGCTCCGCCGGAGCTCCTTCGCCCCGACCCACCAGCCACCTTCACTTCGCTTTCTTGGGTCGAGGCACTTTGCCCTCGACCCGCGAAGCTTTCTGTTTGCTTTGCAGGTTCAAAGGGAGGCGTTTGAGCCCCCCTTACATTCCAGCCAGAAGCTTCGCGCCGCCAGCCTCGCCGGAGCCCCTCCAGGGCTCGGCTGGGCTATCGGACAATACCATCAGCTGCGGGGCTTCACCGCGGACCCGTTCCGATCATCAGGAGCAGCTGAGGAGGAGTGCAGCTCACGCAGGAGGCCGGTGAAGTTCGCCGGCGTCGAGTTCTTCCATCATCCTCCAGAACCATCCGATGACGCCTCCGCTCCAGTTTTGATCTCAGCCATCCATTCCTCGAGGAGCAGCAGCCGTCGATCTATCTGAGGAGCTCATCCGGACCGTTGCAGCAGAGGAGAGAGGCACCGGAGCCCAGCACCGTGAGATCTTCCACGTGTCCTCGCCTCCACCGTCGATCGAGCCCAAGAGACACCGAAGAAGAGCGCCCGCCGTCCCGAGCCGTTGGATCCACCACGTGGCGCGCATCTGGCCGTCGACGAATAAAGGGGTAAATTACTTAGGCCCCCCTCTTAGTTTGTCTTTTTCGTCCTAGTCCTGTAAATATTTTTAGAACTTTATTTACGTAGGGTAAATTGCATGATGGACCTTGTGCTTAGTTTTATTTGCATGTATGCCCCTGTGTGTATGTGACCACGTGCTTCGTCACGTGTTTTAGTTGGGCTTTTTACATCTTTTATCCTGTAGATCTGGGTTGTTATGAAATGAAGAAATACTTTTTGGTAATTGCTTTGATGCCCCTGTGAGCGTTTTTATTGGACATGTGCGGATTTTAGTGGGATTTTTGCAACCGAGTCCCTGGGTTTTTGATACGAGTTATCAAAAGGCCCTAAGACTTGGTTTTTATTACCAAGAGGTCCCTGTGTACCCCAGCCACGCGTCACGCGCGTGACTTGCTGGGAATTTTGCACCTTGGCCCCCAGATTCTCGGGTATTTGCACGTACGTCCTTGTGCACTGTGCCCACTTTGCATTTTTGAATAAAATATCAAATTACCTCCAAATCCCATGAGATTTTGACACATGGCTCCTGCCAATGGTGTAGGAATTTTAGGGATTTTTGAGGACATTTCTGATTTCGTTTAGTATTTTTAAAAATTCAAAAACCTACTTTTTAGTTACTGTCTAGGTTTGAAAATATCAAAAAAATATAAAAACTCTTTGAAAAATTCTAAAAAAATTAGCTACTGTTTCTTGCTTGTTGCTTGATTTTCTAGCCAATTTTGGCTATTTTGCATTGCTTAAAAACCCTAAAAATCTAAAAACCCCTAAAAACTCATAAAAATTATAATAAATAACATAAAAATCCCAAAAACAATAATTTAGGTGCCCAAATTTTCCTTATTCTTTCTAGATTACAGGAAAATTACCTCAGGGCTTGTTAAGATCCATAAATATTTTATTTTTGGGTCATAAGCCTTGCTGGACAGTACCTTCCCCTTTTTGCATTGTGTGATTTTTAGAAAATAATTTACCCGTCATAAAAACCCCAAAAATTCACCAAAAACACTTAAAAACCCAAAAGCATAAAAACAATTTTTCTTGAATTTTTGCTTGATTTTTGGTGTGTTAAATAAATTGCTCAAGTGTGCTTGTTTATACTTTCTTTATTTTCCTTCACATATTAAAAATTATAAAAAATTCAAAAACCACTAAAAATTAGCTTCTCTGGAAATTTGACTACTTAGTTTTTTCAATCGTACTCCTTGTGTTCGACCCTGGATCGCTATACCAGGTAAAAAGAATAGCGAAGACCGCTTACATTGTTTTCATTGATTTATATCTTCTGAAGTGGTTTAAATACAAATTTTTCTCGTTGACCGAATTGATCGATTAAGGACAACGACATTGTGATTTATCTTCCACCTTAGTCGCGTCGATTTTCGCGTCATCAGAATGGCGCCGTTGCCGGGGAGCACGGCTTTGTAGTCATTTTTCTATTTTTGTCTCTCTTTATATTATTATTGCTTTCTGACCTTCTCTCTTTGATTTTTGTGCGAGGTACTGCTTGGACGACTTGGAGCTTCTTTTTAGAGGACCCGTGCAGGAGGAAGAGAGAGAGAAGAAGGAGTTTTTATTTCTGAGAGAGAGAGAGAACAATATTTGTTGTAATAACTTAGACTTTGGACTTGTGGACACTTGTAACTTAGCGGGTCTGTTTCGCTGAGTACCGGTGTACTCGGGGGACCCATTTGGATTTTCGCGGCCTTTTCTGCGGTTTTAATAGCTAGCTGCCTTTTCCGGTGTTTACGCGGTTTTTCTCGAGCCCCTAGATTTAGGAATTTCTCTTGCTTGTGCCGTAATTAGTAGGATCCCCACACCTAATTGCTGATCTGTTCCTATAGATCGTTAATTGGACCTACTAAGAATAAATAATAAAAATAACTTAGTTGCTTTCCTGAGAGCCTACGTGCCGCGAGCCTGCCCCACAAGCGCTACTCCTGAACTCGACCTGTCGAGAAGAGGAGGGGTAAGCCAAGACCGGACTCTTTGGATCGAAGGCGAGTAACTGAGTTAGACGGTTCTGCGATAGAAGTTGCTCATCTAGAACTCGGTTTTTCCCGTTGCATCATTTAGGTAGTTGTATTTCTGTCTTTAAATTCTGCGCGGATCACTTGCATGTAGAGTGCTGGAGACAAGGTACGCATTTCTATCTCAGCTTGCATCATTGATTTCTTCGCGCATCGGCTTTTTCGTCTTCTCCCTCTGTTTTTGGCTTAATCATCAGGAGAATCGGAAAAATCGTTAGGCCGCTTGTATTTATTTTGAAAAAAATTAAAAAGAAAAAAAACAAAAAAAATTTTGGGACTGGATAACATTATTGACCCTAAAAGACACTCACATTAAAAATTTGTCTTGGGGAGAGCAACCCCCTCCTTGTATGGTTTGGATGCGCGAGAGAGTGACCCGTACCCTAGATAGAGCCCTCCGGTGCTATTTCTAGCTGACTACCGACTCTTCCGTGCGGGCCAGTCGGTTGGAGTAGCATCGGGTATCCTAACAGGTCACGTAAGCGCTCTGATATTTTGTATGTTCACCCAATAAAATTGACAAGATAAATTGACCGAGCTTTCACGGTCTTCATATTGAGTTGTGTTGGTGAACCGGGCGTTTGCTTTGCGATCATATTTTCTCCAGATCCCATCCGCCCAACTCGCCAGATCAAGATGATGGGTAGACGATCTCTTAGGCAGCCTCTGGCTGCACCGCTTTCAGGCGAGTCTACTTCATCATCTAGGTTGGCCCGTGAGAGTCAAGACCAGCTCTCCGGGCCCGAGTACGATTCCACCCTGTTCCCCCTCGATCCCCTTTCTTTTGCTACTGAGAGACATGAGCCCGAGGAAAGACGAATTGATTTGACAGAACCTGAGTTGGGCTCATCTGATTTTGCAGACGTCGGTATGGCCGCCAGATCAGACGATTACCCCGGAGGTCAGCAGGGAGAGCAGCATGTCGTATTTGACCAGGGGGCTATCAACTCCACCCTGATCGCATCATTAGAGACAGTTCAGCAGCAGTTACGCGATCAGGGGGCTTTCATGATTGAGATGAGAAGGGAGTTGGAGCGACTCAGAGAGGAGAGAGATCGGAGCGAGCCTGAGGACATTCCTGATGCTGATGCAGAGGCAGCAGCTGCAGCAGCAGCCGCAGCAGCGGCTGCCGCCGCCGGAGCGGGACCACCGAGACCGATGCGGGAGTTACACAACCCCGGATCTACACTGATGCACCATTGGGTGGTGGTACCTGCTATCGCGGGGATTTCAAGTTCCCTCCGAACACCCTGCAGATGCTTCCTCATTTTCACGGACTTGCCACTGAGGAGCCCCACCTCCACCTCCAGGAGTTTTTAATGATCTGCAGCACTGTCCACGACCGTCATGTGGACCAAGATACGATTCGGATGATGGCCTTCCCTTTTTCACTGGCAGATAGAGGAGCCGCCTGGCTGAAGCATCTAGGGAAGTTTGTTTACACCTGGGAGCAGCTCCGCACCGAGTACTTGAACAAGTACTATCCACTCGGGCGGACGAATGCAGCGAGGGCCCTAATCAACAACTTCTCCATGCTCCCTAACGAGCAATTCCACGAGGCATGGGAGAGGTTCAGAGAGCTTCTGGATAGATGCCCACACCACGACATTTCGAAGCCGAACCTAGTTCAGAGCTTCTTTAGTGGGCTGACGCCAGAGCTTCAGGGTCTGGTGAATGCTTCTTGCGGCGGGTCCTACTTTGCCAAGGACCACAACCAAGTCTGGTCTATCTATGAGGAGATGGCCGAAAATTACATGGTGATGTCCCAGACTCGGTTGTACACACAGAAATTTCAGCAGCCGCCAGGACCCGTGCAGTACCAGCGGATAGCACGGGTTGATGCAGGTCCATCCAGTTCGTCCACAGTTGCAGCCGCACAGGCAGAGTCGGCCGCTGCGGACATGGGGATTATCAGCGAGAAGTTGGACCGCATGGAAATAATAGAGAAGAAGCAGTGCCAGGGCATAACTCAGATGGAGCAAATGGCACAAACTCTGAGCGACATGAAGACCCAGCTCTTGTGTCTTCAGGAGGCACAGACGGCTCCTCAGCCCCGTCTTCTGTCGCGAGGCGATTCCGGCGGCAGCCGCAGCTCGTCCCAGCGCTCCAGCTCTTTGCAGCAGCCTAGACAAGTTCACCTTGTACAGGCGGAGTCATACCAGCAGCAGCCGCCCTCTTACCAGTCACCACCATCTCCAGACTTACAGATGGTGGTATATCAGCCGGATCAGCCTCTGGCAGCACTGCCGCCAGACCCCTTCGATGCTGAGCCGTTGATGGATGTCAACGGGATTTGGTATGACCGTCCTCAACCTGGAATCCGACGAGACCATCCCGGATTCAGGTGGGGGAATGGGGGTAACCAGTCCCAACAGCAGCCAGCCGGTCAGGGAGGGCAGTACTCCCAGCAGAGAGATCACCAGCAGCCCCCAGCACACCAGCCATCATCGTTCGTACCTCGTCCCTACCAGCAGCAGGGACAGAATTGGAGACGTGAGCAGCAGGCTCACCAGCAGCAGCATCCTTCCTCTTTCCCCTCTCAGCAGCAGCAGCACCAGGTCCAGCAGCCTCATTACCAGAGAGGCGACCCGTCGGGCTCCCATGAGAGCCCCGCCATGGATGATCTAGCCCGCCTCTTCACAGAGCAGCAGGCTACATTTAGACGGGAGATGGACGAGTTCCGCCAGGAGATGCGGGACCTGATGAGAGGGAAGGCCGCCATCCCTGCACAGATCGAGCCTAATCCGAATAGCTTGAAGAGGAAATCTGAGCAGGTAGATCCCACTGAGCCTACCACTCCTAGTAACCCATTTGATGATATGTCATCGGATCTATTTGATGCTGATTTTGTTACACTTAGGAGCGGTAGAAGACCAGCAGGCGGCGCCTCATCTGAGTGATAACACGAGGATCCATCTAGAGCGCCAGATGAGGAAGAGGAGTGCGGTACTGAAGCCGCACATGATGATAACGGTGGTCCTGATGCCACCAGAGATGCTGATTCCACTGGCGGTACTGAGGCCGCCGCTTCACCATATCGAGAAGGTGGTACTGACGCCACCAGCAGAGCCGAGCCAGCCCGCGGTACTGAAGCCGCAAGACGTCTAGTTGTAGAGCCAGCTAGAGGTGGTAATGAGGCCACCAACATTTATTCTGATAGAAATGTTGTCTTTCCTCGCATGAATGTATCTCAGAACTCTAATTCGAATAAAGGAAAAGGTTTAGTTTCTTCTGATCCCACTGTGGTGAATGATGTTTGTGAGGATCCGGTCATCGAACCGTCTAGGCCTATTCCTAGTCCTTCATCTGAGAAGGACCCTGTGATCCCCTTTCCTAGAGCCCTTGAGTTGGGGAAGGGGAAGATAAAAGAAAAAGATCCAAAAAAGAGAGAGCAGGAGGAGTTCAGCCAGGGCATGATAGACCGATTTCACATCCAGCTGACCCTCAATGAGGCTTTGCAGCACATCCCTCTTCTTCAGCGATCCTTGAGAGACAGGACCACAGTCAGGAGGAAGAAGAGGAATAAAACCACAGAGATTCATGTGTTGACCAAAGCCACGTGTTACGCGATCCAGAACCATCTGCCGACCAAGAGGCCAGATTTAGGAGCCCCGTATGTCAGATGTCATATTAGTGACAGAGGTTCGACCGTACTCTATTAGATAGCGGATCGTCGATCAACCTTCTTCCGGCAACCCTTCTCGACCACTTAGAGTTGGGCACTCTTTGACAGAGCAGGACATACCTTCAGTTTGCTGATCGGTCTGTCAAGAGGCCAAAGGGGTTATTGCGAGACGTTGTCGTCACGATTCAGGGTTTGCAATTCCCCGTGGACTTTGTAGTGCTGGACATGGAGACCCCTGACTCGTTGACCGATTCCCCCATCATCCTCGGTCGCCCGTTCTTGGCCACAGCCAAGGCGGTGACTGACCATGACAGTGGGAAGGTATTCTTTCGCATCCAGGGCGAGAGTATACAAATAGAGACGGTTAAGGACCACAGAGCCAGAGATAGATCCCGCTCAAAGGGCAGTACAGATTCAGAGCAGCTGACAGACGCAGAGCCAGACATCCACCAGGACTGTGATTTTGTGATCACAGATGATGAGGCAGCTTGGGCAGATCCTGCAGCGCAGACCATCCTCTCATATTCAGATACAGCTGATACAGAGATGATAGCAGAGGATGGTCTGGAGAGCACAGCCCTGGTTCAGGACACGATTTTCAGTGATGGTGGTACTGAGGCCACCTTGCTCTACGGTGGTACTGATGCCACCGCAGTTGATACAGATCCCTCGGATTCAGAGTCTGATTGGGCAGATTGTGATGATCAGATGCCAGACCTGGATCCACCTGAGCCTACAGATGAGGAGGAGGTAGAGGCAGAGCAGATTAGAGACAATGCAGAGGACCCGCCTTCTCCAGATCCAGTTTGTGAGAGTTCGTTATCATTTTCCCAGGCAGATTTGGTAGAATTGTCAGCATACACACATCTTCTTCAGAAGCCAGATTTTCCAGCACCCAGCTGTCCAGAACTAAAGCCGCTCCCTACTTCGCTGAAGTATCGATTCCTTGCGGGAGAGTCTGAGATGTACCCAGTCATCATCTCCGCCGATCTGACTGGAGAACAAGAATCCCGTCTGATGGAGGTTCTTGAAAAGAACCGCAAGGCAATTGGATGGAGCGTAGCAGATCTCCATGGGATTAGTCCCTCGTTGTGCTCCCACCATATCTATCTCGAGGAAGGGGCAAAGCCGTCGCGTGAGTTCCAGCGGCGACTGAACCCCAACCTGAGAGAAGTTGTCATGAAGGAAATATCAAAATGGTGGAGTGCAGATTTTATTTATCCCATTTCCGACTCCAAGTGGGTTAGCCCCTTGCACGTGGTGCCCAAGAAGACTGGCATCACGACTGTGATCAGTGAGTCGGGAGAGGAGATTGCTACACGAGTACCCACCTCTTGGAGGGTCTGCGTTGACTACAGGAGACTCAACCAGGCCACCAAGAAGGACCACTTCCCCCTGCCTTTTATTGATCAGATCATAGAGAGACTGGCAGGGAAGAGCCATTATTGCTTCCTGGATGGGTACTCGGGCTACAATCAGGTGGCCATCGCTCCTGAGGATCAGGAGAAGACCACCTTCACCTGTCCCTTCGGCACATATGCTTTTCGACGCATGCCATTTGGGCTATGCAATGCCCCTGCGACTTTTCAGAGGTGCATGCTGTCGATCTTTTCGGACATGGTAGGGGAGTGTTTGGAGGTCTTCATGGATGACTTCTCGGTTTACGGCGACGGATTCGATTCCTGTCTTGACTGCCTAGACCGAGTGCTCCAGCGATGTATTGCTACCCGCTTGGTTCTGTCTTGGGAGAAGAGTCACTTCATGGTGACTCGAGGGACGGTGCTTGGCCACATCATCTCCAACAGGGGCATGGAGGTTGATCCGGCCAAGGTTGACGTCATTAGAAAACTCGCACCGCCGTCCAATTTAAAGCAGCTACGGTCATTTCTGGGGCACGTTGGTTTTTATAGGAGATTCATTCATGATTTCAGCAAGATTGCCCGACCGTTGACTGACCTCTTGACGAAAGACACCGAGTTCCTTGTCGATGACAAGTGTCTTTCATCCTTTGAGACTCTCCAGCAGCGTGTTATTGAGGCTCCTGTCCTTCAGCCACCCGATTGGTCTCTCCCATTCGAGATCATGACGGATGCCTCTGATTTTGCCGTAGGGGCCGTGCTAGGACAGAGGAGGGACGGAGTTCCATTTGCCATACACTATGCTAGCCGCACATTGGATTCTGCCCAGCGGAATTATACGGTCACAGAGAAGGAGATGCTAGCAGTAGTGTTTGCCCTAGATAAGTTCAGATCGTATATCATTGGATCTAGAGTGACTTTGTATACTGACCACACCGCCATCAGGTACCTCATGTCAAAGAAGGATGCCAAGGCCAGACTTACTAGATGGATCCTTCTACTCCAGGAGTTCGACATTGAGATCAAGGATAAGCCTGGAGTCAAGAATGTGGTGGCAGATCATCTCTCCCGATTAGAGCAGCCTGAGGATTCTGAGCAGATTGATCCCATTCATGATACCTTCCCAGATGAGGCGATCCTTGCTATCACCTCACTCCCGTGGTATGCCGATATTGTGAACTTTCTCGTTGCTGGGAAAGTCCCACAAGATTGGCCCAGGCAGAGGCTTGAGACCTTCCTTGCGAAGGCCAAGTCCTACCACTGGGAGGATCCCATCCTTTACCACGAAGGAGGGGATAGCATCTGGCGTCGGTGTATTCCTCAGGAGGAGCATCATAGTGTCCTCACTTACTGCCACAAGCTTGAGGCAGGAGGACATCATTCTGGGAGGAGAACGGCACAGAAAGTGCTCCAATCCGGCTTGTGGTGGCCTACACTCTTCAAGGACTCTGATGAGTTCGTGAAGAGGTGTACTGACTGTCAGAGGATGGGCACTTGTGGACAGCGTGATATGATGCCGATGCAGCCCATTCACTTCTGTGAGGTTTTTGACGCATGGGGCATCGATTTCATGGGTCCATTCCCTAAGAGTCAGGGATTCGAGTACATTCTGTTGGCCGTAGATTACGTTAGTCGTTGGGTTGAGGCTATCCCCGCCCGAGCCGCTGATGCGAAGACAGTTTGCAGATTTTTGAAGAAGCACATCATCATGCGGTTCGGGGTTCCACGAGTTCTGATTTCCTGATGGGGGGTCTCATTTCATCAACGACCAGGTGAAGGCCCTTGCCAGCGAGTTCAGCATAGACCATCGTGTTGCCACACCATACCATCCACAGACAAATGGTCTAGCTGAGGTGTCGAATAGGGAGATCAAGAATATTTTGCAGAAAGTCGTCCGCCCTGACCGAAAGAATTGGTCACAGCTTTTGGACTCGGTCTTGTGGGCATATCGGACGTCTTTCAAGACTCCATTGGGTACATCTCCCTTTCGCCTCGTTTATGGCAAGCCGTGCCATCTACCTGTTGAGCTGAGGCACAAGTCACTTTGGGCAGTCACAGATATTCTTATGGATCCAGATGGTATAGGAGACCAGAGGAGGGCAGAGCTAGCCGCCTTGGAAGAGCTTAGAGATACAGCTTTCTCAAACAGCCTACATTATAAGGAGAAAGTGAAGGAGTGGCATGATTCTCATATCAGCCACAAGCATTTTGAGATTGGACAGAAAGTATGGTTGTTTGATGCGAGGCTCAGATTATTTCCAGGAAAGCTACAGAGCAAATGGAAGGGACCTTACTTGGTCAGAAAGGTACACGATAACGGTAGCATTGATATATCTGAGTTATCTTCTGAGAGTACCTTTCGAGTGAACGGCCAGCGGCTCAAGCCATTTCTAGATCATGGGCCGCGGGACGTTATTATTGCCGCTATTCATTTTGCGTGAGATGTGGTCTTTTGACTCACATCTTTTGCATCTCACGCCTGATATTTACATTTCTTTCCGCCTGTATAGATCCAGTTGTCCATATCATTCTATTCTTTAGTCCCACATCCCTTTTCTCATCCTGTGATTATGCTATACTTAGGGTGTACTTTACCCTAAGTATAGGGGGGATGTTGGACCTGCGGGTATTCTTTTTATTCTTTTTGCTCCTGTTTTTGTTGCCTATACTTAGGGATATTTTACCCTAAGTATAGGGGGGGCAGATTCTGCATATTCTTCACTCGGATTTCCCTTCATGTACAGCTTGCTATACTTAGGATTAGTTAATCCTAAGTATAGGGGGAAACCACCGAGTTCCTCGTATTCTATTCATTTATTCATTTCTGTACTTATCCATTCCTTTTCACTTCCCTATACCAAGCACGAGTTATGTCATCTTCATCGCTCTTGATCACTCTGAGGACATCGTTCGAGCTAAGTATAGGGGGGGTGTATATATTTCATATATACTTTAGCCATAACTCGTACTTTGTGTGAGTGTGTTAATAAATAAAATGGCTAAAAATCACAAAAATTTAAAAAAAATTTTCATGTACATAAACCTCTTTTATCCTTGCACATACATAGCTAGTGTATAAAGTATTTTTGTAAAAATGATTTCAAAAATCTTTTGTGTAAAGTTTGTGTAAGTATTTTGTACCAAAATTATGTATATAGTACAAAATTTTTCCAAAATGTTTTGAAAATCAAAAGTTTGCAAAAATCTTCTGTAAATGTTTGTAAATATCTTTTTGCAAAACTTGCACCTCATGCATCATCATCATCCATGATTTCAAAACATTTTTCAAAAATTTTGCATGATTGTAAAATATTTGTAAATAGCATCTTGTGTACATATATGTATATAGTTTTTCCTGGATGAGAGTTGACATTTAAACTAAGCCTGGAATTAAATTGAGAAATGGAGCTTGAATAAGATCTTAATCCACTTAACTTTAAGAGGAACCTTATAGGACTTAGGGTTAAGGCTTTTCAGGTCCATAAGGACTTAATTCTTTGAGTCCACTAGGCTATGAGCATATGTCATCTTGATGAGCCTAAGTAGAGCACTTAACAACACACGCATGGCTCTTAGAGACAATGGCTTGACTCGCACCTGCACTTACACATGGCTCTCCACGGATGAGGTAGTGAGGAGGCAGTTTCCTTTGGCTTGGGGTAGCATATGAGGGTAGTACTTCTAGGCGGAACCTCTCTTCTTCTTCTAGTGATGGAAGTGCACCTCAACTTGGTCTAGTGGTGATGAAGGCTAAAGACAGAAGCTGTGGGTTGCAATAAAGCTTCAAAAGAGGGATAGTCTACTGGCTCAAGGGGAAATTTCTTGTATATATGCTGCACCATGTAGATATGTTGTACAGAAGTCTTTGAAAAAAAATGCAAAAATGCAAAAAGAACTCCAAAAAAGTGGTGGGTCGGATAGAAAATTTAATAACCCCACCGGAGTATACATAGTCAAATAAAGCAAAAGCTTATGGTATCAATGTTACATCTCATGAAGCTTGCAGCGGGAGACTTAGCTACACTGGCTAAGCTTCCAAAACTCTATACTTCTACCCCCTCTTCTTGAGCCGGTTGCACTTGAACTTAGAAGGGAATACCCCGCTTCTCGAGGAAAGAGTTGCTAGACCGAGGCATTAGAGTTACCAGGTTGAGGGAGGTTGTTTCTTTGTTACTTCTGAGGTGGGGAGCCACATATCACTTACACCGCACGGAAAGATTCATGGTCATTAGAGTTTGTGTATGTAGACTTGTTCTGATCTGGTTTATTGAGGAGTCTTGCCCATAGATTGGTGGAACTTGGAGGCTGTTGAGTTTTAAGCTTAAGTCTAAGTAAGGTTCCGACACATTAATAATCCAAAGATCTGATCGAGCTCCATATTTCAATTTAATGAAGGAAAGTTTAATAAATCAACCTTGATCCATGTACATCCTCTTTTTCTTTTTCTTTCTTTTTCACTTCTTTTTCAAATAAGTGTTTGCTAAGGGACTAGCAAAGTTAAGCATAGGGGGGTGATGAATACCCATTCATCACTCTTTATTCTTATATTTTAGCTACAAAAACCTTTGCAAATACATGTAGATATGTGTAAATACAAATAATTACCAAAAGCATGCATTGTGTAAAAACCTGTAATTAGCATGTTTTTGTGCAAAAATAAAAGAATAAAGAGTAAAAAGAAAAAGAGGGAAATATTTAGAATAAATATTGAGCAACTTGACCCAAGGGAGGGCTCAGCATGGGCCTGACCGCATAAAAGACAAAGTAGAGGGAGACAGGAGCTCATGTGTATATACTTCTGTAAATAAATAAAATTATATTTTCCTCACCCAAAAATATGCTTGTACATATTCTGTGTATATTTAGAGACTATTAAAAAAACAAAATAAAAATTTAAATTCAAAAATGCCCTTTCACCATGTGTATAGATCATCATTCCTTATTTATTTAACCCTAAAAATAAATGTATTTATTTTCTAAACTTTTTGTAAATATTCTATGGCATATTTTGTAAATAAAATAAATAAAAAGAAACAAAACAAAAATCAAATAAAAATTACAAAATTAAAAATACAAAAATACAGTGTATATACCATGTATATAAATTTAACCTATGAATATAAATAATTAAAATAAAATAAAAATACCATGTTGTTCTTCATTTCATGATGTAAATAAATAAAATATAAAATGGGCATAAAAATACACAAAAATAACAAATAAAAAATTCAAAAATTAAAATCTATATAGTGTACATATACCTATATATATAGCTACCCTATTTTTATTTCCAAAAATTAATTAAAAATCACCAAAAAATAGAAAAAAATAAAAGAAAAATATTTCATGTTTTAAGTTTTTCTTAATTCGGCCTTTTTCTACCTTAAATTAAATAAACAAAAAATTTGATTACGTGGCAGCTCCTGATTGGTCCACGGGGGATTGTTGACCCCGGTCAACTCCCCCGCGGACTCCTTCCTTTTCTGGAAGATGCGCACCGCCCCGCCTTCGCTGATTTCTCCACGCATCTCCAGGATGTCGCCCACGCAAACCCCGTGCCCGGATTCTTCGCCGATCATCCGTCTCCCTCGCCAGATCTTTCGCCGCGAAATCCATGCCTTCCTTAGCCGTCATCGCCTAACCCTAATCGGGCCTGCACTTATATATAGAATTCCCTCTGCCGCCTCCGCGCCTCATCTTTGGATCGCCATTCTCATTCCCGTGACCTCCAGAGCAATCACCGAGGTGACAGCTCGCGTTTGCCCCTGTTGCAGTGAGGAGAGGGTGCCCCGACCATCGATCCGGCAGCTTCGCGCCGCCGTTGCTCCGCCGCTTGCAGGAGCTCGAGCCTCAGGCCTTGACACCCTTCGAGGCTACGACCAGGAGTTAGCCACACTCCAGCACAGTCTTCCGCTCCACCCAGGTAGTCGATTAGCTCTTTTATTTCGCTTAATTTTAGGTTTCCCCCAAATCACATCTCCGACGAGTTCCTCTGATTCCGGTCATCTTGCGTATCTTCTCGATCATCGGAACCCACGCTCACCTTCGCCATTCCCTCACGCACCTTCTACGCCCTTTCACTCAACCCAGATCGCACAGGATCTGGGAGTCGAGCTCCTCCATCCCCAGCTCGCCGGAGCTCCTTCGCCCCGACCCACCAGCCACCTTCACTTCGCTTTCTTGGGTCGAGGCACTTTGCCCTCGACCCGCGAAGCTTTCTGTTTGCTTTGCAGGTTCAAAGGGAGGCGTTTGAGCCCCCCTTACATTCCAGCCAGAAGCTTCGCGCCGCCAGCCTCGCCGGAGCCCCTCCAGGGCTCGGCTGGGCTATCGGACAATACCATCAGCTGCGGGGCTTCACCGCGGACCCGTTCCGATCATCAGGAGCAGCTGAGGAGGAGTGCAGCTCACGCAGGAGGCCGGTGAAGTTCGCCGGCGTCGAGTTCTTCCATCATCCTCCAGAACCATCCGATGACGCCTCTGCTCCATTTTTGATCTCAGCCATCCATTCCTCGAGGAGCAGCAGCCGTCGATCTATCTGAGGAGCTCATCCGGACCGTTGCAGCAGAGGAGAGAGGCACCGGAGCCCAGCACCGTGAGATCTTCCACGTGTCCTCGCCTCCACCGTCGATCGAGCCCAAGAGACACCGAAGAAGAGCGCCCGCCGTCCCGAGCCGTTGGATCCACCACGTGGCGCGCATCTGACCGTCGACGAATAAAGGGGTAAATTACTTAGGCCCCCTCTTAGTTTGTCTTTTTTGTCCTAGTCCTGTAAATATTTTTAGAACTTTATTTACGTAGGGTAAATTGCATGATGGACCTTGTGCTTAGTTTTATTTGCATGTATGCCCCTGTGTGTATGTGACCACGTGCTTCGTCACGTGTTTAGTTGGGCTTTTTACATCTTTTATCCTGTAGATCTGGGTTGTTATGAAATGAAGAAATACTTTTTGGTAATTGCATTGATGCCCCTGTGAGCGTTTTTATTGGACATGTGCGGATTTTAGTGGGATTTTTGCAACCGAGTCCCTGGGTTTTTGATACGAGTTATCAAAAGGCCCTAAGACTTGGTTTTTATTACCAAGAGGTCCCTGTGTGCCCCAGCCACGCGCCACGCGCGTGACTTGCTGGGAATTTTGCACCTTGGCCCCCAGATTCTCGGGTATTTGCACGTACGTCCTTGTGCACTGTGCCCACTTTGCATTTTTGAATAAAATATCAAATTACCTCCAAATCCCATGAGATTTTGACACATGGCTCCTGCCATGGTGTAGGAATTTTAGGGATTTTTGAGGACATTTCTGATTTCGTTTAGTATTTTTAAAAATTCAAAAACCTACTTTTTAGTTACTGTCTAGGTTTGAAAATACCAAAAAAATATAAAAACTCTTTGAAAAATTCTAAAAAAATTAGCTACTGTTTCTTGCTTGTTGCTTGATTTTCTAGCCAATTTTGGCTATTTTTCATTGCTTAAAAACCCTAAAAATCTAAAAATCCCTGAAAACTCATAAAAATTATAATAAATAACATAAAAATCCAAAAACAATAATTTAGGTGCCCAAATTTTCCTTATTCTTTCTAGATTACAGGAAAATTACCTCAGGGCTTGTTAAGATCCATAAATATTTTATTTTTGGGTCTTAAGCCTTGCTGGACAGTACCTTCCCCTTTTTGCATTGTGTGATTTTTAGAAAATAATTTACCCGTCATAAAAACCCCAAAAATTCACCAAAAACACTTAAAAACCCAAAAAGCATAAAAACAATTTTTCTTGAATTTTTGCTTGATTTTTGGTGTGTTAAATAAATTGCTCAAGTGTGCTTGTTTATACTTTCTTTATTTTCCTTCACATATTAAAAATTATAAAAAATTCAAAAACCACTAAAAATTAGCTTCTCTGAAATTTGACTACTTAGTTTTTCAATCGTGCTCCTTGTGTTCGACCCTGGATCGCTATACCAGGTAAAAAGAATAGCGAAGACCGCTTACATTGTTTTCATTGATTTATATCTTCTGAAGTGGTTTAAATACAAATTTTTCTCGTTGACCGAATTGATCGATTAAGGACAACGACATTGTGATTTATCTTCCACCTTAGTCGCGTCGATTTCCGCGTCATCAGTTGTCTTCATGACCGCCCGATCAGGATGATCGGACGGCATCTGTGTTGTCATCCTCCTCCGCAGGTCACCGGAGAAGGCGGGGCTCCGGCGACCTGCCCTTCGCTCCGACGTTAGCTTTATCAACATCTGAAGGTCGGAGAAGATAGCCGTTGGGCTGGCAAAGATCTGGGAGGTATAGAGAGGCTCCGAGGCGGGTCTGAGGGGGAGATCGATGGGGCCTCACCGGAGGAGAAGAGCTTGAAAGAGCTTCGACATGAAGTCCGACCATTGAACCTGCAGAGGTTAGATTTGTATAGTCGAAGCGTGCAGGTGGTGAAGTGCATGTGTGAGGTGAGGTGAAATGGGAGCCGTGCGGAGGTGGAGAAGGTGGGGCTCAGGGGAGTCCTCCGCCGTGATGACGGAGGAGTGGTGTCGCAGCGCCGTGGGGTTCTGACGAAAGGAGGGTTGTCGGCGAGGGTGCTGGTGATCGGGCGGAGGTCGTGAGATGGTCAGATGAGGGTGGATTGCGGTATAGAGGGTGAATAAATTAGGAGAAAATGAAGGAAAAAGAAGGGAAGAGGGACCTCGTCGGAGAGGGGAATCCGGTGAAGGTATTGGCCTAGGCTGGGCTTCCATTGGAGCCCCCGTCATCGCACATCAAGGTTGGCCCTTCCTCGGTGCTTGGCGGATCACGGTGGCGTCGCTACATGGCCAGAAGGCCACGGATCACACCTGGGTTGTCGCAGCCATCTTCACCTCGAGATACAACTCCTCCGCTGTCACCGGAGAGCTAGAGGTTGAGCCGGAATCCCCGTGAATGGTGGATGAGCGCTGATGGAGGCGGAGGGCGACTATTTAAAGGTGGAGGTGGAGGCGTGCAGGTGGTGATGGCGATGGTTTCAAAGGTCGTGGTTTGAATGTGGGAGTAATGGAGGGTGGTCCTGAGAGTTACGCGGGGATGGTGGAAGTACGGGAATTGCGGGGCGGCCGTTATGAGTACGTGGAGGTGGATGGCGCGCCTTCCAAAATAAGAAGGGGGGCGATGGTTTCACATGATGTAACAGCTGGAGAAGGGGGTTGTCAGAGGTAGGGGATGACAGGTCAACCGTTGGATCTAGCGATCCAACAGGTAGGATGATGGCACGCTGGAGGGTTAGGATCGGATCAAGAGGTTTGATCCGACGGTGGGGGCTTAGGCGCCAATGAGCGGATGAGATAGCTAGGAGGGTAAGATCGAACGATGAGGCTTGAATGGGGGATGTGGCGCGTTGAAGGACGTTGGATGAGAGTAAGATCGGAGGGTTGAGATGAAGGGGCGACGTGGTGGGCGATCGACCGTGTGATAGGGAGTGGATCAGACGGCTGTGGATGGGGCGCGAAGTAACGGTGAAGATCTAATCTGAGATCAGATCCAAGGGCTAGAAATAGGCGAATGTTGAACGGTCCAGATGAGGGCGGAATATAGGAAATTGGATGGTCAGGAAGAGCGACGGGTGGCGAGAGCTGGGAGCGGCCACGTGGACGGCCCAGAGGGCGCCATGTGGCCCAATGAGAAAAATTCAAATATAAATACAAAGAAAAATAGAAAAGAATTAGTTAGAGGCTGAATTAGGAAAAAGTCAAAACATGAAAGTTGCTCGTCTCGACGAGATCTACAATTTCATGTTGGTCAAAAAGCCAAAAGAGGTCATCTGTACAAAAGCTATTTTTGGGGGTATTTTTAAGGGAATAAAAATACCGATTTTGTGGTTTTGATTTGTTTTTGTATTTTTTAGCGGTTTTAAAGGTCAGTGATTTATAGACAATTAATCTAACTAATTTTTTAAGGGTTTTTAGTAATAAAATAATTAAAAGAAGAATAAAGGGAATTAAAAGCAATAAATTAATGGTAATTTATACATAATATAGTACACGATAAAAACAAAGAATTAAAGGTGATTTTATTGGATTAATTAAGACAGGGGTTTTAATATGAAGCTTTTATCATGATGAATACGAGATTCATCATACCCCTATACTTAAACCATGCTCATCCTCGAGCATCTAAAGAATGAAGGAGTCGGATTAATTCCTGACAGTGCGCGTGAAATTTTTCAAGGCTTGATCTTTCGAAGACCCTTGTCCTAAGTGATCCTAAATTTCCGGGTTTATCCAAGCCGTAGTCAAAAGGAATCCAACTTCTCTGATTATCAGACTCTCTTTTTGTACATATAATATAAGGATATGACATTTAGTGTACTGCATTTCATGAGAGCCGAGTCGATGCATCACTCAAAGTTCCAGTCCCAAAGATCCTCCTCTAGACCTAATCTTTAATACTAGGGAATAAGTCTACTCTTGCTTCAGTCAACCGTCTCTATAGTTTGTCAGACTTGAAAGTGTAGATGGACAGTCAGATGATGGAGGGACATGGGATTGTGTCTATTTTTCTCACCCTCACATTGGAACAAGGGGCCTCTCGAGTGCCTTTTTACTCAACACATATAAATTTTTAGATTGTTGACCAATGTGTCCGTCAAAAGAGTTGGAGTCGTCTGCACTTGTTTTTCTGGGAATACACCGGGGTGTGTCTCTTTTGAGTATCTAAGATACCTTCGACACCCAAACTTGTAGCATTTACGATGCAGAGCCCTTTTTCGGTGTCAGCCCGACTCCTGGTCCTAATTAGCGCTTGGTCCAAGTGGACACTTTCAAAATGTTTGGGAGCGCTCGCCATTGGTGGAAGCTCATTTATAATTTGTTCTTGATGATTGAGATTTTTCTTTGACATTTCATTTCTTTTGTTGGCTAGCTCCATTGCTTTTACCAAGAGATTGGCGCACACTGATCAACAAATTAAATTTCATCACACCCTGGCACATAGGTAAATATCAAAGAGATGCATATGAATCTTGTTCACATACTGGCTAGGGTTTTTGCCGACACTCAGGTTTTCTGAAGCCTTCATTAACTTTATCCCATCCTCGAATATCATTAGATCGGGTCTAAACTTAAATCTATGGTCCTAGTTCCTCAGGTGATATCTCAACTCAGCTCATCAATCATGCAGTTGTGGAAGTGACTATGCTGATCATATTTTCTTGAAGGTAGAGATGAAGAGTGCAATATAGAATTCAAATCTTTCAAACCAGAGAAGTGTGGATATTTAAGTCTTAAAAAACCTAATGACTACATCATGTTAACTCAGACTCTCAAGATCACAGAAATCCAGTGTCCTCAAAATCCTCAAGCCTTGAGTGAATGTGAATGTGTCAGGAATACACCAACTCCTTAGGTTAGTGAATTTTTGTGTGATTTTTATCTTTTGCAAATTTTTATGGGTTTTAAAATTTTTTTAATTCGTCGGAGAGACAATGATCGACCCAGGCTCAAATAAATAAAAGCATCCACTCTCAGCCAGTATGGGTGTAAGTGCGGGTCGAGACCCGTAATCCTTAAGGACGGTGCCATATGTGGTGTCCTTTAAACCACCCAATCTGCTAAGGGAGACCGAGGTTCCCTCACTGAAAATGTCTACTAAGCCTAGTACTCAGAGTCAAATTCCAAGAAACATTTTTAATTTTTCAAATTTTTTTGAAAAATGGTTATTTACAAAGATTAATCCCTCAAATTTTTAAGAAAATTTTTTACAAGGTTTTTACAAAACTCAGTTCACAGGTTTACCAAAACCCAGCCCGAAAATAAAATTTTAAAATGTTTTAAAAACACGAGCAAAGGCTAAAGTAAATATACAACAATATACAGTATACCCCCCCCTATACTTAAAATTTGCTATGTCCTCATAGCACAAGTGCCATGAAGCCAAGGCTTGGTTCAAGTACAGGGTGATATAGCGGAACTGAGGAGGAGGGTCCCCCTATACTTAGGCCGAAATCGGCCTAAGAACAAGAAGACAGAACGAGGGAGGGATGAGTAGGCAGGTCCCCCCTATACTTAGGCTACAAATAGCCGAAGTAAGGTCTATGTTAGGGGGGATGGTTCTATGATATAAGGGTATGGGGGAGGGAGTTCGTGAAAAATAGATACACACAGAGATAGAGAGAGAGAATGAAATATACAGGGGGAGGGGGTGAGTATGTGCATGTGCAGTGTAGGTGTGTGTGTGTTTGAGGGGGGGATGTTCTTTAGTACAATATGCAAGACTAAAAATAAATATGCAGATGCAATGTTTTTTTTTACAACATGTAATGCAATTTGACTGATAAAAATCCTAGAATTTCTTCATGGCTTCTTTTGCGGTCTCTTCAGCGGAAGCTCCCGACTTCACGGCTCCATGACGATCAGGCATCCTCGATTTTCATGGGCCCTGCCACAAAAGAGAAAAGTTAGAAACTCAGAGAAATTAAATCTACAAATAATATGTAAAGAAATGATGCATGCGATGAGGACCTAAAAATTTTTGAAATAATTTAAAAAAATCAAAATTCAAAAATTAAGCAAAGCCGTATCCCTGGCAACGACGCCATTTGATGAACGTCGAATTCGCCTCTATAAAAATGTAGAATTATGTTGTAGTACAGGAGACGAATTCGGTTCAGCAAAAACCACAATCTTTGAATGTCGTGGAATATTTATACTTGACAAGTGTACCAAGGTCGAACACAGGGACACGACTGCCTAATTCAGCTATTGAATTTCGATTCATTAGGCTCAGAGTGAATTAAATCCAATTTCAGATCCTCATGATGCAGTACGCTATTTACAAAGTGATGCTAAAATGTATGCATTTTTTTATTTGTTTTTATACAAGTTAAAGAGATGCATGAGCAAATATGCAGGAGAAATGATGCACCGATTAAATACTACAATTATACCCTAAAAATGCTGAGCAACACAATATAAAATGAAGTCAGTGTCGATTTAGTCACCATAATAAAGTGGTCATCCAATCAAAGCAAAACAAGGAGAGTAGGGTCTCAATTTCCACATAAAAAATCACTTTAACTAAAACAGGAGTAAATGAGACAAATAAGCATGCTAGAATGTTGAGGATGAAATAAGGATCAAAACGACACTAAAATCATGCAATTTGGATCTACGATGCTCAAGTTATGCTAAAAACAATGCAAGGGCATAATTGTAATAAAAATGCAATAAAAATAAAGGATAATTATTGCATTTAGGTCCCTAGAAGGACCTAAATGCAATTATGAAAAACCGCCCGGCGTCCTATGCAATTTTCCCAATGCGCGCAGGGACCTATTTGCAAAGCATCAAAACTTGGAGGGCCTCCCTGTAAAATACCCAGGCACGCACGTGAGGCACGCGCCTAGGGACCATTCTGCAAATATCGTGAATACCAAGGTCTGTCTTGTAAATTACCCAGCACCCCACGTGCCAAACACGCGAGGGGCTAGGCTCGGAAGGGAGCCTCTGGCTCGGGGCTACGTGGCAGTCGATGGTGGCTCGAGTTTGCTTCGTTGGACCCGAGCCTGTAGGTTCAGCATGGAGGCTCGGTTTTGCCACGTGTTGTCTTCATGACCGCCCGATTAGGATGATCGGACGACATCTGTGTTGTCATCCTCCTCCACAGGTCACCGGAGAAGGCGGGGCTCCGGCGACCTGCCCTTCGCTCCGCCGTTAGCTTTATCAACATCTGAAGGTCGTAGAAGACAACCGGTGGGCTGGCAAAGATCTGGGAGGTATAGAGAGGCTCCGAGGCGGGTCTGAGGGGAGATCGATGGGGCCTCGCCTGAGGAGAAGAGCTTGAAAGAGCTTCGACATGAAGTCCGACCATTGAGCCTGCAGAGGTTAGATTTGTATAGCCGAAGCGTGCAGGTGGTGAAGTGCGTGTGTGAGGTGAGGTGAAATGGGAGCCGTGCGGAGGTGGAGAAGGTGGGGCTCAGGGGAGTCCTCCGTCGTGATGACGGAGGAGTGGTGTCGCAGCGCGGTGGGGTTCTGACGAAAGGAGGGTGGTCGACAAGGGTGCTGGTGGTCGGGCGGAGGTCGTGAGATGGTCAGATGAGGATGCATTGCGGTATGAGGGTGAATAAATTAGGAGAAAATGAAGATAAAAGAAGGGAAGAGGGGACCTCGTCGGAGAGGGGAATACGATGAAGGTATTGGCCTGGGCAGGGCTTCCATTGGAGCCCCGGTCGTCGCACATCAAGGTTGGCCCTTCCTCGGCGCTTGGCGGAGCACGGTGGCGCCGCTACATGGCCAGAAGGCCACGAATCACACGTGGGTTGTCGTGGCCATCTTCACCTCGAGATACAGCTCCTCCGCTGTCACCGGAGAGCTAGAGGTTGAGCTGGAGTCCCCGTGAATGGTGGATGAGCGCTGATGGAGGCGGAGGGCGACTAATTAAAGGCGGAGGTGGAGGCATGCAGGTGGTGATGGGGACGGTTTCGAAGGCCGTGGTTTGAATGTGGGAGTAATGGAGGGTGATGGTCATGAGAGTTACGCATGGATGGTGGAAGTACGGGGAACGCGAGGCGGCCGTTAGGAGTACGTGGAGGTGGCTGGAGCTCCTTCCAAAATAGGAAGGGGGCGATGGTTTCACATGATGTAACGGCTGGAGAAGGGGGTTGTCAGAGGTAGGGGATAACAGGTCAACCGTTGGATCTAGCGATCCAACGGGTAGGATGATGGTGCGCTGGAGGGTTAGGATCGGATCAAGAGGTCTGATCCGACGGTGGGGGTTTAGGCGCCAATGAGCGGATGAGATAGCGAGGAGGGGAAGATCGAACGGCGAGGCTTGAATGGGTGATGTGGAGCATTGAAGGACGTGGATGAGAGTATGATCGGAGGGTTGAGATGAAGGGGCGACGTGGCGGCGATCGACCGTGTGATAGGGAGTGGATCAGACAGCTATGGATGGAGCGCGAAGTAACGGTGAAGATCTGACCTGAGATCAAATCCAAGGGCTAGAAATGGGCGAAGGTTGAACGGTCCAGATGAGGGCGGAATAGAGGAAATCGGATGGTCAGGAAGAGCGACGGGTGTCGAGAGCTGGGAGCGGCCACGTGGACGGCCCAGAGGGCGCCACGTGGCCCAATGAGAAAAATTCAAATATAAATACAAAGAAAAATAGGAAAGAAATTGTTAGAGGCCGAATTAGGAAAAAGTCAAAACATGGAAGTTGCTCGTCTCGACGAGATCTACAACTTTCATGTTGGTCAAAAGCCAAAAGAGGTCATCTGTACAAAAGCTATTTTTGGGGGTATTTTTAAGGGAATAAAAATACCGATTTTGTGGTTTTGATTTGCTTTTGTATTTTTTAGTGGTTTTAAAGGTCAGTGATTCATAGACAATTAATCTAACTAATTTTTTAGGGGTTTTTAATAATAAAATAATTACAAGAAGAATAAATGGAATTAAAAACAATAAATTAATGGTAATTTATACATAATATAGTACACAATAAAAATAAAGAATTAAAGGTGATTTATTGGATTAATTAAGACAAGGGTTTTAATATGCAGCTTTTATCATGATGAATACGAGATTCATCAGGTACATAACCCTAATTGTAAAAATGAATCTTAATAGGTAAGTGCATTGATATTTTTTTATTCATTTCTGTTTAGATGGACATGATAAACCAATAACATTTATCACATTACTAGGATGTCAAGGGCTTACGAGTCCAACAGAGGTGCAGGTGGTGGAGTAGGTTGTGGTGCTGGATATAGATCAGGATATGTATATGATTAAGGTGGAGGACGAGCAGGGAGAAGGTGATGGCGGAGGTGGCAGTGGTGGTGGAGGTGATGGACTAGGTCGAGGCTCTGGTATTGTTTCCGGAAGTGGATATAGATAATGGTGCATGATATGGTTCTGATTGTGGGAGATGTGGTGGATGTAGTAGAGGCAGAGGCCGTGGATGAAGAGAAAGAAGTGTAGTGACGAAAGAGATAAGAGGAAAAGAACGAATAGGTTAGGGTTTTTGCTTATATAACGAACAAGTCGACGTATAGGAAATGTTGAATTTATTATATTCAGTAAAATACATTGAAAAAGTTGATTATTTCCAGACGTATAACAAATGCCAACTATGCATATACCATAACTGATGTTTAGTAATGGTAAACATTGAATTTCGTGTATTTTATTGTAGCGGGAGGTGGTGTTGGTTGTAGATAAGGATATGGATATGGTCAAGGTGAAGGAAGAGGTAGAGGAGGAGATGGAGGAGGTGGTGGTGGTGGAGGAGGAGGTAGATGAGGTGGATGTTTCGGAAGTGGTCACAGAAGTAGATATGAATTTGGATATGGCCGGTGTCGGGGTAGTGGTAGGGTGGTAGAGGAGGTGCATGAGGTGGTGATAGAGGCATTGGTGGTGGTTTGGGATATGGATCTGGTTATGGTGCAGGATCCTAGTTTGGTGGTGGAAGTGGTGGTGGGGGATGAGGAGGAGGTGGTAGAGGTAGTTGAGTTGGCGGAGGTTCTGGATATGGATCTGCTTATGATTCAAGTTTGAGATATGGTAGTGGTTGAGGAGGAGGTGTAGATGGTGGTGGTGGAGGTGGAATCTGGCTATGGATCTAGTTATGGTGTAGAATCCCGGTTTGGTGGTGGGAGAGGTGGTGGAGGTGGTGATGGAGGATGAGGTTGTGGAGGTAGTGGAGTTGGCGGAGGTTCTGGATATGGATTTAGCTATGGTTCAGGTTCAGATATGGTGGTGGTGGAGGCAAGGTTTTTGAAACGGAACCTAACACTGAACCGGAAACCTTACCGAAATGGTCAGATCGGGTTAAGCCATGTGATCAAATTAGTTCAACCGTGAAACGCCCTGCCTCGATGGGAGCGCATCTCAACAACCATTCACATTATTACCCAACAACAGTTATAGACAACCTGCATGATATACCATTCATACAAAAAAATTATAGGAAACATTAAACTTCCATTGATAACTAGATATCCATAGAAGGATAACAATAAAACCTCAGAGTCTCTTTATTACATCACAATAGATGAAACAAAGGGAAATAATACAACTACAACACTAAGCCTCAACCTCAACAATGTCTTACAGATGCACCACCGAAAATGCGAGCCTCTGTCTCCTATTCTGCTCTTCATCTTGGATTTTCAAAGAATGTAACTTGTGAGTCAACTGACCCAGTAAGGATAAGGTAAATTATAAATCAAGAGAGTATAGGTAGGTAATGCAAATGCAGTAACTGAACAAGTTTACGAGAGAATATTTTAAAAGCATTTAGCAATATACAATCACTTATATTCTAGGCCTTTAACACGTACTCAATCAAAATCAATTCTTTGACATATCTTAATCCATAATTCCATGTATTTATCCGGCCTTGTCCGTCAAAGGAGAAAGACTACGCTAGGAATGAAGCCTGCAACACTTCATTCAAAGTGCAACCTTAAACCTGTGTGCAAGCGCGATCCTTCAGTCAGTATAGTTAGTAGCACTCTGACACTCAAGATAGGGCATACAAGACCAGTGAGTCATAACTATTATTAATCGAGTCTGCCGGAGGAGTCTCGCTCGCTCCAAAATAAGTGCAACAATAAGGATCCGCAATGTGCAATGCATGCATGCATCCACCTCAATTACACCAGAGTACCTACCACCACCCCTCTCTATGATGCCCCTCGAGTGGGGGTGATTCACTGTCGGTTCGGCTGGACCACAAGGGGGTGCAACCACCTTGTAGTATTATTGTTTATTTCCTCATGTAAGTATTTTCCCCCTTCACCCTGAAGTATTTAATCCTCGATCCATCAACATACACAGAGGTTAATTAATAACCTCATTACATTATCACTTAAACACTTAAGACCTTCTGATTTCATTCCATTTCACTGGCATGGCTTCAAGGCTTAACCTCGATTGTCCTATATTATACCTTAAGAATTTATGATAACTAACTCGTTAAACTAATCTCTATTCAAAATCAACCCATGTCAGCCCATTTTGTTTCAACGATCATGAAAACATTGATCTCTGTTTAAAGGACATTCAGCGTATAATTCACACAATACTAACAATGCACATTGAATATATCACAGTCGCAAGATATCCGATCCAGTTTAGTCACTTTACAAAATATGTGAATATATATATATTTTGCATCCTTGACCAAGAGTTATACATGTAGCATTATCTAAAAAAGAGAGGTGATACACGTCTAACTAGTGTCACTATACTCTTCAAGGCTAGACGTGCAAGTTTCATTATTTAATACCATCTATCTATATAGTTCAACATTTATGCACGAAGTTCCATTATACTTCTACATTATACCGAGGATTATCAACCAAGGACATTACCTGATCTAAACGTTGTAGGGATCAATACGTGATACCCATTTGTATGGTATTCTATCCTATCGGAAGGGACGCAATACGTTAAATACTATATGAATAAATGTTTGCTTAAAAAGAGAGTCCCAACAGATGATCATAATAGATATTACTATTTTCAAAACTGTAATCGATTTTCTGATGGGTCCACTGTACTATAATAATATAATTAGGTGGGTAACAGATATTATGCTTAATTTACGGATGACAACTAGTAGGCTTAGTTTACGGATGACAGATCGAAAGCTTAATTCACGGGTGAGGGTTTAACTGATACATATATTATAACAACTAAAGACACGTAGATACCCAACCAAGATAACATGCTAAAAAAATCATGTTTACTAAGTCAAAGATAAACATCTCTATCCACGACATTAGGTATACGCACACACCCTTAATTTGCAAAGGAATATGATAACTCCATATCCGTGTATTTGATAAGATCGCCTCTATGTTATATTATAAAAACCAATGTCTCAAAATCCAATCCGTGAGCATTTCTCCCACGTCTCTATTCCAAAATCAATAGAAGACCATTATTGATAATAATATTCCTGAGATGAATTTTTATCAATGTTAGAAATAATCATGGATCATTCCGGCTATCAATCAACAATGACCACCGACAAGATCTACATACGAGGATTCGATATGGGATTCATGAATCGTGATTTACCAACAACAAGAGGAGATCCTGGGAGCAAGCATCCCCAAAAATACATTCTCCATAATCGTGAGAAACGAGGATTGGAAGGAAGAAAGTTGAGATCCGTTACCTATGTTCGTGCACGCCTTTGATGCATGTGTCTGAACGCTCGATCAAGGATCCGAGAAGAGATGTGCTTTTCCCGTACACTCCTTTTCTTGTTGTCGTGAAACTACGGAGTTTGCACTGTTCTCCCTTTGGTTCTCTGGAGGAGAGGGAAAAATGAGGAAAGAGAATGACTTGGGGAGGAAGAAAAGGATGAAGTAGGCTTTGGAAAGGAGTAGGAATGAGGGGAGATGAAAGGTGGGGGTATTAATATATTATAGGTGCAAAACCCTAGTTTGAGAATCCCTAAAATAGCCCTAACCCGTAAGTAGTTAACCAAATCCCGTAATCCTTAATTCCCATCAACATCCATAACCCCTTTTCACTAAAACATTCATATCTCCCACATCCAAACTCGGAATTACGCATTTTTGGACTCGTTGGAAAGCTTGCTACGAGACCCTTCTTTTGAGTATAATATTGAATATGTTTTAAGACTTCGAAAAAAAACAAAATTTACAGGGTGTTACATCATAACAACTTTAAAAATCAGTCTCGTCCCTGAGACTTAGGATGCAAAAGGGGTAATATAACAACCTTAAAAGGTTGGACCCCATCGAGCAAAAGATAACCTAAGAAAAGGAAGTACATATTATAGATTACCTTCAAAAAGGTGCGGCTAATCCCACTGCATATCTGCCTCGGGTTCCCTTGTGGCCTCCTCAGAGTTGTGTCTTTGCCAAAGGACCTTCAATAAAGGTATCTCCTTATGACTCAACTTCTTCACTGAGCGATCGATGACCCGAACTGGTTCCTCCAGATAGCTCAGGTCGGTGTCCACATGAAGATCATCATAATTAATTACATGCAATGGATCATGAATGTACTTTCTCAAGTTGGAGATATGAAAGATGTCATGCACACCAGCAAGATGAGGAGGAAGTGCAATCATGTATGCAACTTTACCAATCTTATCGAGGATCTCAAAAGGTCCGACAAACTGTGGTGCTAATTTTCCATTCACTCCAAACCGCTGAACTCCCTTCATGGGAGAAACTCTCAAGAGGACAAAATCTCCAACCTCAAAGCTAAGATCAGTGTGTCGTCTATCGCTATAGCTCTTTTGCCTACTCTGTGTAATAAGCAATTTCTCCCGAGCTATCTTGACCGCCTTAGCAGTCTCCTCCAAGTACTCTACCTTATGTAAAAGGTTATGTCTAGTCTCCTGCCAACTCAGAGGGGTAGAACACCGCCTTCCATACAACTCTTCAAAAGGGGCCATGCCTATGCTGGCATGGTAACTGTTATTATATGTAAACTCTGTTAATGGCAAATGGTCCTTCCATGACCCTTTCCACTCCGGCACACATGCTCGAAGAAGATCCTCTAGTGTCTGAATCGTCCTCTCGGATTGTCCGTCGGTCTATGGATGGTAAGCGGAACTGAGGCATAGCTGCACTTCTAAAGAACTCATGAATTCTCTCCAATAATGAGAGGTGAATCTTGGATCACGACCTGATACAATCTGCTTTGGCAACCCATGAAGTCTGATAATCTCCTTAATAATGACCACAAGTTGTAAAGGAGTGCATGCCATACTTGCAATATGAAATGTGCTGACTTAGTAAGCCTATCAACCACGACCCATATGGCATCGTGGCAACTAGTGGTCTTAGGAAGTCCTGTCACAAAGTCCATAGATATACCCTCCCACTTCCACTCAGGAATAGGAAGGGATTGCAAAAGTCCCGATGGATTCTTATGCTCAGCTTTAATTTGTTGACACGTCATGCATTTTGCTACAAACGTGGTCACATCCCTTCTCATTTGCTTCCACCAAAAACTCTTTTTCAAATCCTTATACATCATGGTGCCATCAGGTTGTATAAACAAACGTGAACTATGTGCCTCACACATGATCTCTTCCCTCAATAGTACATCTGTTGGGACACACAATCAATTCCCCATTTCGTAGCACACTATCTTGATAAGAAAAGCCAACTAAGGTTCCTGCAATAGCCTTCTCCTTGAGTCTCTACATACTCAGATCTTCATGCTGCCCCTGGATGATTCGCTCAACTAACTTTGTACGTGAAGGGGATGGAACTATGACTGTTTCTCTACTACTATGAAATGGATGCCAATCACTGAAAGCTGCAAGAAGATCCCATGCTTTAAGATGAGGATGGGATTCACTTGAATGAGGCCTACAACTAAGGGCATCAACGACCAAATTTGCCTTACTAGAATGGTAAGAGATGATGCACACGTAATCCTTTAAAAGCTCCAACCATCTCCTTTGCCTCATATTAAGCTCATTCTGATCAAAAAGATGCTTGAGACTCTTGTGATCTTTGAAGATTTCGAAAGAAACACCATAAAGATAATGTCTCCACATTTTAAGAGCAAAGACAACTGCTGCCAGTTCCATATCATGAGTTGGGTAATTTTTGTCATGTAACTTCAACTATCTAGATCCATATGCAATAACCTTACCATGTTGCATCAAAACCGCACCCAGACCCTCCTTTGATGCATCTGTGTAAACTGTGAATCCGTCTGTGCCCGATGGAATTGTCAAGATGGGAGCTGTAGTGAGCCTCTCCTTCAGTGTCTGGAAGCTATTCTCACACTCTTCTGACCAAGCATATGGGATCTCCTTCTCAGCTGGGTGAGGGGAAGGGCAACATGAGAAAATCCCTTCACAAACCGTCTCTAAAAACCGGCTAAGCCAAGAAAGCTTTGGATCTCAGATACATTCTTCGGTCGTTCCCAACTAAGGACTACTTCGATTTTTGCAGATCCACTTACACTCCTGCACCTGAGATAACATGGCCTAAGAATGATACTTCTTGAAGCCAGAACTCACACTTACTAAATTTTGCATATAGTTTGTGCCTCGTAAGGTCTCCAGCACTGTCTGTAAGTGAGTGCGATGTTCCTTCTCATCTTAAGAGTATATAAGGACATCGTCAATGAAAACCGCAACAAAGCTATCGAGGAAAGGCTGAAACACCCGATTCATCATGTCCATGAATGCTGCTAGGGCATTTGTCAAGCCAAAGGGCAACACCAAGAACTCGTAGTGACCATATCTGGTTCTGAATGCAGACTTAGGTATATCCACATCTCGAATACGTAGCTGGTGATAACCAGATCGTAGATCAATCTTGGATAAGATGGACGACCCTTGTAACTGATCAAAGAGATCGTCAATGCACGGCAAAGGGTAACGATTCTTGATTGTTACATTATTCAACTGCCGATAATCTATACACATGCGCATAGATCCATCCTTCTTCTTAACAAAAAGGACAGGTGCTCCCCATGGAGATGTACTAGGGCGTATGAAACCCTTCTCCAATAGTTCTTGTAACTGCACCTTGAGTTCCTTCAATTCAGCTGGTGCCATCCTGTATGGTGTCATAGATATTGGTTGAGCTCCCGGAATGATAGAAATCTCAAAGTCCACCTCACGAGGTGGGGAAGCCCAGGCAAATCTGCAGGAAATACATCCGGAAAGTTCTTTACTATTTCAACATCATCTATTCCTTCCATAGGGGTTTGATCCCCAATGATATGAGCAATAGATCCTTCGCACCCTTGAGATAACAGGCTATGAGCTTGCAATGCTGATATTCAGGTTACACCTCTCGATGAGGTGCTCCCATCAAATAAAAATTCTTGTAGCTCAGGAATCCTGAAAATAACATATTTCTGTAAACACTCTAAACATGCATGGTGATTCTCGAGCTAATCCATACTGAGAATAACGTCAAAATCCTCCATCTGAATGAGCAGCAAGTACACCTCAAGCATATAACCTCCAATATAAACTGGGCAAACGAGAAATACCCAATGGACAACAAACACCTGACCCCCATGTCCCTTAATAAGATAAGGGTCTGAAACTATGGTAGGCTCTCGGCCTAAGGTATCCGCAAAACTCCATTACATGAAGGAATGAGATGCACCGGAGTCAAAAAGAGTATGAGCTGTAAAGTCGCCTACTAAAATCATACCTCACACTACTGATCGTGAAGCATGTGCTTGCCCATCAGTGACGACATTGAGTTGTCCTTATCTTCGTGGCCCATTGGAACCTATCGTGCTTCGAGTCTGGTTGGGTTGTCCAATGCCCCCATGAGAGGTAGAACCACGTCCCCGCTATTGCGGATGTCCCCCTCGCATAGTACCTCGCAACTGTGAATCTCCCCATGGACAGTTGGACCTAATGTGCTCCTCCTGGTTGCATCGGTAACAAACACATGCATCTGTCATGGTGTTTATCGTTGGATGTGCTGCTCGCGATGGCTCAGAGAGTGCTTGCCCCAATGTAGGAGCTCCTATATGTGTGGACCTGGTAGACCTTTCAGGCCTATAGGGGTGGAGACGTTGTCCTCTCTGTGTCGTCGATCGAGCATTACGAGTAGTCCTCCCATAATAGTTTGGCCCTCCTTGCCTGATTTGTACCGACCTGCCTTCACGCAAGTCATTCTCCACTCGGGATGCAGCATCAACCACTTCCTTCATAGTAACCAATCTAAGGGGTCTAGCCTCTCACGAATTTCCTTACGAAGACCTCAAAAGAACTTGAATGCTTTGTCGGTCTCGATTGGCACAGTGCTAGCATCATACTTCAACAACTCCGTGAACCTGTTCAGATAAGCAGTCACGGTCCTGTTCCCTTGCTCGAGTAGTGTGAACTCAACGCGGCACTGCTCTAGCCAGTATTCCGGATAGAAATGCTCCCGAAACACCTCAATAAATTTCTCCCAAGTATTTGACATTGCAATCTGCGGCTCCATAGAACTCCACCATTCCTCAGCATAGCCCGCTAAGGAGTAAGTGCCAAGGGTAACCTTCTCCTCATCTGGTACATGCATGGTGCGAAATACCTTTTCCACACACTTCAGCCATCTCTCTGCCACATCTGGGCTTGTATTGCCCAGAAACTCTAGAACTTTCTCTTTACGATATTTTGAAAATATGTTCTCTTGTCGCGGTGGCAGCGCCGAGGGGGGAGGAGGAAGTGGCGGTGGTGGTGGATCACCATCTCCCCCACCCATTCCAGACCCGCCTTCAGATGCAGATCTCGACAATCGCTCCTCAAGAATAAGCTGTCTCTGCTGCACATCCTGCATCATCGCCATCATCGCAGCCAACTGCTGCGCAATCTAATCCCTACGAGGTGGCATGATCTGCAAGTGTAGAAATAAAAAGGGAATTGCAATTAGATCCTAGAGTAGAGGTCATTAGTCAACCTTGATCAATACAATTTTTTTTGACAGTAGTCAGAAGACTACTTGTCTAATGTACAATGGTATTTCTCCTACCATACAATTGTCTATGACTGATGGGGTAATTGGGCTCTGATACTAAATGAAATACCCCGCCTTGACGGGAGCGCATCTCAACACCCATTCACATTATTACCCAACAACAGTTATAGACAACCTGCATGATATACCATTCATACAAAAAGAAGTATAGGAAAAATTAAACTTTCATTGATAACTAGATGTCCACAGAAGGATAACAATAAAATCTCGGAGTCTCTTTATTACATCATAATAGATGAAACAGAGGGAAATAAAACAACTACAACACTAAGCCTCAACCTCAACAATGTCCTATAGATGCACCACCGAAAATGCGAGCCTCCATCTCCTATTCTGCACTTCTTGTTGGATTTCCAAAGAATGTAACTTGTGAGTCAACTGACCCAGTAAGGATAAGGTAAATTATAAATCAAGAGATTATAGGTAGGTAATGCAAATGCAGTAACTGAACAAGTTTAGGAGATAACAGTTTAAAATCATTTAGCAATATACAATCACTTATATTCTAGGTCTTTATCACGTACGCAATCAAAATCAATTCTTTGACATATCTTAATCCATAATTCCATGTATTTATCTGGACTTGCCCGTCAAAGGAGAAAGACTACGCTAGGAATGAAGCCTGCAACACTTCATTCAAAGTGCAGCCTTAAGCCTGTGTGCAAGCGCGATCCTTTAGTTAGTCTAGTTAGTATTACTCCGACACTCGAGATAGGGCATACAAGCCCAGTGAGTCATAACTATTATTAATCGAGTCTGTCGGAGGAGTCTCGCTCGATCCAAAATAAGTGAAACAATAAGGATCCGCATGGTGCAATGCACGCGTGTATCCACCTCAATTCCACCAGAGTACCTACCACCATCCCACTCTGTGATGCCCCTCGAGTGGGGGGGACTCACTGTCGGTTCGGCCGGACCATAAGGGGATGCACCCACCTTGTAGTATTATTGTTTATTTCCTCCTGTAAATATTTTCCCCCTTCACCCTGAAGTATTTAATCCTCGATCCATCAACATACACAGAGGTTAATTAGTAGCCTCATTACATTATCACTTAAACACTTAAGACCTTCTGATTTCATTCCATTTCACTGGCATGGCTTCAAGGCATAACCTCGATTGTCCTATGTTATACCTTAATAATTTATGATAACTAACTCGTTAAACTAATCTCTATTCAAAACAACCCATGTCAGCCCATCTTGTTTCAACGAGCATGAAAACATTGATATCTGTTTAAAGGACATTTAGACTATAATTCACACAATTCTAACGACGCACATTGAATATATCACAGTTGCAAGATATCCGATCCAGTTTAATGACTTTACAAAATATGTGAATATATATAGTTTGCATCCTTGACCAAAAGTTATACATGTAGTATTATCTAAAAAAAAGGTGATACACGTCAAACCAATATCACTATACTCTTCAACGGTAGACGTGCAAGTTTCATTATTTAATACCATTTATCTATATAGTTCAACATGCATGCACGACGTTCCATTACACTTCTACATTATACCGAGAATTATCAACCAAGGACATTACCTGATCTAAACGTTGTGGGGCTCAATACATGATACCCATGTGTATGGTATTCTATCCTACCGGAAGGGACACAATACGTTAAATAGTATATGAATTAATATTTTCTTAAAAAGAGAGTCCCAACGGATGAATACCAGATATTACTATTTTCAAAACTGTAATCGATTTTCAGATGGGTCCACTGTACTATAATAATATAATTAGGCGGGTAACAGATAGTATGCTTAATTTACAGATGACAGATAGTAGGCTTAATTTACAGATGACACGGATGGAAAGCTTAATTCACGAGTGAGGGTTTAACTGATACATATATTATAACAACCAAAGACACGTAGATACCCAACCAAGATAACATGCTAAAAAAATCATGTTTACTAAGTCAAAGATAAACATCTCTATCCACAGCATTAGGCACACACACATACCCTTAATTTGCAAAGGAATATGATAACACCATATATGTGTATTTGATAAGATCGCCTCTGTGTTATATTATAAAAACCAATGTCTCAAAATCCAATCCGTGAGCATCTCTCCCACGTCTCTATTCCAACATCAATAAGACCATTATTGGTAATATTCCTGAGATGAATTTTTGTCAATGTTAAAATTAATCATGGATCA